>OY720344.1:119884725-120484725 GCA_963082975.1 Labia minor | reverse complement strand
AATTTTACCGAAAAAATTATGAAAGGTCATCGTAGGATGACCCTAGGTTTTCGGCATAAAAAAATAATTATTCATCAGAAATATCAATAATATATTTTTTTAATATTTTTATGATGTAAAATGAACGAATTTATTATTTATTTTTAAAAATTTCATTTTTTAATATTCCCGTAAAAATTATGAAAGGTCATCGTAGGATGACCCTAGGTTTTCGGCATAAAAAAATAATTATTCATCAGAAATATCAATAATATATTTTTTTAATATTTTTATGATGTAAAATGAACGAATTTATTATTTATTTTTAAAAATTTCATTTTTTAAATTTACCGAAAAAATTATGAAAGGTCATCGTAGGATGACCCTAGGTTTTCGGCATAAAAAAATAATTATTCATCAGAAATATCAATAATATATTTTTTTAATATTATAATGATGTAAAATGAACGAATTTATTATTTATTTTTAAAAATTTCATTTTTTAATTTTACCGTAAAAATTATGAAAGGTCACCCTAGGTTTTCGGCATAAAAAAATAATTATTCATCAGAAATATGAATAATATATTTTTTTAATATTTTTATGATGTAAAGTGAACGAAGTTATTATTTATTTTTAAAAATTTCATTTTTTAATTTTACCGAAAAAATTATGAAAGGTCATCGTAGGATGACCCTAGGTTTTCGGCATAAAAAAATAATTTTTAGTAAGAAATATGAATAATATATTTTTTTAATATTTTTATGATGTAAAATGAACGAATTTATTATTTATTTTTAAAAATTTCATTTTTTAATATTCCCGTAAAAATTATGAAAGGTCATCGTAGGATGACCCTAGGTTTTCGGCATAAAAAAATAATTATTCATCAGAAATATGAATAATATATTTTTTTAATATTTTTATGATGTAAAATGAACGAATTTATTATTTATTTTTAAAAATTTCATTTTTTAATTTTACCGTAAAAATTATGAAAGGTCATCGTAGGATGACCCTAGGTTTTCGGCATAAAAAAATAATTATTCATCAGAAATATCAATAATATATTTTTTTAATATTTTTATGATGTAAAATGAACGAATTTATTATTTATTTTTAAAAATTTCATTTTTTAATATTCCCGTAAAAATTATGAGAGGTCATCGTAGGATGACCCTAGGTTTTCGGCATAAAAAAATAATTATTCATCAGAAATATCAATAATATATTTTTTTAATATTATAATGATGTAAAATGAACGAATTTATTATTTATTTTTAAAAATTTCATTTTTTAATTTTACCGTAAAAATTATGAAAGGTCACCCTAGGTTTTCGGCATAAAAAAATAATTATTCATCAGAAATATGAATAATATATTTTTTTAATATTTTTATGATGTAAAGTGAACGAAGTTATTATTTATTTTTAAAAATTTCATTTTTTAATTTTACCGAAAAAATTATGAAAGGTCATCGTAGGATGACCCTAGGTTTTCGGCATAAAAAAATAATTTTTAGTAAGAAATATCAATAATATATTTTTTTAATATTTTTATGATGTAAAATGAACGAATTTATTATTTATTTTTAAAAATTTCATTTTTTAAATTTACCGAAAAAATTATGAAAGGTCATCGTAGGATGACCCTACGTTTTCGGCATAAAAAAATAATTATTCATCAGAAATATGAATAATATATTTTTTTAATATTATAATGATGTAAAATGAACGAATTTATTATTTATTTTTAAAAATTTCATTTTTTAATTTTACCGTAAAAATTATGAAAGGTCATCGTAGGATGACCCTAGGTTTTCGGCATAAAAAAATAATTATTCATCAGAAATATCAATAATATATTTTTTTAATATTTTTATGATGTAAAATGAACGAATTTATTATTTATTTTTAAAAATTTCATTTTTTAATTTTACCGTAAAAATTATGAAAGGTCATCGTAGGATGACCCTAGGTTTTCGGCATAAAAAAATAATTATTCATCAGAAATATCAATAATATATTTTTTTAATATTTTTATGATGTAAAATGAACGAATTTATTATTTATTTTTAAAAATTTCATTTTTTAATATTCCCGTAAAAATTATGAAAGGTCATCGTAGGATAACCCTAGGTTTTCGGCATAAAAAAATAATTATTCATCAGAAATATGAATAATATATTTTTTTAATATTTTTATGATGTAAAGTGAACGAAGTTATTATTTATTTTTAAAAATTTCATTTTTTAATTTTACCGAAAAAATTATGAAAGGTCATCGTAGGATGACCCTAGGTTTTCGGCATAAAAAAATAATTATTCATCAGAAATATCAATAATATATTTTTTTAATATTTTTATGATGTAAAATGAACGAATTTATTATTTATTTTTAAAAATTTCATTTTTTAATATTCCCGTAAAAATTATCAAAGGTCATCGTAGGATGACCCTAGGTTTTCGGCATAAAAAAATAATTATTCATCAGAAATATGAATAATATATTTATATAATATTTTTATGATGTAAAATGAACGAATTTATTATTTATTTTTAAAAATTTCATTTTTTAATATTCCCGTAAAAATTATGAAAGGTCATCGTAGGATGACCCTAGGTTTTCGGCATAAAAAAATAATTATTCATCAGAAATATCAATAATATATTTTTTTAATATTATAATGATGTAAAATGAACGAATTTATTATTTATTTTTAAAAATTTCATTTTTTAATTTTACCGTAAAAATTATGAAAGGTCATCGTAGGATGACCCTAGGTTTTCGGCATAAAAAAATAATTATTCATCAGAAATATCAATAATATATTTTTTTAATATTTTTATGATGTAAAATGAACGAATTTATTATTTATTTTTAAAAATTGCATTTTTTAATTTTCCAGTAAAAATTATGAAAGGTCATCGTAGGATGACCCTAGGTTTTCGGCATAAAAAAATAATTATTCATCAGAAATATGAATAATATATTTTTTTAATATTATAATGATGTAAAATGAACGAATTTATTATTTATTTTTAAAAATTTCATTTTTTAATTTTACCGTAAAAATTATGAAAGGTCATCGTAGGATGACCCTAGGTTTTCGGCATAAAAAAATAATTATTCATCAGAAATATCAATAATATATTTTTTTAATATTTTTATGATGTAAAATGAACGAATTTATTATTTATTTTTAAAAATTTCATTTTTTAAATTTACCGAAAAAATTATGAAAGGTCATCGTAGGATGACCCTAGGTTTTCGGCATAAAAAAATAATTATTCATCAGAAATATGAATAATATATTTTTTTAATATTATAATGATGTAAAATGAACGAATTTATTATTTATTTTTAAAAATTTCATTTTTTAATTTTACCGTAAAAATTATGAAAGGTCATCGTAGGATGACCCTAGGTTTTCGGCATAAAAAAATAATTATTCATCAGAAATATGAATAATATATTTTTTTAATATTTTTATGATGTAAAATGAACGAATTTATTATTTATTTTTAAAAATTTCATTTTTTAATTTTACCGTAAAAATTATGAAAGGTCATCGTAGGATGACCCAAGGTTTTCGGCATAAAAAAATAATTATTCATCAGAAATATAAATAATATATTTTTTTAATATTTTTATGATGTAAAATGAACGAATTTATTATTTATTTTTAAAAATTACATTTTTTAATTTTCCA
This sequence comes from Labia minor, assembly GCA_963082975.1. Lineage (NCBI taxonomy): Eukaryota > Metazoa > Arthropoda > Insecta > Dermaptera > Spongiphoridae > Labia > Labia minor. The sequence goes on along the minus strand of OY720344.1, from coordinate 120,481,035 downwards.
GTAAAAATTATGAAAGGTCATCGTAGGATGACCCTAGGTTTTCGGCATAAAAAAATAATTTTTAGTAAGAAATATCAATAATATATTTTTTTAATATTTTTATGATGTAAAATGAACGAATTTATTATTTATTTTTAAAAATTTCATTTTTTAAATTTACCGAAAAAATTATGAAAGGTCATCGTAGGATGACCCTAGGTTTTCGGCATAAAAAAATAATTATTCATCAGAAATATGAATAATATATTTTTTTAATATTATAATGATGTAAAATGAACGAATTTATTATTTATTTTTAAAAATTTCATTTTTAAATTTTACCGTAAAAATTATGAAAGGTCATCGTAGGATGACCCTAGGTTTTCGGCATAAAAAAATAATTATTCATCAGAAATATCAATAATATATTTTTTTAATATTTTTATGATGTAAAATGAACGAATTTATTATTTATTTTTAAAAATTACATTTTTTAATTTTACCGTAAAAATTATGAAAGGTCATCGTAGGATGACCCAAGGTTTTCGGCATAAAAAAATAATTATTCATCAGAAATATCAATAATATATTTTTTTAATATTTTTATGATGTAAAATGAACGAATTTATTATTTATTTTTAAAAATTTCATTTTTTAATTTTACCGTAAAAATTATGAAAGGTCATCGTAGGATGACCCTAGGTTTTCGGCATAAAAAAATAATTATTCATCAGAAATATGAATAATATATTTTTTTAATATTTTTATGATGTAAAATGAACGAAGTTATTATTTATTTTTAAAAATTTCATTTTTTAATTTTACCGAAAAAATTATGAAAGGTCATCGTAGGATGACCCTAGGTTTTCGGCATAAAAAAATAATTATTCATCAGAAATATCAATAATATATTTTTTTAATATTTTTATGATGTAAAATGAACGAATTTATTATTTATTTTTAAAAATTTCATTTTTTAATATTCCCGTAAAAATTATGAAAGGTCATCGTAGGATGACCCTAGGTTTTCGGCATAAAAAAATAATTATTCATCAGAAATATCAATAATATATTTTTTTAATATTTTTATGATGTAAAATGAACGAATTTATTATTTATTTTTAAAAATTTCATTTTTTAAATTTACCGAAAAAATTATGAAAGGTCATCGTAGGATGACCCTAGGTTTTCGGCATAAAAAAATAATTATTCATCAGAAATATCAATAATATATTTTTTTAATATTATAATGATGTAAAATGAACGAATTTATTATTTATTTTTAAAAATTTCATTTTTTAATTTTACCGTAAAAATTATGAAAGGTCACCCTAGGTTTTCGGCATAAAAAAATAATTATTCATCAGAAATATGAATAATATATTTTTTTAATATTTTTATGATGTAAAGTGAACGAAGTTATTATTTATTTTTAAAAATTTCATTTTTTAATTTTACCGAAAAAATTATGAAAGGTCATCGTAGGATGACCCTAGGTTTTCGGCATAAAAAAATAATTTTTAGTAAGAAATATCAATAATATATTTTTTTAATATTTTTATGATGTAAAATGAACGAATTTATTATTTATTTTTAAAAATTTCATTTTTTAAATTTACCGAAAAAATTATGAAAGGTCATCGTAGGATGACCCTACGTTTTCGGCATAAAAAAATAATTATTCATCAGAAATATGAATAATATATTTTTTTAATATTATAATGATGTAAAATGAACGAATTTATTATTTATTTTTAAAAATTTCATTTTTTAATTTTCCAGTAAAAATTATGAAAGGTCATCGTAGGATGACCCTAGGTTTTCGGCATAAAAAAATAATTTTTAGTAAGAAATATCAATAATATATTTTTTTAATATTTTTATGATGTAAAATGAACGAATTTATTATTTATTTTTAAAAATTTCATTTTTTAATATTCCCGTAAAAATTATGAAAGGTCATCGTAGGATGACCCTAGGTTTTCGGCATAAAAAAATAATTATTCATCAGAAATATCAATAATATATTTTTTTAATATTATAATGATGTAAAATGAACGAATTTATTATTTATTTTTAAAAATTTCATTTTTTAATTTTACCGTAAAAATTATGAAAGGTCACCCTAGGTTTTCGGCATAAAAAAATAATTATTCATCAGAAATATCAATAATATATTTTTTTAATATTTTTATGATGTAAAATGAACGAAGTTATTATTTATTTTTAAAAATTTCATTTTTTAATTTTACCGAAAAAATTATGAAAGGTCATCGTAGGATGACCCTAGGTTTTCGGCATAAAAAAATAATTTTTAGTAAGAAATATCAATAATATATTTTTTTAATATTTTTATGATGTAAAATGAACGAATTTATTATTTATTTTTAAAAATTTCATTTTTTAAATTTACCGAAAAAATTATGAAAGGTCATCGTAGGATGACCCTACGTTTTCGGCATAAAAAAATAATTATTCATCAGAAATATGAATAATATATTTTTTTAATATTATAATGATGTAAAATGAACGAATTTATTATTTATTTTTAAAAATTTCATTTTTTAATTTTCCAGTAAAAATTATGAAAGGTCATCGTAGGATGACCCTAGGTTTTCGGCATAAAAAAATAATTTTTAGTAAGAAATATCAATAATATATTTTTTTAATATTTTTATGATGTAAAATGAACGAATTTATTATTTATTTTTAAAAATTTCATTTTTTAATATTCCCGTAAAAATTATGAAAGGTCATCGTAGGATGACCCTAGGTTTTCGGCATAAAAAAATAATTATTCATCAGAAATATGAATAATATATTTTTTTAATATTTTTATGATGTAAAATGAACGAATTTATTATTTATTTTTAAAAATTTCATTTTTTAATTTTACCGTAAAAATTATGAAAGGTCATCGTAGGATGACCCTAGGTTTTCGGCATAAAAAAATAATTATTCATCAGAAATATCAATAATATATTTTTTTAATATTTTTATGATGTAAAATGAACGAATTTATTATTTATTTTTAAAAATTTCATTTTTTAATATTCCCGTAAAAATTATGAAAGGTCATCGTAGGATAACCCTAGGTTTTCGGCATAAAAAAATAATTATTCATCAGAAATATGAATAATATATTTTTTTAATATTTTTATGATGTAAAGTGAACGAAGTTATTATTTATTTTTAAAAATTTCATTTTTTAATTTTACCGAAAAAATTATGAAAGGTCATCGTAGGATGACCCTAGGTTTTCGGCATAAAAAAATAATTATTCATCAGAAATATCAATAATATATTTTTTTAATATTTTTATGATGTAAAATGAACGAATTTATTATTTATTTTTAAAAATTTCATTTTTTAATATTCCCGTAAAAATTATCAAAGGTCATCGTAGGATGACCCTAGGTTTTCGGCATAAAAAAATAATTATTCATCAGAAATATGAATAATATATTTTTATAATATTTTTTATGATGTAAAATGAACGAATTTATTATTTATTTTTAAAAATTTCATTTTTTAATATTCCCGTAAAAATTATGAAAGGTCATCGTAGGATGACCCTAGGTTTTCGGCATAAAAAAATAATTATTCATCAGAAATATCAATAATATATTTTTTTAATATTATAATGATGTAAAATGAACGAATTTATTATTTATTTTTAAAAATTTCATTTTTTAATTTTACCGTAAAAATTATGAAAGGTCATCGTAGGATGACCCTAGGTTTTCGGCATAAAAAAATAATTATTCATCAGAAATATCAATAATATATTTTTTTAATATTTTTATGATGTAAAATGAACGAATTTATTATTTATTTTTAAAAATTGCATTTTTTAATTTTCCAGTAAAAATTATGAAAGGTCATCGTAGGATGACCCTAGGTTTTCGGCATAAAAAAATAATTATTCATCAGAAATATGAATAATATATTTTTTTAATATTATAATGATGTAAAATGAACGAATTTATTATTTATTTTTAAAAATTTCATTTTTTAATTTTACCGTAAAAATTATGAAAGGTCATCGTAGGATGACCCTAGGTTTTCGGCATAAAAAAATAATTATTCATCAGAAATATCAATAATATATTTTTTTAATATTTTTATGATGTAAAATGAACGAATTTATTATTTATTTTTAAAAATTTCATTTTTTAAATTTACCGAAAAAATTATGAAAGGTCATCGTAGGATGACCCTAGGTTTTCGGCATAAAAAAATAATTATTCATCAGAAATATGAATAATATATTTTTTTAATATTATAATGATGTAAAATGAACGAATTTATTATTTATTTTTAAAAATTTCATTTTTTAATTTTACCGTAAAAATTATGAAAGGTCATCGTAGGATGACCCTAGGTTTTCGGCATAAAAAAATAATTATTCATCAGAAATATCAATAATATATTTTTTTAATATTTTTATGATGTAAAATGAACGAATTTATTATTTATTTTTAAAAATTACATTTTTTAATTTTACCGTAAAAATTATGAAAGGTCATCGTAGGATGACCCAAGGTTTTCGGCATAAAAAAATAATTATTCATCAGAAATATCAATAATATATTTTTTTAATATTTTTATGATGTAAAATGAACGAATTTATTATTTATTTTTAAAAATTACATTTTTTAATTTTCCAGTAAAAATTATGAAAGGTCATCGTAGGATGACCCTAGGTTTTCGGCATAAAAAAATAATTTTTAGTAAGAAATATCAATAATATATTTTTTTAATATTTTTATGATGTAAAATGAACGAATTTATTATTTATTTTTAAAAATTTCATTTTTTAAATTTACCGAAAAAATTATGAAAGGTCATCGTAGGATGACCCTAGGTTTTCGGCATAAAAAAATAATTATTCATCAGAAATATGAATAATATATTTTTTTAATATTATAATGATGTAAAATGAACGAATTTATTATTTATTTTTAAAAATTTCATTTTTAAATTTTACCGTAAAAATTATGAAAGGTCATCGTAGGATGACCCTAGGTTTTCGGCATAAAAAAATAATTATTCATCAGAAATATCAATAATATATTTTTTTAATATTTTTATGATGTAAAATGAACGAATTTATTATTTATTTTTAAAAATTACATTTTTTAATTTTACCGTAAAAATTATGAAAGGTCATCGTAGGATGACCCAAGGTTTTCGGCATAAAAAAATAATTATTCATCAGAAATATCAATAATATATTTTTTTAATATTTTTATGATGTAAAATGAACGAATTTATTATTTATTTTTAAAAATTTCATTTTTTAATTTTACCGTAAAAATTATGAAAGGTCATCGTAGGATGACCCTAGGTTTTCGGCATAAAAAATATTTATTCATCAGAAATATCAATAATATATTTTTTTAATATTTTTATGATGTAAAATGAACGAATTTATTATTTATTTTTAAAAATTACATTTTTTAATTTTACCGTAAAAATTATGAAAGGTCATCGTAGGATGACCCAAGGTTTTCGGCATAAAAAAATAATTATTCATCAGAAATATCAATAATATATTTTTTTAATATTTTTATGATGTAAAATGAACGAATTTATTATTTATTTTTAAAAATTTCATTTTTTAATTTTACCGTAAAAATTATGAAAGGTCATCGTAGGATGACCCTAGGTTTTCGGCATAAAAAATATTTATTCATCAGAAATATCAATAATATATTTTTTTAATATTTTTATGATGTAAAATGAACGAATTTATTATTTATTTTTAAAAATTACATTTTTTAATTTTCCAGTAAAAATTATGAAAGGTCATCGTAGGATGACCCTAGGTTTTCGGCATAAAAAAATAATTTTTAGTATGAAATATCAATAATATATTTTTTTAATATTTTTATGATGTAAAATGAACGAATTTATTATTTATTTTTAAAAATTTCATTTTTTAAATTTACCGAAAAAATTATGAAAGGTCATCGTAGGATGACCCTAGGTTTTCGGCATAAAAAAATAATTATTCATCAGAAATATCAATAATATATTTTTTTTAATATTTTTATGATGTAAAATGAACGAATTTATTATTTATTTTTAAAAATTTCATTTTTTAATATTCCCGTAAAAATTATGAAAGGTCATCGTAGGATGACCCTAGGTTTTCGGCATAAACAAATAATTATTCATCAGAAATATCAATAATATATTTTTTTAATATTTTTATGATGTAAAATGAACGAATTTATTATTTATTTTTAAAAATTGCATTTTTTAATTTTACCGTAAAAATTATGAAAGGTCATCGTAGGATGACCCTAGGTTTTCGGCATAAAAAAATAATTATTCATCAGAAATATCAATAATATATTTTTTTAATATTTTTATGATGTAAAATGAACGAATTTATTATTTAATTTTAAAAATTTCATTTTTTAATATTCCCGTAAAAATTATGAAAGGTCATCGTAGGATAACCCTAGGTTTTCGGCATAAAAAAATAATTATTCATCAGAAATATCAATAATATATTTTTTTAATATTTTTATGATGTAAAATGAACGAATTTATTTTTTATTTTTAAAAATTTCATTTTTTAATATTCCCGTAAAAATTATCAAAGGTCATCGTAGGCATAAAAAAATAATTATTCATCAGAAATATGAATAATATATTTTTTTAATATTTTTATGATGTAAAGTGAACGAAGTTATTATTTATTTTTAAAAATTTCATTTTTTAATTTTACCGAAAAAATTATGAAAGGTCATCGTAGGATGACCCTAGGTTTTCGGCATAAAAAAATAATTATTCATCAGAAATATCAATAATATATTTTTTTAATATTTTTATGATGTAAAATGAACGAATTTATTATTTATTTTTAAAAATTTCATTTTTTAAAATTACCGAAAAAATTATGAAAGGTCATCGTAGGATGACCCTAGGTTTTCGGCATAAAAAAATAATTATTCATCAGAAATATCAATAATATATTTTTTTTAATATTTTTATGATGTAAAATGAACGAATTTATTATTTATTTTTAAAAATTTCATTTTTTAATATTCCCGTAAAAATTATGAAAGGTCATCGTAGGATGACCCTAGGTTTTCGGCATAAACAAATAATTATTCATCAGAAATATCAATAATATATTTTTTTAATATTTTTATGATGTAAAATGAACGAATTTATTATTTATTTTTAAAAATTTCATTTTTTAATATTCCCGTAAAAATTATCAAAGGTCATCGTAGGCATAAAAAAATAATTATTCATCAGAAATATGAATAATATATTTTTTTAATATTTTTATGATGTAAAATGAACGAATTTATTATTTATTTTTAAAAATTTCATTTTTTAATATTCCCGTAAAAATTATGAAAGGTCATCGTAGGATGACCCTAGGTTTTCGGCATAAAAAAATAATTATTCATCAGAAATATCAATAATATATTTTTTTAATATTATAATGATGTAAAATGAACGAATTTATTATTTATTTTTAAAAATTTCATTTTTTAATTTTACCGTAAAAATTATGAAAGGTCATCGTAGGATGACCCTAGGTTTTCGGCATAAAAAAATAATTATTCATCAGAAATATCAATAATATATTTTTTTAATATTTTTATGATGTAAAATGAACGAATTTATTATTTATTTTTAAAAATTACATTTTTTAATTTTCCAGTAAAAATTATGAAAGGTCATCGTAGGATGACCCTAGGTTTTCGGCATAAAAAAATAATTATTCATCAAAAATATGAATAATATATTTTTTTAATATTATAATGATGTAAAATGAACGAATTTATTATTTATTTTTAAAAATTTCATTTTTTAATTTTACCGTAAAAATTATGAAAGGTCATCGTAGGATGACCCTAGGTTTTCGGCATAAAAAAATAATTATTCATCAGAAATATCAATAATATATTTTTTTAATATTTTTATGATGTAAAATGAACGAATTTATTATTTATTTTTAAAAATTTCATTTTTTAATATTCCCGTAAAAATTATGAAAGGTCATCGTAGGATGACCCTAGGTTTTCGGCATAAAAAAATAAATATTCATCAGAAATATGAATAATATATTTTTTTAATATTTTTATGATGTAAAATGAACGAATTTATTATTTATTATTAAAAATTTCATTTTTTAATTTTACCGTAAAAATTATGAAAGGTCATCGTAGGATGACCCTAGGTTTTCGGCATAAAAAAATAATTATTCATCAGAAATATCAATAATATATTTTTTTAATATTTTTATGATGTAAAATGAACGAATTTATTATTTAATTTTAAAAATTTCATTTTTTAATATTCCCGTAAAAATTATGAAAGGTCATCGTAGGATGACCCTAGGTTTTCGGCATAAAAAAATAATTATTCATCAGAAATATCAATAATATATTTTTTTAATATTTTTATGATGTAAAATGAACGAATTTATTATTTATTTTTAAAAATTTCATTTTTTAAAATTACCGAAAAAATTATGAAAGGTCATCGTAGGATGACCCTAGGTTTTCGGCATAAAAAAATAATTATTCATCAGAAATATCAATAATATATTTTTTTTAATATTTTTATGATGTAAAATGAACGAATTTATTATTTATTTTTAAAAATTTCATTTTTTAATATTCCCGTAAAAATTATGAAAGGTCATCGTAGGATGACCCTAGGTTTTCGGCATAAACAAATAATTATTCATCAGAAATATCAATAATATATTTTTTTAATATTTTTATGATGTAAAATGAACGAATTTATTATTTATTTTTAAAAATTGCATTTTTTAATTTTACCGTAAAAATTATGAAAGGTCATCGTAGGATGACCCTAGGTTTTCGGCATAAAAAAATAATTATTCATCAGAAATATCAATAATATATTTTTTTAATATTTTTATGATGTAAAATGAACGAATTTATTATTTAATTTTAAAAATTTCATTTTTTAATATTCCCGTAAAAATTATGAAAGGTCATCGTAGGATAACCCTAGGTTTTCGGCATAAAAAAATAATTATTCATCAGAAATATCAATAATATATTTTTTTAATATTTTTATGATGTAAAATGAACGAATTTATTTTTTATTTTTAAAAATTTCATTTTTTAATATTCCCGTAAAAATTATCAAAGGTCATCGTAGGCATAAAAAAATAATTATTCATCAGAAATATGAATAATATATTTTTTTAATATTTTTATGATGTAAAGTGAACGAAGTTATTATTTATTTTTAAAAATTTCATTTTTTAATTTTACCGAAAAAATTATGAAAGGTCATCGTAGGATGACCCTAGGTTTTCGGCATAAAAAAATAATTATTCATCAGAAATATCAATAATATATTTTTTTAATATTTTTATGATGTAAAATGAACGAATTTATTATTTATTTTTAAAAATTTCATTTTTTAAAATTACCGAAAAAATTATGAAAGGTCATCGTAGGATGACCCTAGGTTTTCGGCATAAAAAAATAATTATTCATCAGAAATATCAATAATATATTTTTTTTAATATTTTTATGATGTAAAATGAACGAATTTATTATTTATTTTTAAAAATTTCATTTTTTAATATTCCCGTAAAAATTATGAAAGGTCATCGTAGGATGACCCTAGGTTTTCGGCATAAACAAATAATTATTCATCAGAAATATCAATAATATATTTTTTTAATATTTTTATGATGTAAAATGAACGAATTTATTATTTATTTTTAAAAATTGCATTTTTTAATTTTACCGTAAAAATTATGAAAGGTCATCGTAGGATGACCCTAGGTTTTCGGCATAAAAAAATAATTATTCATCAGAAATATCAATAATATATTTTTTTAATATTTTTATGATGTAAAATGAACGAATTTATTATTTAATTTTAAAAATTTCATTTTTTAATATTCCCGTAAAAATTATGAAAGGTCATCGTAGGATAACCCTAGGTTTTCGGCATAAAAAAATAATTATTCATCAGAAATATCAATAATATATTTTTTTAATATTTTTATGATGTAAAATGAACGAATTTATTATTTATTTTTAAAAATTTCATTTTTTAATATTCCCGTAAAAATTATCAAAGGTCATCGTAGGATGACCCTAGGTTTTCGGCATAAAAAAATAATTATTCATCAGAAATATGAATAATATATTTTTATAATATTTTTATGATGTAAAATGAACGAATTTATTATTTATTTTTAAAAATTTCATTTTTTAATATTCCCGTAAAAATTATGAAAGGTCATCGTAGGATGACCCTAGGTTTTCGGCATAAAAAAATAATTATTCATCAGAAATATCAATAATATATTTTTTTAATATTATAATGATGTAAAATGAACGAATTTATTATTTATTTTTAAAAATTTCATTTTTTAATTTTACCGTAAAAATTATGAAAGGTCATCGTAGGATGACCCTAGGTTTTCGGCATAAAAAAATAATTATTCATCAGAAATATCAATAATATATTTTTTTAATATTTTTATGATGTAAAATGAACGAATTTATTATTTATTTTTAAAAATTGCATTTTTTAATTTTCCAGTAAAAATTATGAAAGGTCATCGTAGGATGACCCTAGGTTTTCGGCATAAAAAAATAATTATTCATCAGAAATATGAATAATATATTTTTTTAATATTATAATGATGTAAAATGAACGAATTTATTATTTATTTTTAAAAATTTCATTTTTTAATTTTACCGTAAAAATTATGAAAGGTCATCGTAGGATGACCCTAGGTTTTCGGCATAAAAAAATAATTATTCATCAGAAATATCAATAATATATTTTTTTAATATTTTTATGATGTAAAATGAACGAATTTATTATTTATTTTTAAAAATTTCATTTTTTAAATTTACCGAAAAAATTATGAAAGGTCATCGTAGGATGACCCTAGGTTTTCGGCATAAAAAAATAATTATTCATCAGAAATATGAATAATATATTTTTTTAATATTATAATGATGTAAAATGAACGAATTTATTATTTATTTTTAAAAATTTCATTTTTTAATTTTACCGTAAAAATTATGAAAGGTCATCGTAGGATGACCCTAGGTTTTCGGCATAAAAAAATAATTATTCATCAGAAATATCAATAATATATTTTTTTAATATTTTTATGATGTAAAATGAACGAATTTATTATTTATTTTTAAAAATTACATTTTTTAATTTTACCGTAAAAATTATGAAAGGTCATCGTAGGATGACCCAAGGTTTTCGGCATAAAAAAATAATTATTCATCAGAAATATCAATAATATATTTTTTTAATATTTTTATGATGTAAAATGAACGAATTTATTATTTATTTTTAAAAATTACATTTTTTAATTTTCCAGTAAAAATTATGAAAGGTCATCGTAGGATGACCCTAGGTTTTCGGCATAAAAAAATAATTTTTAGTAAGAAATATCAATAATATATTTTTTTAATATTTTTATGATGTAAAATGAACGAATTTATTATTTATTTTTAAAAATTTCATTTTTTAAATTTACCGAAAAAATTATGAAAGGTCATCGTAGGATGACCCTAGGTTTTCGGCATAAAAAAATAATTATTCATCAGAAATATGAATAATATATTTTTTTAATATTATAATGATGTAAAATGAACGAATTTATTATTTATTTTTAAAAATTTCATTTTTAAATTTTACCGTAAAAATTATGAAAGGTCATCGTAGGATGACCCTAGGTTTTCGGCATAAAAAAATAATTATTCATCAGAAATATCAATAATATATTTTTTTAATATTTTTATGATGTAAAATGAACGAATTTATTATTTATTTTTAAAAATTACATTTTTTAATTTTACCGTAAAAATTATGAAAGGTCATCGTAGGATGACCCAAGGTTTTCGGCATAAAAAAATAATTATTCATCAGAAATATCAATAATATATTTTTTTAATATTTTTATGATGTAAAATGAACGAATTTATTATTTATTTTTAAAAATTTCATTTTTTAATTTTACCGTAAAAATTATGAAAGGTCATCGTAGGATGACCCTAGGTTTTCGGCATAAAAAATATTTATTCATCAGAAATATCAATAATATATTTTTTTAATATTTTTATGATGTAAAATGAACGAATTTATTATTTATTTTTAAAAATTACATTTTTTAATTTTACCGTAAAAATTATGAAAGGTCATCGTAGGATGACCCAAGGTTTTCGGCATAAAAAAATAATTATTCATCAGAAATATCAATAATATATTTTTTTAATATTTTTATGATGTAAAATGAACGAATTTATTATTTATTTTTAAAAATTTCATTTTTTAATTTTACCGTAAAAATTATGAAAGGTCATCGTAGGATGACCCTAGGTTTTCGGCATAAAAAATATTTATTCATCAGAAATATCAATAATATATTTTTTTAATATTTTTATGATGTAAAATGAACGAATTTATTATTTATTTTTAAAAATTACATTTTTTAATTTTCCAGTAAAAATTATGAAAGGTCATCGTAGGATGACCCTAGGTTTTCGGCATAAAAAAATAATTTTTAGTAAGAAATATCAATAATATATTTTTTTAATATTTTTATGATGTAAAATGAACGAATTTATTATTTATTTTTAAAAATTTCATTTTTTAAATTTACCGAAAAAATTATGAAAGGTCATCGTAGGATGACCCTAGGTTTTCGGCATAAAAAAATAATTATTCATCAGAAATATCAATAATATATTTTTTTTAATATTTTTATGATGTAAAATGAACGAATTTATTATTTATTTTTAAAAATTTCATTTTTTAATATTCCCGTAAAAATTATCAAAGGTCATCGTAGGATGACCCTAGGTTTTCGGCATAAACAAATAATTATTCATCAGAAATATCAATAATATATTTTTTTAATATTTTTATGATGTAAAATGAACGAATTTATTATTTATTTTTAAAAATTTCATTTTTTAATTTTACCGTAAAAATTATGAAAGGTCATCGTAGGATGACCCTAGGTTTTCGGCATAAAAAAATAATTATTCATCAGAAATATCAATAATATATTTTTTTAATATTTTTATGATGTAAAATGAACGAATTTATTATTTATTTTTAAAAATTTCATTTTTTAAATTTACCGAAAAAATTATGAAAGGTCATCCTAGGATGACCCTAGGTTTTCGGCATAAAAAAATAATTATTCATCAGAAATATCAATAATATATTTTTTTTAATATTTTTATGATGTAAAATGAACGAATTTATTATTTATTTTTAAAAATTTCATTTTTTAATATTCCCGTAAAAATTATGAAAGGTCATCGTAGGATGACCCTAGGTTTTCGGCATAAAAAAATAATTATTCATCAGAAATATGAATAATATATTTTTTTAATATTTTTATGATGTAAAATGAACGAATTTATTATTTATTTTTAAAAATTTCATTTTTTAATTTTACCGTAAAAATTATGAAAGGTCATCGTAGGATGACCCTAGGTTTTCGGCATAAAAAAATAATTATTCATCAGAAATATCAATAATATATTTTTTTAATATTTTTATGATGTAAAATGAACGAATTTATTATTTAATTTTAAAAATTTCATTTTTTAATATTCCCGTAAAAATTATGAAAGGTCATCGTAGGATAACCCTAGGTTTTCGGCATAAAAAAATAATTATTAATCAGAAATATCAATAATATATTTTTTTAATATTTTTATGATGTAAAATGAACGAATTTATTATTTATTTTTAAAAATTTCATTTTTTAATATTCCCGTAAAAATTATCAAAGGTCATCGTAGGCATAAAAAAATAATTATTCATCAGAAATATGAATAATATATTTTTTTAATATTTTTATGATGTAAAATGAACGAATTTATTATTTATTTTTAAAAATTTCATTTTTTAATATTCCCGTAAAAATTATGAAAGGTCATCGTAGGATGACCCTAGGTTTTCGGCATAAAAAAATAATTATTCATCAGAAATATCAATAATATATTTTTTTAATATTATAATGATGTAAAATGAACGAATTTATTATTTATTTTTAAAAATTTCATTTTTTAATTTTACCGTAAAAATTATGAAAGGTCATCGTAGGATGACCCTAGGTTTTCGGCATAAAAAAATAATTATTCATCAGAAATATCAATAATATATTTTTTTAATATTTTTATGATGTAAAATGAACGAATTTATTATTTATTTTTAAAAATTACATTTTTTAATTTTCCAGTAAAAATTATGAAAGGTCATCGTAGGATGACCCTAGGTTTTCGGCATAAAAAAATAATTATTCATCAAAAATATGAATAATATATTTTTTTAATATTATAATGATGTAAAATGAACGAATTTATTATTTATTTTTAAAAATTTCATTTTTTAATTTTACCGTAAAAATTATGAAAGGTCATCGTAGGATGACCCTAGGTTTTCGGCATAAAAAAATAATTATTCATCAGAAATATCAATAATATATTTTTTTAATATTTTTATGATGTAAAATGAACGAATTTATTATTTATTTTTAAAAATTTCATTTTTTAATATTCCCGTAAAAATTATGAAAGGTCATCGTAGGATGACCCTAGGTTTTCGGCATAAAAAAATAAATATTCATCAGAAATATGAATAATATATTTTTTTAATATTTTTATGATGTAAAATGAACGAATTTATTATTTATTATTAAAAATTTCATTTTTTAATTTTACCGTAAAAATTATGAAAGGTCATCGTAGGATGACCCTAGGTTTTCGGCATAAAAAAATAATTATTCATCAGAAATATCAATAATATATTTTTTTAATATTTTTATGATGTAAAATGAACGAATTTATTATTTAATTTTAAAAATTTCATTTTTTAATATTCCCGTAAAAATTATGAAAGGTCATCGTAGGATGACCCTAGGTTTTCGGCATAAAAAAATAATTATTCATCAGAAATATCAATAATATATTTTTTTAATATTTTTATGATGTAAAATGAACGAATTTATTATTTATTTTTAAAAATTTCATTTTTTAAAATTACCGAAAAAATTATGAAAGGTCATCGTAGGATGACCCTAGGTTTTCGGCATAAAAAAATAATTATTCATCAGAAATATCAATAATATATTTTTTTTAATATTATTATGATGTAAAATGAACGAATTTATTATTTATTTTTAAAAATTTCATTTTTTAATATTCCCGTAAAAATTATGAAAGGTCATCGTAGGATGACCCTAGGTTTTCGGCATAAAAAAATAATTATTCATCAGAAATATGAATAATATATTTTTTTAATATTTTTATGATGTAAAATGAACGAATTTATTATTTATTTTTAAAAATTTCATTTTTTAATTTTACCGTAAAAATTATGAAAGGTCATCGTAGGATGACCCTAGGTTTTCGGCATAAAAAAATAATTATTCATCAGAAATATCAATAATATATTTTTTTAATATTTTTATGATGTAAAATGAACGAATTTATTATTTAATTTTAAAAATTTCATTTTTTAATATTCCCGTAAAAATTATGAAAGGTCATCGTAGGATAACCCTAGGTTTTCGGCATAAAAAAATAATTATTCATCAGAAATATCAATAATATATTTTTTTAATATTTTTATGATGTAAAATGAACGAATTTATTTTTTATTTTTAAAAATTTCATTTTTTAATATTCCCGTAAAAATTATCAAAGGTCATCGTAGGCATAAAAAAATAATTATTCATCAGAAATATGAATAATATATTTTTTTAATATTTTTATGATGTAAAATGAACGAATTTATTATTTATTTTTAAAAATTTCATTTTTTAATATTCCCGTAAAAATTATGAAAGGTCATCGTAGGATGACCCTAGGTTTTCGGCATAAAAAAATAATTATTCATCAGAAATATCAATAATATATTTTTTTAATATTTTTATGATGTAAAATGAACGAATTTATTATTTAATTTTAAAAATTTCATTTTTTAATATTCCCGTAAAAATTATGAAAGGTCATCGTAGGATAACCCTAGGTTTTCGGCATAAAAAAATAATTATTCATCAGAAATATCAATAATATATTTTTTTAATATTTTTATGATGTAAAATGAACGAATTTATTATTTATTTTTAAAAATTACATTTTTTAATTTTCCAGTAAAAATTATGAAAGGTCATCGTAGGATGACCCTAGGTTTTCGGCATAAAAATATAATTATTCATCAGAAATATGAATAATATATTTTTTTAATATTATAATGATGTAAAATGAACGAATTTATTATTTATTTTTAAAAATTTCATTTTTTAATTTTACCGTAAAAATTATGAAAGGTCATCGTAGGATGACCCTAGGTTTTCGACATAAAAAAATAATTATTCATCAGAAATATGAATAATATATTTTTTTAATATTTTTATGATGTAAAATGAACGAATTTATTATTTATTTTTAAAAATTTCATTTTTTAATTTTACCGTAAAAATTATGAAAGGTCATCGTAGGATGACCCTAGGTTTTCAGAATAAAAAAATAATTATTCATCAGAAATATGAATAATATATTTTTTTAATATTTTTATGATGTATAATGAACGAATTTATTATTTATTTTTAAAAATTTCATTTTTTAATATTCCCGTAAAAATTATGAAAGGTCATCGTAAGATGACCCTAGGTTTTCGGCATAAAAAAATAATTATTCATCAGAAATATCAATAATATATTTTTTTAATATTATAATAATGTAAAATGAACGAATTTATTATTTATTTTTAAAAATTTCATTTTTTAATTTTACCGTAAAAATTATGAAAGGTCATCGTAGGATGACCCTAGGTTTTCGGCATAAAAAAATAATTATTCATCAGAAATATCAATAATATATTTTTTTAATATTTTTATGATGTAAAATGAACGAATTTATTATTTATTTTTAAAAATTACATTTTTTAATTTTCCAGTAAAAATTATGAAAGGTCATCGTAGGATGACCCTAGGTTTTCGGCATAAAAAAATAATTATTCATCAGAAATATGAATAATATATTTTTTTAATATTATAATGATGTAAAATGAACGAATTTATTATTTATTTTTAAAAATTTCATTTTTTAATTTTACCGTAAAAATTATGAAAGGTCATCGTAGGATGACCCTAGGTTTTCGGCATAAAAAAATAATTATTCATCAGAAATATCAATAATATATTTTTTTAATATTTTTATGATGTAAAATGAACGAATTTATTATTTATTTTTAAAAATTTCATTTTTTAATATTCCCGTAAAAATTATGAAAGGTCATCGTAGGATGACCCTAGGTTTTCGGCATAAAAAAATAATTATTCATCAGAAATATGAATAATATATTTTTTTAATATTTTTATGATGTAAAATGAACGAATTTATTATTTATTTTTAAAAATTTCATTTTTTAATTTTACCGTAAAAATTATGAAAGGTCATCGTAGGATGACCCTAGGTTTTCGGCATAAAAAAATAATTATTCATCAGAAATATCAATAATATATTTTTTTAATATTTTTATGATGTAAAATGAACGAATTTATTATTTAATTTTAAAAATTTCATTTTTTAATATTCCCGTAAAAATTATGAAAGGTCATCGTAGGATGACCCTAGGTTTTCGGCATAAAAAAATAATTATTCATCAGAAATATCAATAATATATTTTTTTAATATTTTTATGATGTAAAATGAACGAATTTATTATTTATTTTTAAAAATTTCATTTTTTAAATTTACCGAAAAAATTATGAAAGGTCATCGTAGGATCACCCTAGGTTTTCGGCATAAAAAAATAATTATTCATCAGAAATATCAATAATATATTTTTTTTAATATTTTTATGATGTAAAATGAACGAATTTATTATTTATTTTTAAAAATTTCATTTTTTAATATTCCCGTAAAAATTATGAAAGGTCATCGTAGGATGACCCTAGGTTTTCGGCATAAAAAAATAATTATTCATCAGAAATATGAATAATATATTTTTTTAATATTTTTATGATGTAAAATGAACGAATTTATTATTTATTTTTAAAAATTTCATTTTTTAATTTTACCGTAAAAATTATGAAAGGTCATCGTAGGATGACCCTAGGTTTTCGGCATAAAAAAATAATTATTCATCAGAAATATCAATAATATATTTTTTTAATATTTTTATGATGTAAAATGAACGAATTTATTATTTAATTTTAAAAATTTCATTTTTTAATATTCCCGTAAAAATTATGAAAGGTCATCGTAGGATAACCCTAGGTTTTCGGCATAAAAAAATAATTATTCATCAGAAATATCAATAATATATTTTTTTAATATTTTTATGATGTAAAATGAACGAATTTATTTTTTATTTTTAAAAATTTCATTTTTTAATATTCCCGTAAAAATTATCAAAGGTCATCGTAGGCATAAAAAAATAATTATTCATCAGAAATATGAATAATATATTTTTTTAATATTTTTATGATGTAAAATGAACGAATTTATTATTTATTTTTAAAAATTTCATTTTTTAATATTCCCGTAAAAATTATGAAAGGTCATCGTAGGATGACCCTAGGTTTTCGGCATAAAAAAATAATTATTCATCAGAAATATCAATAATATATTTTTTTAATATTATAATGATGTAAAATGAACGAATTTATTATTTATTTTTAAAAATTTCATTTTTTAATTTTACCGTAAAAATTATGAAAGGTCATCGTAGGATGACCCTAGGTTTTCGGCATAAAAAAATAATTATTCATCAGAAATATCAATAATATATTTTTTTAATATTTTTATGATGTAAAATGAACGAATTTATTATTTATTTTTAAAAATTACATTTTTTAATTTTCCAGTAAAAATTATGAAAGGTCATCGTAGGATGACCCTAGGTTTTCGGCATAAAAAAATAATTATTCATCAGAAATATCAATAATATATTTTTTTAATATTTTTATGATGTAAAATGAACGAATTTATTATTTATTTTTAAAAATTTCATTTTTTAATATTCCCGTAAAAATTATGAAAGGTCATCGTAGGATGACCCTAGGTTTTCGGCATAAAAAAATAATTATTCATCAGAAATATGAATAATATATTTTTTTAATATTTTTATGATGTAAAATGAACGAATTTATTATTTATTTTTAAAAATTTCATTTTTTAATTTTACCGTAAAAATTATGAAAGGTCATCGTAGGATGACCCTAGGTTTTCAGAATAAAAAAATAATTATTCATCAGAAATATGAATAATATATTTTTTTAATATTTTTATGATGTATAATGAACGAATTTATTATTTATTTTTAAAAATTTCATTTTTTAATATTCCCGTAAAAATTATGAAAGGTCATCGTAAGATGACCCTAGGTTTTCGGCATAAAAAAATAATTATTCATCAGAAATATCAATAATATATTTTTTTAATATTATAATGATGTAAAATGAACGAATTTATTATTTATTTTTAAAAATTTCATTTTTTAATTTTACCGTAAAAATTATGAAAGGTCATCGTAGGATGACCCTAGGTTTTCGGCATAAAAAAATAATTATTCATCAGAAATATCAATAATATATTTTTTTAATATTTTTATGATGTAAAATGAACGAATTTATTATTTATTTTTAAAAATTACATTTTTTAATTTTCCAGTAAAAATTATGAAAGGTCATCGTAGGATGACCCTAGGTTTTCGGCATAAAAAAATAATTATTCATCAGAAATATGAATAATATATTTTTTTAATATTATAATGATGTAAAATGAACGAATTTATTATTTATTTTTAAAAATTTCATTTTTTAATTTTACCGTAAAAATTATGAAAGGTCATCGTAGGATGACCCTAGGTTTTCGGCATAAAAAAATAATTATTCATCAGAAATATCAATAATATATTTTTTTAATATTTTTATGATGTAAAATGAACGAATTTATTATTTATTTTTAAAAATTTCATTTTTTAATATTCCCGTAAAAATTATGAAAGGTCATCGTAGGATGACCCTAGGTTTTCGGCATAAAAAAATAATTATTCATCAGAAATATGAATAATATATTTTTTTAATATTTTTATGATGTAAAATGAACGAATTTATTATTTATTTTTAAAAATTTCATTTTTTAATTTTACCGTAAAAATTATGAAAGGTCATCGTAGGATACCCTAGGTTTTCGGCATAAAAAAATAATTATTCATCAGAAATATCAATAATATATTTTTTTAATATTTTTATGATGTAAAATGAACGAATTTATTATTTAATTTTAAAAATTTCATTTTTTAATATTCCCGTAAAAATTATGAAAGGTCATCGTAGGATGACCCTAGGTTTTCGGCATAAAAAAATAATTATTCATCAGAAATATCAATAATATATTTTTTTAATATTTTTATGATGTAAAATGAACGAATTTATTATTTATTTTTAAAAATTTCATTTTTTAAATTTACCGAAAAAATTATGAAAGGTCATCGTAGGATGACCCTAGGTTTTCGGCATAAAAAAATAATTATTCATCAGAAATATCAATAATATATTTTTTTTAATATTTTTATGATGTAAAATGAACGAATTTATTATTTATTTTTAAAAATTTCATTTTTTAATATTCCCGTAAAAATTATGAAAGGTCATCGTAGGATGACCCTAGGTTTTCGGCATAAAAAAATAATTATTCATCAGAAATATGAATAATATATTTTTTTAATATTTTTATGATGTAAAATGAACGAATTTATTATTTATTTTTAAAAATTTCATTTTTTAATTTTACCGTAAAAATTATGAAAGGTCATCGTAGGATGACCCTAGGTTTTCGGCATAAAAAAATAATTATTCATCAGAAATATCAATAATATATTTTTTTAATATTTTTATGATGTAAAATGAACGAATTTATTATTTAATTTTAAAAATTTCATTTTTTAATATTCCCGTAAAAATTATGAAAGGTCATCGTAGGATAACCCTAGGTTTTCGGCATAAAAAAATAATTATTCATCAGAAATATCAATAATATATTTTTTTAATATTTTTATGATGTAAAATGAACGAATTTATTATTTATTTTTAAAAATTTCATTTTTTAATATTCCCGTAAAAATTATCAAAGGTCATCGTAGGCATAAAAAAATAATTATTCATCAGAAATATGAATAATATATTTTTTTAATATTTTTATGATGTAAAATGAACGAATTTATTATTTATTTTTAAAAATTTCATTTTTTAATATTCCCGTAAAAATTATGAAAGGTCATCGTAGGATGACCCTAGGTTTTCGGCATAAAAAAATAATTATTCATCAGAAATATCAATAATATATTTTTTTAATATTATAATGATGTAAAATGAACGAATTTATTATTTATTTTTAAAAATTTCATTTTTTAATTTTACCGTAAAAATTATGAAAGGTCATCGTAGGATGACCCTAGGTTTTCGGCATAAAAAAATAATTATTCATCAGAAATATCAATAATATATTTTTTTAATATTTTTATGATGTAAAATGAACGAATTTATTATTTATTTTTAAAAATTACATTTTTTAATTTTCCAGTAAAAATTATGAAAGGTCATCGTAGGATGACCCTAGGTTTTCGGCATAAAAAAATAATTATTCATCAGAAATATGAATAATATATTTTTTTAATATTATAATGATGTAAAATGAACGAATTTATTATTTATTTTTAAAAATTTCATTTTTTAATTTTACCGTAAAAATTATGAAAGGTCATCGTAGGATGACCTTAGGTTTTCGGCATAAAAAAATAATTATTCATCAGAAATATCAATAATATATTTTTTTAATATTTTTATGATGTAAAATGAACGAATTTATTATTTATTTTTAAAAATTTCATTTTTTAAATTTACCGAAAAAATTATGAAAGGTCATCGTAGGATGACCCTAGGTTTTCGGCATAAAAAAATAATTTTTAGTAAGAAATATCAATAATATATTTTTTTAATATTTTTATGATGTAAAATGAACGAATTTATTATTTATTTTTAAAAATTTCATTTTTTAAATTTACCGAAAAAATTATGAAAGGTCATCGTAGGATGACCCTAGGTTTTCGGCATAAAAAAATAATTATTCATCAGAAATATGAATAATATATTTTTTTAATATTATAATGATGTAAAATGAACGAATTTATTATTTATTTTTAAAAATTTCATTTTTTAATTTTACCGTAAAAATTATGAAAGGTCATCGTAGGATGACCCTAGGTTTTCGGCATAAAAAAATAATTATTCATCAGAAATATCAATAATATATTTTTTTAATATTTTTATGATGTAAAATGAACGAATTTATTATTTATTTTTAAAAATTTCATTTTTTAATATTCCATTAAAAAATTATGAAAGGTCATCGTAGGATGACCCTAGGTTTTCGGCATAAAAAAATAATTATTCATCAGAAATATCAATAATATATTTTTTTAATATTTTTATGATGTAAAATGAACGAATTTATTATTTATTTTTAAAAATTTCATTTTTTAATTTTACCGTAAAAATTATGAAAGGTCATCGTAGGATGACCCTAGGTTTTCGGCATAAAAAATATTTATTCATCAGAAATATCAATAATATATTTTTTTAATATTTTTATGATGTAAAATGAACGAATTTATTATCTATTTTTAAAAATTACATTTTTTAATTTTCCAGTAAAAATTATGAAAGGTCATCGTAGGATGACCCTAGGTTTTCGGCATAAAAAAATAATTTTTAGTAAGAAATATCAATAATATATTTTTTTAATATTTTTATGATGTAAAATGAACGAATTTATTATTTATTTTTAAAAATTTCATTTTTTAAATTTACCGAAAAAATTATGAAAGGTCATCGTAGGATGACCCTAGGTTTTCGGCATAAAAAAATAATTATTCATCAGAAATATCATTAATATATTTTTTTAATATTTTTATGATGTAAAATGAACGAATTTATTATTTATTTTTAAAAATTTCATTTTTTAATATTCCCGTAAAAATTATGAAAGGTCATCGTAGGATGACCCTAGGTTTTCGGCATAAAAAAATAATTATTCATCAGAAATATCAATAATATATTTTTTTAATATTATAATGATGTAAAATGAAGGAATTTATTATTTATTTTTAAAAATTTCATTTTTTAATTTTACCGTAAAAATTATGAAAGGTCATCGTAGGATGACCCTAGGTTTTCGGCATAAAAAAATAATTATTCATCAGAAATATGAATAATATATTTTTTTAATATTTTTATGATCTAAAATGAACGAAGTTATTATTTATTTTTAAAAATTTCATTTTTTAATTTTACCGAAAAAATTATGAAAGGTCATCGTAGGATGACGCTAGGTTTTCGGCATAAACAAATAATTATTCATCAGAAATATCAATAATATATTTTTTTAATATTTTTATGATGTAAAATGAACGAATTTATTATTTATTTTTAAAAATTTCATTTTTTAATATTCCCGTAAAAATTATCAAAGGTCATCGTAGGATGACCCTAGGTTTTCGGCATAAAAAAATAATTATTCATCAGAAATATCAATAATATATTTTTTTAATATTATAATGATGTAAAATGAACGAATTTATTATTTATTTTTAAAAATTTCATTTTTTAATTTTACCGTAAAAATTATGAAAGGTCATCGTAGGATGACCCTAGGTTTTCGGCATAAAAAAATAATTATTCATCAGAAATATCAATAATATATTTTTTTAATATATTTATGATGTAAAATGAACGAATTTATTATTTATTTTTAAAAATTTCATTTTTTAAATTTACCGAAAAAATTATGAAAGGTCATCGTAGGATGACCCTAGGTTTTCGGCATAAAAAAATAATTATTCATCAGAAATATCAATAATATATTTTTTTTAATATTTTTATGATGTAAAATGAACGAATTTATTATTTATTTTTAAAAATTTCATTTTTTAATATTCCCGTAAAAATTATGAAAGGTCATCGTAGGATGACCCTAGGTTTTCGGCATAAAAAAATAATTATTCATCAGAAATATCAATAATATATTTTTTTAATATTTTTATGATGTAAAATGAACGAATTTATTATTTATTTTTAAAAATTTCATTTTTTAATTTTACCGTAAAAATTATGAAAGGTCATCGTAGGATGACCCTAGGTTTTCGGCATAAAAAATATTTATTAATCAGAAATATCAATAATATATTTTTTTAATATTTTTATGATGTAAAATGAACGAATTTATTATTTATTTTTAAAAATTACATTTTTTAATTTTCCAGTAAAAATTATGAAAGGTCATCGTAGGATGACCCTAGGTTTTCGGCATAAAAAAATAATTTTTAGTAAGAAATATCAATTATATATTTTTTTAATATTTTTATGATGTAAAATGATCGAATTTATTATTTATTTTTAAAAATTTCATTTTTTAATATTCCCGTAAAAATTATCAAAGGTCATCGTAGGATGACCCTTGGTTTTCGGCATAAAAAAATAATTATTCATCAGAAATATGAATAATATATTTTTTTAATATTTTTATGATGTAAAATGAACGAATTTATTATTTATTTTTAAAAATTTCATTTTTTAATTTTACCGTAAAAATTATGAAAGGTCATCGTAGGATGACCCTAGGTTTTCGGCATAAAAAAATAATTATTCATCAGAAATATCAATAATATATTTTTTTAATATTTTTATGATGTAAAATGAACGAATTTATTATTTATTTTTAAAAATTTCATTTTTTAATATTCCCGTAAAAATTATGAAAGGTCATCGTAGGATGACCTTAGGTTTTCGGCATAAAAAAATAATTATTCATCAGAAATATGAATAATATATTTTTTTAATATTTTTATGATGTAAAATGAACGAATTTATT
This sequence comes from Labia minor, assembly GCA_963082975.1. Lineage (NCBI taxonomy): Eukaryota > Metazoa > Arthropoda > Insecta > Dermaptera > Spongiphoridae > Labia > Labia minor. Next base: position 120,456,097 of record OY720344.1, on the reverse strand, counting down.
ATTTATTTTTAAAAATTTCATTTTTTAATTTTACCGTAAAAATTATGAAAGGTCATCGTAGGATGACCCTAGGTTTTCGGCATAAAAAAATAATTATTCATCAGAAATATGAATAATATATTTTTTTAATATTTTTATGATGTAAAATGAACGAATTTATTATTTATTTTTAAAAATTTCATTTTTTAATATTCCCGTAAAAATTATGAAAGGTCATCGTAGGATGACCCTAGGTTTTCGGCATAAAAAAATAATTATTCATCAGAAATATGAATAATATATTATTTTAATATTTTTATGATGTAAAATGAACGAATTTATTATTTATTTTTAAAAATTTCATTTTTTAATATTCCCGTAAAAATTATGAAAGGTCATCGTAGGATGACCCTAGGTTTTCGGCATAAAAAAATAATTATTCATCAGAAATATCAATAATATATTTTTTTAATATTTTTCTGATGTAAAATGAACGAATTTATTATTTATTTTTAAAAATTTCATTTTTTAATTTTCCAGTAAAAATTATGAAAGGTCATCGTAGGATGACCCTAGGTTTTCGGCATAAAAAAATAATTTTTAGTAAGAAATATCAATAATATATTTTTTTAATATTTTTATGATGTAAAATGAACGAATTTATTATTTATTTTTAAAAATTTCATTTTTTAATATTCCCGTAAAAATTATGAAAGGTCATCGTAGGATGACCCTAGGTTTTCGGGATAAAAAAATAATTATTCATCAGAAATATGAATAATATATTATTTAAATATTTTTATGATGTAAAATGAACGAATTTATTATTTATTTTTAAAAATTTCATTTTTTAATATTCCCGTAAAAATTATGAAAGGTCATCGTAGGATGACCCTAGGTTTTCGGCATAAAAAAATAATTATTCATCAGAAATATCAATAATATATTTTTTTAATATTTTTATGATGTAAAATGAACGAATTTATTATTTATTTTTAAAAATTTCATTTTTTAATATTCCCGTAAAAATTATGAAAGGTCATCGTAGGATGACCCTAGGTTTTCGGCATAAAAAAATAATTATTCATCAGAAATATCAATAATATATTTTTTTAATATTTTTCTGATGTAAAATGAACGAATTTATTATTTATTTTTAAAAATTTAATTTTTTAATTTTCCAGTAAAAATTATGAAAGGTCATCGTAGGATGACCCTAGGTTTTCGGCATAAAAAAATAATTTTTAGTAAGAAATATCAATAATATATTTTTTTAATATTTTTATGATGTAAAATGAACGAATTTATTATTTATTTTTAAAAATTACATTTTTTAATTTTCCAGTAAAAATTATGAAAGGTCATCGTAGGATGACCCTAGGTTTTCGGCATAAAAAAATAATTTTTAGTAAGAAATATCAATTATATATTTTTTTAATATTTTTATGATGTAAAATGATCGAATTTATTATTTATTTTTAAAAATTTCATTTTTTAATATTCCCGTAAAAATTATCAAAGGTCATCGTAGGATGACCCTTGGTTTTCGGCATAAAAAAATAATTATTCATCAGAAATATGAATAATATATTTTTTTAATATTTTTATGATGTAAAATGAACGAATTTATTATTTATTTTTAAAAATTTCATTTTTTAATTTTACCGTAAAAATTATGAAAGGTCATCGTAGGATGACCCTAGGTTTTCGGCATAAAAAAATAATTATTCATCAGAAATATCAATAATATATTTTTTTAATATTTTTATGATGTAAAATGAACGAATTTATTATTTATTTTTAAAAATTTCATTTTTTAATATTCCCGTAAAAATTATGAAAGGTCATCGTAGGATGACCTTAGGTTTTCGGCATAAAAAAATAATTATTCATCAGAAATATGAATAATATATTTTTTTAATATTTTTATGATGTAAAATGAACGAATTTATTATTTATTTTTAAAAATTTCATTTTTTAATTTTCCAGTAAAAATTATGAAAGGTCATCGTAGGATGACCCTAGGTTTTCGGCATAAAAAAATAATTTTTAGTAAGAAATATCAATAATATATTTTTTTAATATTTTTATGATGTAAAATGAACGAATTTATTATTTATTTTTAAAAATTTCATTTTTTAATATTCCCGTAAAAATTATGAAAGGTCATCGTAGGATGACCCTAGGTTTTCGGGATAAAAAAATAATTATTCATCAGAAATATGAATAATATATTATTTAAATATTTTTATGATGTAAAATGAACGAATTTATTATTTATTTTTAAAAATTTCATTTTTTAATATTCCCGTAAAAATTATGAAAGGTCATCGTAGGATGACCCTAGGGTTTCGGCATAAAAAAATAATTATTCATCAGAAATATCAATAATATATTTTTTTAATATTTTTATGATGTAAAATGAACGAATTTATTATTTATTTTTAAAAATTTCATTTTTTAATATTCCCGTAAAAATTATCAAAGGTCATCGTAGGATGACCCTAGGTTTTCGGCATAAAAAAATAATTATTCATCAGAAATATGAATAATATATTTTTTTAATATTTTTATGATGTAAAATGAACGAATTTATTATTTATTTTTAAAAATTTCATTTTTTAATTTTACCGTAAAAATTATGAAAGGTCATCGTAGGATGACCCTAGGTTTTCGGCATAAAAAAATAATTATTCATCAGAAATATCAATAATATATTTTTTTAATATTTTTATGATGTAAAATGAACGAATTTATTATTTATTTTTAAATATTTCATTTTTTAATATTCCCGTAAAAATTATGAAAGGTCATCGTAGGATGACCCTAGGTTTTCGGCATAAAAAAATAATTATTCATCAGAAATATCAATAATATATTTTTTTAATATTATAATGATGTAAAATGAACGAATTTATTATTTATTTTTAAAAATTTCATTTTTTAATTTTACCGTAAAAATTATGAAAGGTCATCGTAGGATGACCCTAGGTTTTCGGCATAAAAAAATAATTATTCATCAGAAATATCAATAATATATTTTTTTAATATATTTATGATGTAAAATGAACGAATTTATTATTTATTTTTAAAAATTTCATTTTTTAAATTTACCGAAAAAATTATGAAAGGTCATCGTAGGATGACCCTAGGTTTTCGGCATAAAAAAATAATTATTCATCAGAAATATCAATAATATATTTTTTTTAATATTTTTATGATGTAAAATGAACGAATTTATTATTTATTTTCAAAAATTTCATTTTTTAATATTCCCGTAAAAATTATGAAAGGTCATCGTAGGATGACCCTAGGTTTTCGGCATAAAAAAATAATTATTCATCAGAAATATCAATAATATATTTTTTTAATATTTTTATGATGTAAAATGAACGAATTTATTATTTATTTTTAAAAATTTCATTTTTTAATTTTACCGTAAAAATTATGAAAGGTCATCGTAGGATGACCCTAGGTTTTCGGCATAAAAAATATTTATTAATCAGAAATATCAATAATATATTTTTTTAATATTTTTATGATGTAAAATGAACGAATTTATTATTTATTTTTAAAAATTACATTTTTTAATTTTCCAGTAAAAATTATGAAAGGTCATCGTAGGATGACCCTAGGTTTTCGGCATAAAAAAATAATTTTTAGTAAGAAATATCAATTATATATTTTTTTAATATTTTTATGATGTAAAATGATCGAATTTATTATTTATTTTTAAAAATTTCATTTTTTAATATTCCCGTAAAAATTATGAAAGGTCATCGTAGGATGACCCTAGGTTTTCGGCATAAAAAAATAATTATTCATCAGAAATATCAATAATATATTTTTTTAATATTTTTATGATGTAAAATGAACGAATTTATTATTTATTTTTAAAAATTTCATTTTTTAATATTCCCGTAAAAATTATGAAAGGTCATCGTAGGATGACCTTAGGTTTTCGGCATAAAAAAATAATTATTCATCAGAAATATGAATAATATATTTTTTTAATATTTTTATGATGTAAAATGAACGAATTTATTATTTATTTTTAAAAATTTCATTTTTTAATTTTACCGTAAAAATTATGAAAGGTCATCGTAGGATGACCCTAGGTTTTCGGCATAAAAAAATAATTATTCATCAGAAATATCAATAATATATTTTTTTAATATTTTTATGATGTAAAATGAACGAATTTATTATTTATTTTTAAAAATTTCATTTTTTAAATTTAACGAAAAAATTATGAAAGGTCATCGTAGGATGACCCTAGGTTTTCGGCATAAAAAAATAATTATTCATCAGAAATATGAATAATATATTTTTTTAATATTTTTATGATGTAAAATGAACGAATTTATTATTTATTTTTAAAAATTTCATTTTTTAATATTCCCGTAAAAATTATGAAAGGTCATCGTAGGATGACCCTAGGTTTTCGGCATAAAAAAATAATTATTCATCAGAAATATGAATAATATATTATTTTAATATTTTTATGATGTAAAATGAACGAATTTATTATTTATTTTTAAAAATTTCATTTTTTAATATTCCCGTAAAAATTATGAAAGGTCATCGTAGGATGACCCTAGGTTTTCGGCATAAAAAAATAATTATTCATCAGAAATATCAATAATATATTTTTTTAATATTTTTCTGATGTAAAATGAACGAATTTATTATTTATTTTTAAAAATTTCATTTTTTAATATTCCCGTAAAAATTATGAAAGGTCATCGTAGGATGACCCTAGGGTTTCGGCATAAAAAAATAATTATTCATCAGAAATATCAATAATATATTTTTTTAATATTTTTATGATGTAAAATGAACGAATTTATTATTTATTTTTAAAAATTTCATTTTTTAATATTCCCGTAAAAATTATCAAAGGTCATCGTAGGATGACCCTAGGTTTTCGGCATAAAAAAATAATTATTCATCAGAAATATGAATAATATATTTTTTTAATATTTTTATGATGTAAAATGAACGAATTTATTATTTATTTTTAAAAATTTCATTTTTTAATTTTACCGTAAAAATTATGAAAGGTCATCGTAGGATGACCCTAGGTTTTCGGCATAAAAAAATAATTATTCATCAGAAATATCAATAATATATTTTTTTAATATTTTTATGATGTAAAATGAACGAATTTATTATTTATTTTTAAATATTTCATTTTTTAATATTCCCGTAAAAATTATGAAAGGTCATCGTAGGATGACCCTAGGTTTTCGGCATAAAAAAATAATTATTCATCAGAAATATCAATAATATATTTTTTTAATATTATAATGATGTAAAATGAACGAATTTATTATTTATTTTTAAAAATTTCATTTTTTAATTTTACCGTAAAAATTATGAAAGGTCATCGTAGGATGACCCTAGGTTTTCGGCATAAAAAAATAATTATTCATCAGAAATATCAATAATATATTTTTTTAATATATTTATGATGTAAAATGAACGAATTTATTATTTATTTTTAAAAATTTCATTTTTTAAATTTACCGAAAAAATTATGAAAGGTCATCGTAGGATGACCCTAGGTTTTCGGCATAAAAAAATAATTATTCATCAGAAATATCAATAATATATTTTTTTTAATATTTTTATGATGTAAAATGAACGAATTTATTATTTATTTTCAAAAATTTCATTTTTTAATATTCCCGTAAAAATTATGAAAGGTCATCGTAGGATGACCCTAGGTTTTCGGCATAAAAAAATAATTATTCATCAGAAATATCAATAATATATTTTTTTAATATTTTTATGATGTAAAATGAACGAATTTATTATTTATTTTTAAAAATTTCATTTTTTAATTTTACCGTAAAAATTATGAAAGGTCATCGTAGGATGACCCTAGGTTTTCGGCATAAAAAATATTTATTAATCAGAAATATCAATAATATATTTTTTTAATATTTTTATGATGTAAAATGAACGAATTTATTATTTATTTTTAAAAATTACATTTTTTAATTTTCCAGTAAAAATTATGAAAGGTCATCGTAGGATGACCCTAGGTTTTCGGCATAAAAAAATAATTTTTAGTAAGAAATATCAATTATATATTTTTTTAATATTTTTATGATGTAAAATGATCGAATTTATTATTTATTTTTAAAAATTTCATTTTTTAATATTCCCGTAAAAATTATGAAAGGTCATCGTAGGATGACCCTAGGTTTTCGGCATAAAAAAATAATTATTCATCAGAAATATCAATAATATATTTTTTTAATATTTTTATGATGTAAAATGAACGAATTTATTATTTATTTTTAAAAATTTCATTTTTTAATATTCCCGTAAAAATTATGAAAGGTCATCGTAGGATGACCTTAGGTTTTCGGCATAAAAAAATAATTATTCATCAGAAATATGAATAATATATTTTTTTAATATTTTTATGATGTAAAATGAACGAATTTATTATTTATTTTTAAAAATTTCATTTTTTAATTTTACCGTAAAAATTATGAAAGGTCATCGTAGGATGACCCTAGGTTTTCGGCATAAAAAAATAATTATTCATCAGAAATATCAATAATATATTTTTTTAATATTTTTATGATGTAAAATGAACGAATTTATTATTTATTTTTAAAAATTTCATTTTTTAAATTTAACGAAAAAATTATGAAAGGTCATCGTAGGATGACCCTAGGTTTTCGGCATAAAAAAATAATTATTCATCAGAAATATGAATAATATATTTTTTTAATATTTTTATGATGTAAAATGAACGAATTTATTATTTATTTTTAAAAATTTCATTTTTTAATATTCCCGTAAAAATTATGAAAGGTCATCGTAGGATGACCCTAGGTTTTCGGCATAAAAAAATAATTATTCATCAGAAATATGAATAATATATTATTTTAATATTTTTATGATGTAAAATGAACGAATTTATTATTTATTTTTAAAAATTTCATTTTTTAATATTCCCGTAAAAATTATGAAAGGTCATCGTAGGATGACCCTAGGTTTTCGGCATAAAAAAATAATTATTCATCAGAAATATCAATAATATATTTTTTTAATATTTTTCTGATGTAAAATGAACGAATTTATTATTTATTTTTAAAAATTTCATTTTTTAATTTTCCAGTAAAAATTATGAAAGGTCATCGTAGGATGACCCTAGGTTTTCGGCATAAAAAAATAATTTTTAGTAAGAAATATCAATAATATATTTTTTTAATATTTTTATGATGTAAAATGAACGAATTTATTATTTATTTTTAAAAATTTCATTTTTTAATATTCCCGTAAAAATTATGAAAGGTCATCGTAGGATGACCCTAGGTTTTCGGGATAAAAAAATAATTATTCATCAGAAATATGAATAATATATTATTTAAATATTTTTATGATGTAAAATGAACGAATTTATTATTTATTTTTAAAAATTTCATTTTTTAATATTCCCGTAAAAATTATGAAAGGTCATCGTAGGATGACCCTAGGTTTTCGGCATAAAAAAATAATTATTCATCAGAAATATCAATAATATATTTTTTTAATATTTTTATGATGTAAAATGAACGAATTTATTATTTATTTTTAAAAATTTCATTTTTTAATATTCCCGTAAAAATTATGAAAGGTCATCGTAGGATGACCCTAGGTTTTCGGCATAAAAAAATAATTATTCATCAGAAATATCAATAATATATTTTTTTAATATTTTTCTGATGTAAAATGAACGAATTTATTATTTATTTTTAAAAATTTAATTTTTTAATTTTCCAGTAAAAATTATGAAAGGTCATCGTAGGATGACCCTAGGTTTTCGGCATAAAAAAATAATTTTTAGTAAGAAATATCAATAATATATTTTTTTAATATTTTTATGATGTAAAATGAACGAATTTATTATTTATTTTTAAAAATTTCATTTTTTAATATTCCCGTAAAAATTATGAAAGGTCATCGTAGGATGACCCTAGGTTTTCGGCATAAAAAAATAATTATTCATCAGAAATATGAATAATATATTTTTTTAATATTTTTATGATGTAAAATGAACGAATTTATTATTTATTTTTAAAAATTTCATTTTTTAATTTTACCGTAAAAATTATGAAAGGTCATCGTAGGATGACCCTAGGTTTTCGGCATAAAAAAATAATTATTCATCAGAAATATCAATAATATATTTTTTTAATATTTTTATGATGTAAAATGAACGAATTTATTATTTATTTTTAAAAATTTCATTTTTTAATATTCCCGTAAAAATTATGAAAGGTCATCGTAGGATGACCCTAGGTTTTCGGCATAAAAAAATAATTATTCATCAGAAATATCAATAATATATTTTTTTAATATTTTTATGATGTAAAATGAACGAATTTATTATTTATTTTTAAAAATTTCATTTTTTAATATTCCCGTAAAAATTATGAAAGGTCATCGTAGGATGACCCTAGGTTTTCGGCATAAAAAAATAATTTTTAGTAAGAAATATCAATAATATATTTTTTTAATATTTTTATGATGTAATATGAACGAATTTATTATTTATTTTTAAAAATTTCATTTTTTAATTTTACCGTAAAAATTATGAAAGGTCATCGTAGGATGACCCTAGGTTTTCGGCATAAAAAAATAATTATTCATCAGAAATATGAATAATATATTTTTTTAATATTTTTATGATCTAAAATGAACGAAGTTATTATTTATTTTTAAAAATTTCATTTTTTAATTTTACCGAAAAAATTATGAAAGGTCATCGTAGGATGACGCTAGGTTTTCGGCATAAACAAATAATTATTCATCAGAAATATCAATAATATATTTTTTTAATATTTTTATGATGTAAAATGAACGAATTTATTATTTATTTTTAAAAATTTCATTTTTTAATATTCCCGTAAAAATTATCAAAGGTCATCGTAGGATGACCCTAGGTTTTCGGCATAAAAAAATAATTATTCATCAGAAATATCAATAATATATTTTTTTAATATTATAATGATGTAAAATGAACGAATTTATTATTTATTTTTAAAAATTTCATTTTTTAATTTTACCGTAAAAATTATGAAAGGTCATCGTAGGATGACCCTAGGTTTTCGGCATAAAAAAATAATTATTCATCAGAAATATCAATAATATATTTTTTTAATATATTTATGATGTAAAATGAACGAATTTATTATTTATTTTTAAAAATTTCATTTTTTAAATTTACCGAAAAAATTATGAAAGGTCATCGTAGGATGACCCTAGGTTTTCGGCATAAAAAAATAATTATTCATCAGAAATATCAATAATATATTTTTTTTAATATTTTTATGATGTAAAATGAACGAATTTATTATTTATTTTTAAAAATTTCATTTTTTAATATTCCCGTAAAAATTATGAAAGGTCATCGTAGGATGACCCTAGGTTTTCGGCATAAAAAAATAATTATTCATCAGAAATATCAATAATATATTTTTTTTAATATTTTTATGATGTAAAATGAACGAATTTATTATTTATTTTTAAAAATTTCATTTTTTAATACTCCCGTAAAAATTATGAAAGGTCATCGTAGGATGACCCTAGGTTTTCGGCATAAACAAATAATTATTCATCAGAAATATCAATAATATATTTTTTTAATATTTTTATGATGTAAAATGAACGAATTTATTATTTATTTTTAAAAATTTCATTTTTTAATTTTACCGTAAAAATTATGAAAAGTCATCGTAGGATGACCCTAGGTTTTCGGCATAAAAAATATTTATTAATCAGAAATATCAATAATATATTTTTTTAATATTTTTATGATGTAAAATGAACGAATTTATTATTTATTTTTAAAAATTACATTTTTTAATTTTCCAGTAAAAATTATGAAAGGTCATCGTAGGATGACCCTAGGTTTTCGGCATAAAAAAATAATTTTTAGTAAGAAATATCAATTATATATTTTTTTAATATTTTTATGATGTAAAATGATCGAATTTATTATTTATTTTTAAAAATTTCATTTTTTAATATTCCCGTAAAAATTATCAAAGGTCATCGTAGTATGACCCTTGGTTTTCGGCATAATAAAATAATTATTCATCAGAAATATGAATAATATATTTTTTTAATATTTTTATGATGTAAAATGAACGAATTTATTATTTATTTTTAAAAATTTCATTTTTTAATTTTACCGTAAAAATTATGAAAGGTCATCGTAGGATGACCCTAGGTTTTCGGCATAAAAAAATAATTATTCATCAGAAATATCAATAATATATTTTTTTAATATTTTTATGATGTAAAATGAACGAATTTATTATTTATTTTTAAAAATTTCATTTTTTAATATTCCCGTAAAAATTATGAAAGGTCATCGTAGGATGACCTTAGGTTTTCGGCATAAAAAAATAATTATTCATCAGAAATATGAATAATATATTTTTTTAATATTTTTATGATGTAAAATGAACGAATTTATTATTTATTTTTAAAAATTTCATTTTTTAATTTTACCGTAAAAATTATGAAAGGTCATCGTAGGATGACTCTAGGTTTTCGGCATAAAAAAATAATTATTGATCAGAAATATGAATAATATATTTTTTTAATATTTTTATGATGTAAAATGAACGAATTTATTATTTATTTTTAAAAATTTCATTTTTTAAATTTAACGAAAAAATTATGAAAGGTCATCGTAGGATGACCCTAGGTTTTCGGCATAAAAAAAAAATTATTCATCAGAAATATGAATAATATATTTTTTTAATATTTTTATGATGTAAAATGAACGAATTTATTATTTATTTTTAAAAATTTCATTTTTTAATATTCCCGTAAAAATTATGAAAGGTCATCGTAGGATGACCCTAGGTTTTCGGCATAAAAAAATAATTATTCATCAGAAATATGAATAATATATTTTTTTAATATTTTTATGATGTAAAATGAACGAATTTATTATTTATTTTTAAAAATTTCATTTTTTAATTTTACCGTAAAAATTATGAAAGGTCATCGTAGGATGACCCTAGGTTTTCGGCATAAAAAAATAATTATTCATCAGAAATATCAATAATATATTTTTTTAATATTTTTATGATGTAAAATGAACGAATTTATTATTTATTTTTAAAAATTTCATTTTTTAATATTCCCGTAAAAATTATGAAAGGTCATCGTAGGATGACCCTAGGTTTTCGGCATAAAAAAATAATTATTCATCAGAAATATCAATAATATATTTTTTTAATATTATAATGATGTAAAATGAACGAATTTATTATTTATTTTTAAAAATTTCATTTTTTAATTTTACCGTAAAAATTATGAAAGGTCATCGTAGGATGACCCTAGGTTTTCGGCATAAAAAAATAATTATTCATCAGAAATATCAATAATATATTTTTTTAATATATTTATGATGTAAAATGAACGAATTTATTATTTATTTTTAAAAATTTCATTTTTTAAATTTACCGAAAAAATTATGAAAGGTCATCGTAGGATGACCCTAGGTTTTCGGCATAAAAAAATAATTATTCATCAGAAATATCAATAATATATTTTTTTTAATATTTTTATGATGTAAAATGAACGAATTTATTATTTATTTTTAAAAATTTCATTTTTTAATATTCCCGTAAAAATTATGAAAGGTCATCGTAGGATGACCCTAGGTTTTCGGCATAAAAAAATAATTATTCATCAGAAATATCAATAATATATTTTTTTAATATTTTTATGATGTAAAATGAACGAATTTATTATTTATTTTTAAAAATTTCATTTTTTAATTTTACCGTAAAAATTATGAAAGGTCATCGTAGGATGACCCTAGGTTTTCGGCATAAAAAATATTTATTAATCAGAAATATCAATAATATATTTTTTTAGTATTTTTATGATGTAAAATGAACGAATTTATTATTTATTTTTAAAAATTACATTTTTTAATTTTCCAGTAAAAATTATGAAAGGTCATCGTAGGATGACCCTAGGTTTTCGGCATAAAAAAATAATTTTTAGTAAGAAATATCAATTATATATTTTTTTAATATTTTTATGATGTAAAATGATCGAATTTATTATTTATTTTTAAAAATTTCATTTTTTAATATTCCCGTAAAAATTATCAAAGGTCATCGTAGGATGACCCTTGGTTTTCGGCATAAAAAAATAATTATTCATCAGAAATAAGAATAATATATTTTTTTAATATTTTTATGATGTAAAATGAACGAATTTATTATTTATTTTTAAAAATTTCATTTTTTAATTTTACCGTAAAAATTATGAAAGGTCATCGTAGGATGACCCTAGGTTTTCGGCATAAAAAAATAATTATTCATCAGAAATATCAATAATATATTTTTTTAATATTTTTATGATGTAAAATGAACGAATTTATTATTTATTTTTAAAAATTTCATTTTTTAATATTCCCGTAAAAATTATGAAAGGTCATCGTAGGATGACCTTAGGTTTTCGGCATAAAAAAATAATTATTCATCAGAAATATGAATAATATATTTTTTTAATATTTTTATGATGTAAAATGAACGAATTTATTATTTATTTTTAAAAATTTCATTTTTTAATTTTACCGTAAAAATTATGAAAGGTCATCGTAGGATGACCCTAGGTTTTCGGCATAAAAAAATAATTAATCATCAGAAATATCAATAATATATTTTTTTAATATTTTTATGATGTAAAATGAACGAATTTATTATTTATTTTTAAAAATTTCATTTTTTAAATTTAACGAAAAAATTATGAAAGGTCATCGTAGGATGACCCTAGGTTTTCGGCATAAAAAAATAATTATTCATCAGAAATATGAATAATATATTTTTTTAATATTTTTATGATGTAAAATGAACGAATTTATTATTTATTTTTAAAAATTTCATTTTTTAATATTCCCGTAAAAATTATGAAAGGTCATCGTAGGATGACCCTAGGTTTTCGGCATAAAAAAATAATTATTCATCAGAAATATGAATAATATATTATTTTAATATTTTTATGATGTAAAATGAACGAATTTATTATTTATTTTTAAAAATTTCATTTTTTAATATTCCCGTAAAAATTATGAAAGGTCATCGTAGGATGACCCAAGGTTTTCGGCATAAAAAAATAATTATTCATCAGAAATATCAATAATATATTTTTTTAATATTTTTCTGATGTAAAATGAACGAATTTATTATTTATTTTTAAAAATTTCATTTTTTAATTTTCCAGTAAAAATTATGAAAGGTCATCGTAGGATGACCCTAGGTTTTCGGCATAAAAAAATAATTTTTAGTAAGAAATATCAATAATATATTTTTTTAATATTTTTATGATGTAAAATGAACGAATTTATTATTTATTTTTAAAAATTTCATTTTTTAATATTCCCGTAAAAATTATGAAAGGTCATCGTAGGATGACCCTAGGTTTTCGGGATAAAAAAATAATTATTCATCAGAAATATGAATAATATATTATTTAAATATTTTTATGATGTAAAATGAACGAATTTATTATTTATTTTTAAAAATTTCATTTTTTAATATTCCCGTAAAAATTATGAAAGGTCATCGTAGGATGACCCTAGGTTTTCGGCATAAACAAATAATTATTCATCAGAAATATCAATAATATATTTTTTTAATATTTTTCTGATGTAAAATGAACGAATTTATTATTTATTTTTAAAAATTTCATTTTTTAATTTTCCAGTAAAAATTATGAAAGGTCATCGTAGGATGACCCTAGGTTTTCGGCATAAAAAAATAATTTTTAGTAAGAAATATCAATAATATATTTTTTTAATATTTTTATGATGTAAAATGAACGAATTTATTATTTATTTTTAAAAATTTCATTTTTTAATATTCCCGTAAAAATTATGAAAGGTCATCGTAGGATGACCCTAGGTTTTCGGCATAAAAAAATAATTATTCATCAGAAATATGAATAATATATTTTTTTAATATTTTTATGATGTAAAATGAACGAATTTATTATTTATTTTTAAAAATTTCATTTTTTAATATTCCCGTAAAAATTATGAAAGGTCATCGTAGGATGACCCTAGGTTTTCGGCATAAAAAAATAATTATTCATCAGAAATATCAATAATATATTTTTTTAATATTTTTCTGATGTAAAATGAACGAATTTATTATTTATTTTTAAAAATTTCATTTTTTAATTTTCCAGTAAAAATTATGAAAGGTCATCGTAGGATGACCCTAGGTTTTCGGCATAAAAAAATAATTTTTAGTAAGAAATATCAATAATATATTTTTTTAATATTTTTATGATGTAAAATGAACGAATTTATTATTTATTTTTAAAAATTTCATTTTTTAATATTCCCGTAAAAATTATGAAAGGTCATCGTAGGATGACCCTAGGTTTTCGGCATAAAAAAATAATTATTCATCAGAAATATGAATAATATATTTTTTTAATATTTTTATGATGTAAAATGAACGAATTTATTATTTATTTTTAAAAATTTCATTTTTTAATTTTACCGTAAAAATTATGAAAGGTCATCGTAGGATGACCCTAGGTTTTCGGCATAAAAAAATAATTATTCATCAGAAATATCAATAATATATTTTTTTAATATTTTTATGATGTAAAATGAACGAATTTATTATTTATTTTTAAAAATTTCATTTTTTAATATTCCCGTAAAAATTATGAAAGGTCATCGTAGGATGACCCTAGGTTTTCGGCATAAAAAAATAATTATTCATCAGAAATATCAATAATATATTTTTTTAATATTTTTATGATGTAAAATGAACGAATTTATTATTTATTTTTAAAAATTTCATTTTTTAATATTCCCGTAAAAATTATGAAAGGTCATCGTAGGATGACCCTAGGTTTTCGGCATAAAAAAATAATTTTTAGTAAGAAATATCAATAATATATTTTTTTAATATTTTTATGATGTAATATGAACGAATTTATTATTTATTTTTAAAAATTTCATTTTTTAATTTTACCGTAAAAATTATGAAAGGTCATCGTAGGATGACCCTAGGTTTTCGGCATAAAAAAATAATTATTCATCAGAAATATGAATAATATATTTTTTTAATATTATAATGATGTAAAATGAACGAATTTATTATTTATTTTTAAAGATTTCATTTTTTAATTTTACCGTAAAAATTATGAAAGGTCATCGTAGGATGACCCTAGGTTTTCGGCATAAAAAAATAATTATTCATCAGAAATATCAATAATATATTTTTTTAATATTTTTATGATGTAAAATGAACGAATTTATTATTTATTTTTAAAAATTTCATTTTTTAATATTCCCGTAAAAATTATGAAAGGTCATCGTAGGATGACCTTAGGTTTTCGGCATAAAAAAATAATTATTCATCAGAAATATGAATAATATATTTTTTTAATATTTTT
Source organism: Labia minor (assembly GCA_963082975.1). Classification (NCBI taxonomy): domain Eukaryota; kingdom Metazoa; phylum Arthropoda; class Insecta; order Dermaptera; family Spongiphoridae; genus Labia; species Labia minor. The sequence goes on along the minus strand of OY720344.1, from coordinate 120,440,665 downwards.
ATGATGTAAAATGAACGAATTTATTATTTATTTTTAAAAATTTCATTTTTTAATTTTACCGTAAAAATTATGAAAGGTCATCGTAGGATGACTCTAGGTTATCGGCATAAAAAAATAATTATTGATCAGAAATATGAATAATATATTTTTTTAATATTTTTATGATGTAAAATGAACGAATTTATTATTTATTTTTAAAAATTTCATTTTTTAAATTTAACGAAAAAATTATGAAAGGTCATCGTAGGATGACCCTAGGTTTTCGGCATAAAAAAATAATTATTCATCAGAAATATCAATAATATATTTTTTTAATATTATAATGATGTAAAATGAACGAATTTATTATTTATTTTTAAAAATTTCATTTTTTAATTTTACCGTAAAAATTATGAAAGGTCATCGTAGGATGACCTTAGGTTTTCGGCATAAAAAAATAATTATTCATCAGAAATATGAATAATATATTTTTTTAATATTTTTATGATGTAAAATGAACGAATTTATTATTTATTTTTAAAAATTTCATTTTTTAATTTTACCGTAAAAATTATGAAAGGTCATCGTAGGATGACCCTAGGTTTTCGGCATAAAAAAATAATTATTCATCAGAAATATCAATAATATATTTTTTTAATATTTTTATGATGTAAAATGAACGAATTTATTATTTATTTTTAAAAATTTCATTTTTTAATATTCCCGTAAAAATTATGAAAGGTCATCGTAGGATGACCCTAGGTTTTCGGCATAAAAAAATAATTATTCATCAGAAATATCAATAATATATTTTTTTAATATTATAATGATGTAAAATGAACGAATTTATTATTTATTTTTAAAAATTTCATTTTTTAATATTCCCGTAAAAATTATGAAAGGTCATCGTAGGATGACCCTAGGTTTTCGGCATAAAAAAATAATTATTCATCAGAAATATCAATAATATATTTTTTTAATATTATAATGATGTAAAATGAACGAATTTATTATTTATTTTTAAAAATTTCATTTTTTAATTTTACCGTAAAAATTATGAAAGGTCATCGTAGGATGACCCTAGGTTTTCGGCATAAAAAAATAATTATTCATCAGAAATATCAATAATATATTTTTTTAATATATTTATGATGTAAAATGAACGAATTTATTATTTATTTTTAAAAATTTCATTTTTTAAATTTACCGAAAAAATTATGAAAGGTCATCGTAGGATGACCCTAGGTTTTCGGCATAAAAAAATAATTATTCATCAGAAATATCAATAATATATTTTTTTTAATATTTTTATGATGTAAAATGAACGAATTTATTATTTATTTTTAAAAATTTCATTTTTTAATATTCCCGTAAAAATTATGAAAGGTCATCGTAGGATGACCCTAGGTTTTCGGCATAAAAAAATAATTATTCATCAGAAATATCAATAATATATTTTTTTAATATTTTTATGATGTAAAATGAACGAATTTATTATTTATTTTTAAAAATTTCATTTTTTAATTTTACCGTAAAAATTATGAAAGGTCATCGTAGGATGACCCTAGGTTTTCGGCATAAAAAATATTTATTAATCAGAAATATCAATAATATATTTTTTTAATATTTTTATGATGTAAAATGAACGAATTTATTATTTATTTTTAAAAATTACATTTTTTAATTTTCCAGTAAAAATTATGAAAGGTCATCGTAGGATGACCCTAGGTTTTCGGCATAAAAAAATAATTTTTAGTAAGAAATATCAATTATATATTTTTTTAATATTTTTATGATGTAAAATGATCGAATTTATTATTTATTTTTAAAAATTTCATTTTTTAATATTCCCGTAAAAATTATCAAAGGTCATCGTAGGATGACCCTTGGTTTTCGGCATAAAAAAATAATTATTCATCAGAAATATGAATAATATATTTTTTTAATATTTTTATGATGTAAAATGAACGAATTTATTATTTATTTTTAAAAATTTCATTTTTTAATTTTACCGTAAAAATTATGAAAGGTCATCGTAGGATGACCCTAGGTTTTCGGCATAAAAAAATAATTATTCATCAGAAATATCAATAATATATTTTTTTAATATTTTTATGATGTAAAATGAACGAATTTATTATTTATTTTTAAAAATTTCATTTTTTAATATTCCCGTAAAAATTATGAAAGGTCATCGTAGGATGACCTTAGGTTTTCGGCATAAAAAAATAATTATTCATCAGAAATATGAATAATATATTTTTTTAATATTTTTATGATGTAAAATGAACGAATTTATTATTTATTTTTAAAAATTTCATTTTTTAATTTTACCGTAAAAATTATGAAAGGTCATCGTAGGATGACCCTAGGTTTTCGGCATAAAAAAATAATTATTCATCAGAAATATCAATAATATATTTTTTTAATATTTTTATGATGTAAAATGAACGAATTTATTATTTATTTTTAAAAATTTCATTTTTTAAATTTAACGAAAAAATTATGAAAGGTCATCGTAGGATGACCCTAGGTTTTCGGCATAAAAAAATAATTATTCATCAGAAATATGAATAATATATTTTTTTAATATTTTTATGATGTAAAATGAACGAATTTATTATTTATTTTTAAAAATTTCATTTTTTAATATTCCCGTAAAAATTATGAAAGGTCATCGTAGGATGACCCTAGGTTTTCGGCATAAAAAAATAATTATTCATCAGAAATATGAATAATATATTATTTTAATATTTTTATGATGTAAAATGAACGAATTTATTATTTATTTTTAAAAATTTCATTTTTTAATATTCCCGTAAAAATTATGAAAGGTCATCGTAGGATGACCCAAGGTTTTCGGCATAAAAAAATAATTATTCATCAGAAATATCAATAATATATTTTTTTAATATTTTTCTGATGTAAAATGAACGAATTTATTATTTATTTTTAAAAATTTCATTTTTTAATTTTCCAGTAAAAATTATGAAAGGTCATCGTAGGATGACCCTAGGTTTTCGGCATAAAAAAATAATTTTTAGTAAGAAATATCAATAATATATTTTTTTAATATTTTTATGATGTAAAATGAACGAATTTATTATTTATTTTTAAAAATTTCATTTTTTAATATTCCCGTAAAAATTATGAAAGGTCATCGTAGGATGACCCTAGGTTTTCGGGATAAAAAAATAATTATTCATCAGAAATATGAATAATATATTATTTAAATATTTTTATGATGTAAAATGAACGAATTTATTATTTATTTTTAAAAATTTCATTTTTTAATATTCCCGTAAAAATTATGAAAGGTCATCGTAGGATGACCCTAGGTTTTCGGCATAAAAAAATAATTATTCATCAGAAATATCAATAATATATTTTTTTAATATTTTTATGATGTAAAATGAACGAATTTATTATTTATTTTTAAAAATTTCATTTTTTAATATTCCCGTAAAAATTATGAAAGGTCATCGTAGGATGACCCTAGGTTTTCGGCATAAAAAAATAATTATTCATCAGAAATATGAATAATATATTATTTAAATATTTTTATGATGTAAAATGAACGAATTTATTATTTATTTTTAAAAATTTCATTTTTTAATATTCCCGTAAAAATTATGAAAGGTCATCGTAGGATGACCCTAGGTTTTCGGCATAAAAAAATAATTATTCATCAGAAATATCAATAATATATTTTTTTAATATTTTTATGATGTAAAATGAACGAATTTATTATTTATTTTTAAAAATTTCATTTTTTAATTTTACCGTAAAAATTATGAAAGGTCATCGTAGGATGACCCTAGGTTTTCGGCATAAAAAATATTTATTAATCAGAAATATCAATAATATATTTTTTTAATATTTTTATGATGTAAAATGAACGAATTTATTATTTATTTTTAAAAATTACATTTTTTAATTTTCCAGTAAAAATTATGAAAGGTCATCGTAGGATGACCCTAGGTTTTCGGCATAAAAAAATAATTTTTAGTAAGAAATATCAATTATATATTTTTTTAATATTTTTATGATGTAAAATGATCGAATTTATTATTTATTTTTAAAAATTTCATTTTTTAATATTCCCGTAAAAATTATCAAAGGTCATCGTAGGATGACCCTTGGTTTTCGGCATAAAAAAATAATTATTCATCAGAAATATGAATAATATATTTTTTTAATATTTTTATGATGTAAAATGAACGAATTTATTATTTATTTTTAAAAATTTCATTTTTTAATTTTACCGTAAAAATTATGAAAGGTCATCGTAGGATGACCCTAGGTTTTCGGCATAAAAAAATAATTATTCATCAGAAATATCAATAATATATTTTTTTAATATTTTTATGATGTAAAATGAACGAATTTATTATTTATTTTTAAAAATTTCATTTTTTAATATTCCCGTAAAAATTATGAAAGGTCATCGTAGGATGACCTTAGGTTTTCGGCATAAAAAAATAATTATTCATCAGAAATATGAATAATATATTTTTTTAATATTTTTATGATGTAAAATGAACGAATTTATTATTTATTTTTAAAAATTTCATTTTTTAATTTTACCGTAAAAATTATGAAAGGTCATCGTAGGATGACCCTAGGTTTTCGGCATAAAAAAATAATTATTCATCAGAAATATCAATAATATATTTTTTTAATATTTTTATGATGTAAAATGAACGAATTTATTATTTATTTTTAAAAATTTCATTTTTTAAATTTAACGAAAAAATTATGAAAGGTCATCGTAGGATGACCCTAGGTTTTCGGCATAAAAAAATAATTATTCATCAGAAATATGAATAATATATTTTTTTAATATTTTTATGATGTAAAATGAACGAATTTATTATTTATTTTTAAAAATTTCATTTTTTAATATTCCCGTAAAAATTATGAAAGGTCATCGTAGGATGACCCTAGGTTTTCGGCATAAAAAAATAATTATTCATCAGAAATATCAATAATATATTTTTTTAATATTTTTATGATGTAAAATGAACGAATTTATTATTTATTTTTAAAAATTTCATTTTTTAATATTCCCGTAAAAATTATGAAAGGTCATCGTAGGATGACCCTAGGTTTTCGGCATAAAAAAATAATTATTCATCAGAAATATCAATAATATATTTTTTTAATATTTTTATGATGTAAAATGAACGAATTTATTATTTATTTTTAAAAATTTCATTTTTTAATATTCCCGTAAAAATTATGAAAGGTCATCGTAGGATGACCCTAGGTTTTCGGCATAAAAAAATAATTTTTAGTAAGAAATATCAATAATATATTTTTTTAATATTTTTATGATGTAATATGAACGAATTTATTATTTATTTTTAAAAATTTCATTTTTTAATTTTACCGTAAAAATTATGAAAGGTCATCGTAGGATGACCCTAGGTTTTCGGCATAAAAAAATAATTATTCATCAGAAATATGAATAATATATTTTTTTAATATTATAATGATGTAAAATGAACGAATTTATTATTTATTTTTAAAGATTTCATTTTTTAATTTTACCGTAAAAATTATGAAAGGTCATCGTAGGATGACCCTAGGTTTTCGGCATAAAAAAATAATTATTCATCAGAAATATCAATAATATATTTTTTTAATATTTTTATGATGTAAAATGAACGAATTTATTATTTATTTTTAAAAATTTCATTTTTTAATATTCCCGTAAAAATTATGAAAGGTCATCGTAGGATGACCTTAGGTTTTCGGCATAAAAAAATAATTATTCATCAGAAATATGAATAATATATTTTTTTAATATTTTTATGATGTAAAATGAACGAATTTATTATTTATTTTTAAAAATTTCATTTTTTAATTTTACCGTAAAAATTATGAAAGGTCATCGTAGGATGACTCTAGGTTATCGGCATAAAAAAATAATTATTGATCAGAAATATGAATAATATATTTTTTTAATATTTTTATGATGTAAAATGAACGAATTTATTATTTATTTTTAAAAATTTCATTTTTTAAATTTAACGAAAAAATTATGAAAGGTCATCGTAGGATGACCCTAGGTTTTCGGCATAAAAAAATAATTATTCATCAGAAATATCAATAATATATTTTTTTAATATTATAATGATGTAAAATGAACGAATTTATTATTTATTTTTAAAAATTTCATTTTTTAATTTTACCGTAAAAATTATGAAAGGTCATCGTAGGATGACCTTAGGTTTTCGGCATAAAAAAATAATTATTCATCAGAAATATGAATAATATATTTTTTTAATATTTTTATGATGTAAAATGAACGAATTTATTATTTATTTTTAAAAATTTCATTTTTTAATTTTACCGTAAAAATTATGAAAGGTCATCGTAGGATGACCCTAGGTTTTCGGCATAAAAAAATAATTATTCATCAGAAATATCAATAATATATTTTTTTAATATTTTTATGATGTAAAATGAACGAATTTATTATTTATTTTTAAAAATTTCATTTTTTAATATTCCCGTAAAAATTATGAAAGGTCATCGTAGGATGACCCTAGGTTTTCGGCATAAAAAAATAATTATTCATCAGAAATATCAATAATATATTTTTTTAATATTATAATGATGTAAAATGAACGAATTTATTATTTATTTTTAAAAATTTCATTTTTTAATATTCCCGTAAAAATTATGAAAGGTCATCGTAGGATGACCCTAGGTTTTCGGCATAAAAAAATAATTATTCATCAGAAATATCAATAATATATTTTTTTAATATTATAATGATGTAAAATGAACGAATTTATTATTTATTTTAAAAATTTCATTTTTTAATTTTACCGTAAAAATTATGAAAGGTCATCGTAGGATGACCCTAGGTTTTCGGCATAAAAAAATAATTATTCATCAGAAATATCAATAATATATTTTTTTAATATATTTATGATGTAAAATGAACGAATTTATTATTTATTTTTAAAAATTTCATTTTTTAAATTTACCGAAAAAATTATGAAAGGTCATCGTAGGATGACCCTAGGTTTTCGGCATAAAAAAATAATTATTCATCAGAAATATCAATAATATATTTTTTTTAATATTTTTATGATGTAAAATGAACGAATTTATTATTTATTTTTAAAAATTTCATTTTTTAATATTCCCGTAAAAATTATGAAAGGTCATCGTAGGATGACCCTAGGTTTTCGGCATAAAAAAATAATTATTGATCAGAAATATCAATAATATATTTTTTTAATATTTTTATGATGTAAAATGATCGAATTTATTATTTATTTTTAAAAATTTCATTTTTTAATATTCCCGTAAAAATTATCAAAGGTCATCGTAGGATGACCCTTGGTTTTCGGCATAAAAAAATAATTATTCATCAGAAATATGAATAATATATTTTTTTAATATTTTTATGATGTAAAATGAACGAATTTATTATTTATTTTTAAAAATTTCATTTTTTAATTTTACCGTAAAAATTATGAAAGGTCATCGTAGGATGACCCTAGGTTTTCGGCATAAAAAAATAATTATTCATCAGAAATATCAATAATATATTTTTTTAATATTTTTATGATGTAAAATGAACGAATTTATTATTTATTTTTAAAAATTTCATTTTTTAATATTCCCGTAAAAATTATGAAAGGTCATCGTAGGATGACCTTAGGTTTTCGGCATAAAAAAATAATTATTCATCAGAAATATGAATAATATATTTTTTTAATATTTTTATGATGTAAAATGAACGAATTTATTATTTATTTTTAAAAATTTCATTTTTTAATTTTACCGTAAAAATTATGAAAGGTCATCGTAGGATGACCCTAGGTTTTCGGCATAAAAAAATAATTATTCATCAGAAATATCAATAATATATTTTTTTAATATTTTTATGATGTAAAATGAACGAATTTATTATTTATTTTTAAAAATTTCATTTTTTAAATTTAACGAAAAAATTATGAAAGGTCATCGTAGGATGACCCTAGGTTTTCGGCATAAAAAAATAATTATTCATCAGAAATATGAATAATATATTTTTTTAATATTTTTATGATGTAAAATGAACGAATTTATTATTTATTTTTAAAAATTTCATTTTTTAATATTCCCGTAAAAATTATGAAAGGTCATCGTAGGATGACCCTAGGTTTTCGGCATAAAAAAATAATTATTCATCAGAAATATGAATAATATATTATTTTAATATTTTTATGATGTAAAATGAACGAATTTATTATTTATTTTTAAAAATTTCATTTTTTAATATTCCCGTAAAAATTATGAAAGGTCATCGTAGGATGACCCAAGGTTTTCGGCATAAAAAAATAATTATTCATCAGAAATATCAATAATATATTTTTTTAATATTTTTCTGATGTAAAATGAACGAATTTATTATTTATTTTTAAAAATTTCATTTTTTAATTTTCCAGTAAAAATTATGAAAGGTCATCGTAGGATGACCCTAGGTTTTCGGCATAAAAAAATAATTTTTAGTAAGAAATATCAATAATATATTTTTTTAATATTTTTATGATGTAAAATGAACGAATTTATTATTTATTTTTAAAAATTTCATTTTTTAATATTCCCGTAAAAATTATGAAAGGTCATCGTAGGATGACCCTAGGTTTTCGGGATAAAAAAATAATTATTCATCAGAAATATGAATAATATATTATTTAAATATTTTTATGATGTAAAATGAACGAATTTATTATTTATTTTTAAAAATTTCATTTTTTAATATTCCCGTAAAAATTATGAAAGGTCATCGTAGGATGACCCTAGGTTTTCGGCATAAAAAAATAATTATTCATCAGAAATATCAATAATATATTTTTTTAATATTTTTATGATGTAAAATGAACGAATTTATTATTTATTTTTAAAAATTTCATTTTTTAATATTCCCGTAAAAATTATGAAAGGTCATCGTAGGATGACCCTAGGTTTTCGGCATAAAAAAATAATTATTCATCAGAAATATGAATAATATATTATTTAAATATTTTTATGATGTAAAATGAACGAATTTATTATTTATTTTTAAAAATTTCATTTTTTAATATTCCCGTAAAAATTATGAAAGGTCATCGTAGGATGACCCTAGGTTTTCGGCATAAAAAAATAATTATTCATCAGAAATATCAATAATATATTTTTTTAATATTTTTATGATGTAAAATGAACGAATTTATTATTTATTTTTAAAAATTTCATTTTTTAATATTCCCGTAAAAATTATGAAAGGTCATCGTAGGATGACCCTAGGTTTTCGGCATAAAAAAATAATTATTCATCAGAAATATCAATAATATATTTTTTTAATATTTTTCTGATGTAAAATGAACGAATTTATTATTTATTTTTAAAAATTTCATTTTTTAATTTTCCAGTAAAAATTATGAAAGGTCATCGTAGGATGACCCTAGGTTTTCGGCATAAAAAAATAATTTTTAGTAAGAAATATCAATAATATATTTTTTTAATATTTTTATGATGTAAAATGAACGAATTTATTATTTATTTTTAAAAATTTCATTTTTTAATATTCCCGTAAAAATTATGAAAGGTCATCGTAGGATGACCCTAGGTTTTCGGCATAAAAAAATAATTATTCATCAGAAATATGAATAATATATTTTTTTAATATTTTTATGATGTAAAATGAACGAATTTATTATTTATTTTTAAAAATTTCATTTTTTAATTTTACCGTAAAAATTATGAAAGGTCATCGTAGGATGACCCTAGGTTTTCGGCATAAAAAAATAATTATTCATCAGAAATATCAATAATATATTTTTTTAATATTTTTATGATGTAAAATAACGAATTTATTATTTATTTTTAAAAATTTCATTTTTTAATATTCCCGTAAAAATTATGAAAGGTCATCGTAGGATGACCCTAGGTTTTCGGCATAAAAAAATAATTATTCATCAGAAATATCAATAATATATTTTTTTAATATTTTTATGATGTAAAATGAACGAATTTATTATTTATTTTTAAAAATTTCATTTTTTAATATTCCCGTAAAAATTATGAAAGGTCATCGTAGGATGACCCTAGGTTTTCGGCATAAAAAAATAATTTTTAGTAAGAAATCTCAATAATATATTTTTTTAATATTTTTATGATGTAATATGAACGAATTTATTATTTATTTTTAAAAATTTCATTTTTTAATTTTACCGTAAAAATTATGAAAGGTCATCGTAGGATGACCCTAGGTTTTCGGCATAAAAAAATAATTATTCATCAGAAATATGAATAATATATTTTTTTAATATTATAATGATGTAAAATGAACGAATTTATTATTTATTTTTAAAGATTTCATTTTTTAATTTTACCGTAAAAATTATGAAAGGTCATCGTAGGATGACCCTAGGTTTTCGGCATAAAAAAATAATTATTCATCAGAAATATCAATAATATATTTTTTTAATATTTTTATGATGTAAAATGAACGAATTTATTATTTATTTTTAAAAATTTCATTTTTTAAATTTACCGAAAAAATTATGAAAGGTCATCGTAGGATGACCCTAGGTTTTCGGCATAAAAAAATAATTATTCATCAGAAATATCAATAATATATTTTTTTAATATTTTTATGATGTAAAATGAACGAATTTATTATTTATTTTTAAAAATTTCATTTTTTAATATTCCCGTAAAAATTATGAAAGGTCATCGTAGGATGACCCTAGGTTTTCGGGATAAAAAAATAATTATTCATCAGAAATATGAATAATATATTATTTAAATATTTTTATGATGTAAAATGAACGAATTTATTATTTATTTTTAAAAATTTCATTTTTTAATATTCCCGTAAAAATTATGAAAGGTCATCGTAGGATGACCCTAGGTTTTCGGCATAAAAAAATAATTATTCATCAGAAATATCAATAATATATTTTTTTAATATTTTTATGATGTAAAATGAACGAATTTATTATTTATTTTTAAAAATTTCATTTTTTAATATTCCCGTAAAAATTATGAAAGGTCATCGTAGGATGACCCTAGGTTTTCGGCATAAAAAAATAATTATTCATCAGAAATATGAATAATATATTATTTAAATATTTTTATGATGTAAAATGAACGAATTTATTATTTATTTTTAAAAATTTCATTTTTTAATATTCCCGTAAAAATTATGAAAGGTCATCGTAGGATGACCCTAGGTTTTCGGCATAAAAAAATAATTATTCATCAGAAATATCAATAATATATTTTTTTAATATTTTTATGATGTAAAATGAACGAATTTATTATTTATTTTTAAAAATTTCATTTTTTAATATTCCCGTAAAAATTATGAAAGGTCATCGTAGGATGACCCTAGGTTTTCGGCATAAAAAAATAATTATTCATCAGAAATATCAATAATATATTTTTTTAATATTTTTCTGATGTAAAATGAACGAATTTATTATTTATTTTTAAAAATTTCATTTTTTAAATTTAACGAAAAAATTATGAAAGGTCATCGTAGGATGACCCTAGGTTTTCGGCATAAAAAAATAATTATTCATCAGAAATATCAATAATATATTTTTTTAATATTATAATGATGTAAAATGAACGAATTTATTATTTATTTTTAAAAATTTCATTTTTTAATTTTACCGTAAAAATTATGAAAGGTCATCGTAGGATGACCTTAGGTTTTCGGCATAAAAAAATAATTATTCATCAGAAATATGAATAATATATTTTTTTAATATTTTTATGATGTAAAATGAACGAATTTATTATTTATTTTTAAAAATTTCATTTTTTAATTTTACCGTAAAAATTATGAAAGGTCATCGTAGGATGACCCTAGGTTTTCGGCATAAAAAAATAATTATTCATCAGAAATATCAATAATATATTTTTTTAATATTTTTATGATGTAAAATGAACGAATTTATTATTTATTTTTAAAAATTTCATTTTTTAATATTCCCGTAAAAATTATGAAAGGTCATCGTAGGATGACCCTAGGTTTTCGGCATAAAAAAATAATTATTCATCAGAAATATCAATAATATATTTTTTTAATATTATAATGATGTAAAATGAACGAATTTATTATTTATTTTTAAAAATTTCATTTTTTAATATTCCCGTAAAAATTATGAAAGGTCATCGTAGGATGACCCTAGGTTTTCGGCATAAAAAAATAATTATTCATCAGAAATATCAATAATATATTTTTTTAATATTATAATGATGTAAAATGAACGAATTTATTATTTATTTTTAAAAATTTCATTTTTTAATTTTACCGTAAAAATTATGAAAGGTCATCGTAGGATGACCCTAGGTTTTCGGCATAAAAAAATAATTATTCATCAGAAATATCAATAATATATTTTTTTAATATATTTATGATGTAAAATGAACGAATTTATTATTTATTTTTAAAAATTTCATTTTTTAAATTTACCGAAAAAATTATGAAAGGTCATCGTAGGATGACCCTAGGTTTTCGGCATAAAAAAATAATTATTCATCAGAAATATCAATAATATATTTTTTTTAATATTTTTATGATGTAAAATGAACGAATTTATTATTTATTTTTAAAAATTTCATTTTTTAATATTCCCGTAAAAATTATGAAAGGTCATCGTAGGATGACCCTAGGTTTTCGGCATAAAAAAAATAATTATTCATCAGAAATATCAATAATATATTTTTTTAATATTTTTATGATGTAAAATGAACGAATTTATTATTTATTTTTAAAAATTTCATTTTTTAATTTTACCGTAAAAATTATGAAAGGTCATCGTAGGATGACCCTACGTTTTCGGCATAAAAAATATTTATTAATCAGAAATATCAATAATATATTTTTTTAATATTTTTATGATGTAAAATGAACGAATTTATTATTTATTTTTAAAAATTACATTTTTTAATTTTCCAGTAAAAATTATGAAAGGTCATCGTAGGATGACCCTAGGTTTTCGGCATAAAAAAATAATTTTTAGTAAGAAATATCAATTATATATTTTTTTAATATTTTTATGATGTAAAATGATCGAATTTATTATTTATTTTTAAAAATTTCATTTTTTAATATTCCCGTAAAAATTATCAAAGGTCATCGTAGGATGACCCTTGGTTTTCGGCATAAAAAAATAATTATTCATCAGAAATATGAATAATATATTTTTTTAATATTTTTATGATGTAAAATGAACGAATTTATTATTTATTTTTAAAAATTTCATTTTTTAATTTTACCGTAAAAATTATGAAAGGTCATCGTAGGATGACCCTAGGTTTTCGGCATAAAAAAATAATTATTCATCAGAAATATCAATAATATATTTTTTTAATATTATAATGATGTAAAATGAACGAATTTATTATTTATTTTTAAAAATTTCATTTTTTAATTTTACCGTAAAAATTATGAAAGGTCATCGTAGGATGACCTTAGGTTTTCGGCATAAAAAAATAATTATTCATCAGAAATATGAATAATATATTTTTTTAATATTTTTATGATGTAAAATGAACGAATTTATTATTTATTTTTAAAAATTTCATTTTTTAATTTTACCGTAAAAATTATGAAAGGTCATCGTAGGATGACCCTAGGTTTTCGGCATAAAAAAATAATTATTCATCAGAAATATCAATAATATATTTTTTTAATATTTTTATGATGTAAAATGAACGAATTTATTATTTATTTTTAAAAATTTCATTTTTTAATATTCCCGTAAAAATTATGAAAGGTCATCGTAGGATGACCCTAGGTTTTCGGCATAAAAAAATAATTATTCATCAGAAATATCAATAATATATTTTTTTAATATTATAATGATGTAAAATGAACGAATTTATTATTTATTTTTAAAAATTTCATTTTTTAATATTCCCGTAAAAATTATGAAAGGTCATCGTAGGATGACCCTAGGTTTTCGGCATAAAAAAATAATTATTCATCAGAAATATCAATAATATATTTTTTTAATATTATAATGATGTAAAATGAACGAATTTATTATTTATTTTTAAAAATTTCATTTTTTAATTTTACCGTAAAAATTATGAAAGGTCATCGTAGGATGACCCTAGGTTTTCGGCATAAAAAAATAATTATTCATCAGAAATATCAATAATATATTTTTTTAATATATTTATGATGTAAAATGAACGAATTTATTATTTATTTTTAAAAATTTCATTTTTTAAATTTACCGAAAAAATTATGAAAGGTCATCGTAGGATGACCCTAGGTTTTCGGCATAAAAAAATAATTATTCATCAGAAATATCAATAATATATTTTTTTTAATATTTTTATGATGTAAAATGAACGAATTTATTATTTATTTTTAAAAATTTCATTTTTTAATATTCCCGTAAAAATTATGAAAGGTCATCGTAGGATGACCCTAGGTTTTCGGCATAAAAAAATAATTATTGATCAGAAATATCAATAATATATTTTTTTAATATTTTTATGATGTAAAATGAACGAATTTATTATTTATTTTTAAAAATTTCATTTTTTAATTTTACCGTAAAAATTATGAAAGGTCATCGTAGGATGACCCTACGTTTTCGGCATAAAAAATATTTATTAATCAGAAATATCAATAATATATTTTTTTAATATTTTTATGATGTAAAATGAACGAATTTATTATTTATTTTTAAAAATTACATTTTTTAATTTTCCAGTAAAAATTATGAAAGGTCATCGTAGGATGACCCTAGGTTTTCGGCATAAAAAAATAATTTTTAGTAAGAAATATCAATTATATATTTTTTTAATATTTTTATGATGTAAAATGATCGAATTTATTATTTATTTTTAAAAATTTCATTTTTTAATATTCCCGTAAAAATTATCAAAGGTCATCGTAGGATGACCCTTGGTTTTCGGCATAAAAAAATAATTATTCATCAGAAATATGAATAATATATTTTTTTAATATTTTTATGATGTAAAATGAACGAATTTATTATTTATTTTTAAAAATTTCATTTTTTAATTTTACCGTAAAAATTATGAAAGGTCATCGTAGGATGACCCTAGGTTTTCGGCATAAAAAAATAATTATTCATCAGAAATATCAATAATATATTTTTTTAATATTTTTATGATGTAAAATGAACGAATTTATTATTTATTTTTAAAAATTTCATTTTTTAATATTCCCGTAAAAATTATGAAAGGTCATCGTAGGATGACCTTAGGTTTTCGGCATAAAAAAATAATTATTCATCAGAAATATGAATAATATATTTTTTTAATATTTTTATGATGTAAAATGAACGAATTTATTATTTATTTTTAAAAATTTCATTTTTTAATTTTACCGTAAAAATTATGAAAGGTCATCGTAGGATGACCCTAGGTTTTCGGCATAAAAAAATAATTATTCATCAGAAATATCAATAATATATTTTTTTAATATTTTTATGATGTAAAATGAACGAATTTATTATTTATTTTTAAAAATTTCATTTTTTAAATTTAACGAAAAAATTATGAAAGGTCATCGTAGGATGACCCTAGGTTTTCGGCATAAAAAAATAATTATTCATCAGAAATATGAATAATATATTTTTTTAATATTTTTATGATGTAAAATGAACGAATTTATTATTTATTTTTAAAAATTTCATTTTTTAATATTCCCGTAAAAATTATGAAAGGTCATCGTAGGATGACCCTAGGTTTTCGGCATAAAAAAATAATTATTCATCAGAAATATGAATAATATATTATTTTAATATTTTTATGATGTAAAATGAACGAATTTATTATTTATTTTTAAAAATTTCATTTTTTAATATTCCCGTAAAAATTATGAAAGGTCATCGTAGGATGACCCAAGGTTTTCGGCATAAAAAAATAATTATTCATCAGAAATATCAATAATATATTTTTTTAATATTTTTCTGATGTAAAATGAACGAATTTATTATTTATTTTTAAAAATTTCATTTTTTAATTTTCCAGTAAAAATTATGAAAGGTCATCGTAGGATGACCCTAGGTTTTCGGCATAAAAAAATAATTTTTAGTAAGAAATATCAATAATATATTTTTTTAATATTTTTATGATGTAAAATGAACGAATTTATTATTTATTTTTAAAAATTTCATTTTTTAATATTCCCGTAAAAATTATGAAAGGTCATCGTAGGATGACCCTAGGTTTTCGGGATAAAAAAATAATTATTCATCAGAAATATGAATAATATATTATTTAAATATTTTTATGATGTAAAATGAACGAATTTATTATTTATTTTTAAAAATTTCATTTTTTAATATTCCCGTAAAAATTATGAAAGGTCATCGTAGGATGACCCTAGGTTTTCGGCATAAAAAAATAATTATTCATCAGAAATATCAATAATATATTTTTTTAATATTTTTATGATGTAAAATGAACGAATTTATTATTTATTTTTAAAAATTTCATTTTTTAATATTCCCGTAAAAATTATGAAAGGTCATCGTAGGATGACCCTAGGTTTTCGGCATAAAAAAATAATTATTCATCAGAAATATGAATAATATATTATTTAAATATTTTTATGATGTAAAATGAACGAATTTATTATTTATTTTTAAAATTTCATTTTTTAATATTCCCGTAAAAATTATGAAAGGTCATCGTAGGATGACCCTAGGTTTTCGGCATAAAAAAATAATTATTCATCAGAAATATCAATAATATATTTTTTTAATATTTTTATGATGTAAAATGAACGAATTTATTATTTATTTTTAAAAATTTCATTTTTTAATATTCCCGTAAAAATTATGAAAGGTCATCGTAGGATGACCCTAGGTTTTCGGCATAAAAAAATAATTATTCATCAGAAATATCAATAATATATTTTTTTAATATTTTTCTGATGTAAAATGAACGAATTTATTATTTATTTTTAAAAATTTCATTTTTTAATTTTCCAGTAAAAATTATGAAAGGTCATCGTAGGATGACCCTAGGTTTTCGGCATAAAAAAATAATTTTTAGTAAGAAATATCAATAATATATTTTTTTAATATTTTTATGATGTAAAATGAACGAATTTATTATTTATTTTTAAAAATTTCATTTTTTAATATTCCCGTAAAAATTATGAAAGGTCATCGTAGGATGACCCTAGGTTTTCGGCATAAAAAAATAATTATTCATCAGAAATATGAATAATATATTTTTTTAATATTTTTATGATGTAAAATGAACGAATTTATTATTTATTTTTAAAAATTTCATTTTTTAATTTTACCGTAAAAATTATGAAAGGTCATCGTAGGATGACCCTAGGTTTTCGGCATAAAAAAATAATTATTCATCAGAAATATCAATAATATATTTTTTTAATATTTTTATGATGTAAAATAACGAATTTATTATTTATTTTTAAAAATTTCATTTTTTAATATTCCCGTAAAAATTATGAAAGGTCATCGTAGGATGACCCTAGGTTTTCGGCATAAAAAAATAATTATTCATCAGAAATATCAATAATATATTTTTTTAATATTTTTATGATGTAAAATGAACGAATTTATTATTTATTTTTAAAAATTTCATTTTTTAATATTCCCGTAAAAATTATGAAAGGTCATCGTAGGATGACCCTAGGTTTTCGGCATAAAAAAATAATTTTTAGTAAGAAATCTCAATAATATATTTTTTTAATATTTTTATGATGTAATATGAACGAATTTATTATTTATTTTTAAAAATTTCATTTTTTAATTTTACCGTAAAAATTATGAAAGGTCATCGTAGGATGACCCTAGGTTTTCGGCATAAAAAAATAATTATTCATCAGAAATATGAATAATATATTTTTTTAATATTATAATGATGTAAAATGAACGAATTTATTATTTATTTTTAAAGATTTCATTTTTTAATTTTACCGTAAAAATTATGAAAGGTCATCGTAGGATGACCCTAGGTTTTCGGCATAAAAAAATAATTATTCATCAGAAATATCAATAATATATTTTTTTAATATTTTTATGATGTAAAATGAACGAATTTATTATTTATTTTTAAAAATTTCATTTTTTAAATTTACCGAAAAAATTATGAAAGGTCATCGTAGGATGACCCTAGGTTTTCGGCATAAAAAAATAATTATTCATCAGAAATATCAATAATATATTTTTTTAATATTTTTATGATGTAAAATGAACGAATTTATTATTTATTTTTAAAAATTTCATTTTTTAATATTCCCGTAAAAATTATGAAAGGTCATCGTAGGATGACCCTAGGTTTTCGGGATAAAAAAATAATTATTCATCAGAAATATGAATAATATATTATTTAAATATTTTTATGATGTAAAATGAACGAATTTATTATTTATTTTTAAAAATTTCATTTTTTAATATTCCCGTAAAAATTATGAAAGGTCATCGTAGGATGACCCTAGGTTTTCGGCATAAAAAAATAATTATTCATCAGAAATATCAATAATATATTTTTTTAATATTTTTATGATGTAAAATGAACGAATTTATTATTTATTTTTAAAAATTTCATTTTTTAATATTCCCGTAAAAATTATGAAAGGTCATCGTAGGATGACCCTAGGTTTTCGGCATAAAAAAATAATTATTCATCAGAAATATGAATAATATATTATTTAAATATTTTTATGATGTAAAATGAACGAATTTATTATTTATTTTTAAAAATTTCATTTTTTAATATTCCCGTAAAAATTATGAAAGGTCATCGTAGGATGACCCTAGGTTTTCGGCATAAAAAAATAATTATTCATCAGAAATATCAATAATATATTTTTTTAATATTTTTATGATGTAAAATGAACGAATTTATTATTTATTTTTAAAAATTTCATTTTTTAATATTCCCGTAAAAATTATGAAAGGTCATCGTAGGATGACCCTAGGTTTTCGGCATAAAAAAATAATTATTCATCAGAAATATCAATAATATATTTTTTTAATATTTTTCTGATGTAAAATGAACGAATTTATTATTTATTTTTAAAAATTTCATTTTTTAAATTTAACGAAAAAATTATGAAAGGTCATCGTAGGATGACCCTAGGTTTTCGGCATAAAAAAATAATTATTCATCAGAAATATCAATAATATATTTTTTTAATATTATAATGATGTAAAATGAACGAATTTATTATTTATTTTTAAAAATTTCATTTTTTAATTTTACCGTAAAAATTATGAAAGGTCATCGTAGGATGACCTTAGGTTTTCGGCATAAAAAAATAATTATTCATCAGAAATATGAATAATATATTTTTTTAATATTTTTATGATGTAAAATGAACGAATTTATTATTTATTTTTAAAAATTTCATTTTTTAATTTTACCGTAAAAATTATGAAAGGTCATCGTAGGATGACCCTAGGTTTTCGGCATAAAAAAATAATTATTCATCAGAAATATCAATAATATATTTTTTTAATATTTTTATGATGTAAAATGAACGAATTTATTATTTATTTTTAAAAATTTCATTTTTTAATATTCCCGTAAAAATTATGAAAGGTCATCGTAGGATGACCCTAGGTTTTCGGCATAAAAAAATAATTATTCATCAGAAATATCAATAATATATTTTTTTAATATTATAATGATGTAAAATGAACGAATTTATTATTTATTTTTAAAAATTTCATTTTTTAATATTCCCGTAAAAATTATGAAAGGTCATCGTAGGATGACCCTAGGTTTTCGGCATAAAAAAATAATTATTCATCAGAAATATCAATAATATATTTTTTTAATATTATAATGATGTAAAATGAACGAATTTATTATTTATTTTTAAAAATTTCATTTTTTAATTTTACCGTAAAAATTATGAAAGGTCATCGTAGGATGACCCTAGGTTTTCGGCATAAAAAAATAATTATTCATCAGAAATATCAATAATATATTTTTTTAATATATTTATGATGTAAAATGAACGAATTTATTATTTATTTTTAAAAATTTCATTTTTTAAATTTACCGAAAAAATTATGAAAGGTCATCGTAGGATGACCCTAGGTTTTCGGCATAAAAAAATAATTATTCATCAGAAATATCAATAATATATTTTTTTTAATATTTTTATGATGTAAAATGAACGAATTTATTATTTATTTTTAAAAATTTCATTTTTTAATATTCCCGTAAAAATTATGAAAGGTCATCGTAGGATGACCCTAGGTTTTCGGCATAAAAAAATAATTATTCATCAGAAATATCAATAATATATTTTTTTAATATTTTTATGATGTAAAATGAACGAATTTATTATTTATTTTTAAAAATTTCATTTTTTAATTTTACCGTAAAAATTATGAAAGGTCATCGTAGGATGACCCTACGTTTTCGGCATAAAAAATATTTATTAATCAGAAATATCAATAATATATTTTTTTAATATTTTTATGATGTAAAATGAACGAATTTATTATTTATTTTTAAAAATTACATTTTTTAATTTTCCAGTAAAAATTATGAAAGGTCATCGTAGGATGACCCTAGGTTTTCGGCATAAAAAAATAATTTTTAGTAAGAAATATCAATTATATATTTTTTTAATATTTTTATGATGTAAAATGATCGAATTTATTATTTATTTTTAAAAATTTCATTTTTTAATATTCCCGTAAAAATTATCAAAGGTCATCGTAGGATGACCCTTGGTTTTCGGCATAAAAAAATAATTATTCATCAGAAATATGAATAATATATTTTTTTAATATTTTTATGATGTAAAATGAACGAATTTATTATTTATTTTTAAAAATTTCATTTTTTAATTTTACCGTAAAAATTATGAAAGGTCATCGTAGGATGACCCTAGGTTTTCGGCATAAAAAAATAATTATTCATCAGAAATATCAATAATATATTTTTTTAATATTTTTATGATGTAAAATGAACGAATTTATTATTTATTTTTAAAAATTTCATTTTTTAATATTCCCGTAAAAATTATGAAAGGTCATCGTAGGATGACCTTAGGTTTTCGGCATAAAAAAATAATTATTCATCAGAAATATGAATAATATATTTTTTTAATATTTTTATGATGTAAAATGAACGAATTTATTATTTATTTTTAAAAATTTCATTTTTTAATTTTACCGTAAAAATTATGAAAGGTCATCGTAGGATGACCCTAGGTTTTCGGCATAAAAAAATAATTATTCATCAGAAATATCAATAATATATTTTTTTAATATTTTTATGATGTAAAATGAACGAATTTATTATTTATTTTTAAAAATTTCATTTTTTAAATTTAACGAAAAAATTATGAAAGGTCATCGTAGGATGACCCTAGATTTTCGGCATAAAAAAATAATTATTCATCAGAAATATGAATAATATATTTTTTTAATATTTTTATGATGTAAAATGAACGAATTTATTATTTATTTTTAAAAATTTCATTTTTTAATATTCCCGTAAAAATTATGAAAGGTCATCGTAGGATGACCCTAGGTTTTCGGCATAAAAAAATAATTATTCATCAGAAATATGAATAATATATTATTTTAATATTTTTATGATGTAAAATGAACGAATTTATTATTTATTTTTAAAAATTTCATTTTTTAATATTCCCGTAAAAATTATGAAAGGTCATCGTAGGATGACCCAAGGTTTTCGGCATAAAAAAATAATTATTCATCAGAAATATCAATAATATATTTTTTTAATATTTTTCTGATGTAAAATGAACGAATTTATTATTTATTTTTAAAAATTTCATTTTTTAATTTTCCAGTAAAAATTATGAAAGGTCATCGTAGGATGACCCTAGGTTTTCGGCATAAAAAAATAATTTTTAGTAAGAAATATCAATAATATATTTTTTTAATATTTTTATGATGTAAAATGAACGAATTTATTATTTATTTTTAAAAATTTCATTTTTTAATATTCCCGTAAAAATTATGAAAGGTCATCGTAGGATGACCCTAGGTTTTCGGGATAAAAAAATAATTATTCATCAGAAATATGAATAATATATTATTTAAATATTTTTATGATGTAAAATGAACGAATTTATTATTTATTTTTAAAAATTTCATTTTTTAATATTCCCGTAAAAATTATGAAAGGTCATCGTAGGATGACCCTAGGTTTTCGGCATAAAAAAATAATTATTCATCAGAAATATCAATAATATATTTTTTTAATATTTTTATGATGTAAAATGAACGAATTTATTATTTATTTTTAAAAATTTCATTTTTTAATATTCCCGTAAAAATTATGAAAGGTCATCGTAGGATGACCCTAGGTTTTCGGCATAAAAAAATAATTATTCATCAGAAATATGAATAATATATTATTTAAATATTTTTATGATGTAAAATGAACGAATTTATTATTTATTTTTAAAAATTTCATTTTTTAATATTCCCGTAAAAATTATGAAAGGTCATCGTAGGATGACCCTAGGTTTTCGGCATAAAAAAATAATTATTCATCAGAAATATCAATAATATATTTTTTTAATATTTTTATGATGTAAAATGAACGAATTTATTATTTATTTTTAAAAATTTCATTTTTTAATATTCCCGTAAAAATTATGAAAGGTCATCGTAGGATGACCCTAGGTTTTCGGCATAAAAAAATAATTATTCATCAGAAATATCAATAATATATTTTTTTAATATTTTTCTGATGTAAAATGAACGAATTTATTATTTATTTTTAAAAATTTCATTTTTTAATTTTCCAGTAAAAATTATGAAAGGTCATCGTAGGATGACCCTAGGTTTTCGGCATAAAAAAATAATTTTTAGTAAGAAATATCAATAATATATTTTTTTAATATTTTTATGATGTAAAATGAACGAATTTATTATTTATTTTTAAAAATTTCATTTTTTAATATTCCCGTAAAAATTATGAAAGGTCATCGTAGGATGACCCTAGGTTTTCGGCATAAAAAAATAATTTTTATTAAGAAATATCAATAATATATTTTTTTAATATTTTTATGATGTAAAATGAACGAATTTATTATTTATTTTTAAAAATTTCATTTTTTAATATTCCCGTAAAAATTATGAAAGGTCATCGTAGGATGACCCTAGGTTTTCGGCATAAAAAAATAATTATTCATCAGAAATATCAATAATATATTTTTTTAATATTTTTATGATGTAAAATGAACGAATTTATTATTTATTTTTAAAAATTTCATTTTTTAATATTCCCTTAAAAATTATGAAAGATCATCGTAGGATGACCCTAGGTTTTCGGCATAAAAAAATAATTATTGATCAGAAATATGAATAATATATTTTTTTAATATTTTTATGATGTAAAATGAACGAATTTATTATTTATTTTTAAAAATTTCATTTTTTAATTTTACCGTAAAAATTATGAAAGGTCATTGTAGGATGACCCTAGGTTTTCGGCATAAAAAAATAATTATTCATCAGAAATATCAATAATATATTTGTTTAATATTTTTATGATGTAAAATGAACGAATTTATTATTTATTTTTAAAAATTTCATTTTTTAATTTTACCGTAAAAATTATGAAAGGTCATCGTAGGATGACCCTAGGTTTTCGGCATAAAAAAATAATTATTCATCAGAAATATCAATAAAGTATTTTTTTAATATTTTTATGATGTAAAATGAACGAATTTATTATTTATTTTTAAAAAATTCATTTTTTAATATTCCCGTAAAAATTATGAAAGGTCATCGTAGGATGACCCTAGGTTTTCGGCATAAAAAAATAATTATTCATCATAAATATGAATAATATATTATTTTAATATTTTTATGATGTAAAATGAACGAATTTATTATTTATTTTTAAAAATTTCATTTTTTAATATTCCCGTAAAAATTATGAAAGGTCATCGTAGGATGACCCTAGGTTTTCGGCATAAAAAAATAATTATTCATCAGAAATATCAATAATATATTTTTTTAATATTTTTATGATGTAAAATGAACGAAGTTATTATTTATTTTTAAAAATTTCATTTTTTAATTTTCCAGTAAAAATTATGAAAGGTCATCGTAGGATGACCCTAGGTTTTCGGCATAAAAAAATAATTTTTATTAAGAAATATCAATAATATATTTTTTTAATATTTTTATGATGTAAAATGAACGAATTTATTATTTATTTTTAAAAATTTCATTTTTTAATATTCCCGTAAAAATTATGAAAGGTCATCGTAGGATGACCCTAGGTTTTCGGCATAAAAAAATAATTATTCATCAGAAATATCAATAATATATTTTTTTAATATTTTTATGATGTAAAATGAACGAATTTATTATTTATTTTTAAAAATTTCATTTTTTAATATTCCCTTAAAAATTATGAAAGATCATCGTAGGATGACCCTAGGTTTTCGGCATAAAAAAATAATTATTGATCAGAAATATGAATAATATATTTTTTTAATATTTTTATGATGTAAAATGAACGAATTTATTATTTATTTTTAAAAATTTCATTTTTTAATTTTACCGTAAAAATTATGAAAGGTCATTGTAGGATGACCCTAGGTTTTCGGCATAAAAAAATAATTATTCATCAGAAATATCAATAATATATTTGTTTAATATTTTTATGATGTAAAATGAACGAATTTATTATTTATTTTTAAAAATTTCATTTTTTAATTTTACCGTAAAAATTATGAAAGGTCATCGTAGGATGACCCTAGGTTTTCGGCATAAAAAAATAATTATTCATCAGAAATATGAATAATATATTTTTTTAATATTATAATGATGTAAAATGAACGAATTTATTATTTATTTTTAAAGATTTCATTTTTTAATTTTACCGTAAAAATTATGAAAGGTCATCGTAGGATGACCCTAGGTTTTCGGCATAAAAAAATAATTATTCATCAGAAATATCAATAATATATTTTTTTAATATTTTTATGATGTAAAATGAACGAATTTATTATTTATTTTTAAAAATTTCATTTTTTAAATTTACCGAAAAAATTATGAAAGGTCATCGTAGGATGACCCTAGGTTTTCGGCATAAAAAAATAATTATTCATCAGAAATATCAATAATATATTTTTTTAATATTTTTATGATGTAAAATGAACGAATTTATTATTTATTTTTAAAAATTTCATTTTTTAATATTCCCGTAAAAATTATGAAAGGTCATCGTAGGATGACCCTAGGTTTTCGGCATAAAAAAATAATTATTCATCAGAAATATGAATAATATATTATTTTAATATTTTTATGATGTAAAATGAACGAATTTATTATTTATTTTTAAAAATTTCATTTTTTAATATTCCCGTAAAAATTATGAAAGGTCATCGTAGGATGACCCTAGGTTTTCGGCATAAAAAAATAATTATTCATCAGAAATATCAATAAAGTATTTTTTTAATATTTTTATGATGTAAAATGAACGAATTTATTATTTATTTTTAAAAAATTCATTTTTTAATATTCCCGTAAAAATTATGAAAGGTCATCGTAGGATGACCCTAGGTTTTCGGCATAAAAAAATAATTATTCATCAGAAATATCAATAATATATTTTTTTAATATTTTTATGATGTAAAATGAACGAATTTATTATTTATTTTTAAAAATTTCATTTTTTAATATTCCCGTAAAAATTATGAAAGGTCATCGTAGGATGACCCTAGGTTTTCGGCATAAAAAAATAATTATTCATCAGAAATATCAATAATATATTTTTTTAATATTTTTCTGATGTAAAATGAACGAATTTATTATTTATTTTTAAAAATTTCATTTTTTAATTTTCCAGTAAAAATTATGAAAGGTCATCGTAGGATGACCCTAGGTTTTCGGCATAAAAAAATAATTTTTAGTAAGAAATATCAATAATATATTTTTTTAATATTTTTACGATGTAAAATGAACGAATTTATTATTTATTTTTAAAAATTTCATTTTTTAATATTCCCGTAAAAATTATGAAAGGTCATCGTAGGATGACCCTAGGTTTTCGGGATAAAAAAATAATTATTCATCAGAAATATGAATAATATATTATTTAAATATTTTTATGATGTAAAATGAACGAATTTATTATTTATTTTTAAAAATTTCATTTTTTAATATTCCCGTAAAAATTATGAAAGGTCATCGTAGGATGACCCTAGGTTTTCGGCATAAAAAAATAATTATTCATCAGAAATATCAATAATATATTTTTTTAATATTTTTATGATGTAAAATGAACGAATTTATTATTTATTTTTAAAAATTTCATTTTTTAATATTCCCGTAAAAATTATGAAAGGTCATCGTAGGATGACCCTAGGTTTTCGGCATAAAAAAATAATTATTCATCAGAAATATCAATAATATATTTTTTTAATATTTTTCTGATGTAAAATGAACGAATTTATTATTTATTGTTAAAAATTTCATTTTTTAATTTTCCAGTAAAAATTATGAAAGGTCATCGTAGGATGACCCTAGGTTTTCGGCATAAAAAAATAATTTTTAGTAAGAAATATCAATAATATATTTTTTTAATATTTTTATGATGTAAAATGAACGAATTTATTATTTATTTTTAAAAATTTCATTTTTTAATATTCCCGTAAAAATTATGAAAGGTCATCGTAGGATGACCCTAGGTTTTCGGCATAAAAAAATAATTATTCATCAGAAATATGAATAATATATTTTTTTAATATTTTTATGATGTAAAATGAACGAATTTATTATTTATTTTTAAAAATTTCATTTTTTAATTTTACCGTAAAAATTATGAAAGGTCATCGTAGGATGACCCTAGGTTTTCGGCATAAAAAAATAATTATTCATCAGAAATATCAATAATATATTTTTTTAATATTTTTATGATGTAAAATGAACGAATTTATTATTTATTTTTAAAAATTTCATTTTTTAATATTCCCGTAAAAATTATGAAAGGTCATCGTAGGATGACCCTAGGTTTTCGGCATAAAAAAATAATTATTCATCAGAAATATCAATAATATATTTTTTTAATATTTTTATGATGTAAAATGAACGAATTTATTATTTATTTTTAAAAATTTCATTTTTTAATATTCCCGTAAAAATTATGAAAGGTCATCGTAGGATGACCCTAGGTTTTCGGCATAAAAAAATAATTTTTAGTAAGAAATATCAATAATATATTTTTTTAATATTTTTATGATGTAATATGAACGAATTTATTATTTATTTTTAAAAATTTCATTTTTTAATTTTACCGTAAAAATTATGAAAGGTCATCGTAGGATGACCCTAGGTTTTCGGCATAAAAAAATAATTATTCATCAGAAATATCAATAATATATTTTTTTAATATTTTTATGATGTAAAATGAACGAATTTATTATTTATTTTTAAAAATTTCATTTTTTAAATTTAACGAAAAAATTATGAAAGGTCATCGTAGGATGACCCTAGGTTTTCGGCATAAAAAAATAATTATTCATCAGAAATATGAATAATATATTTTTTTAATATTTTTATGATGTAAAATGAACGAATTTATTATTTATTTTTAAAAATTTCATTTTTTAAATTTACCGAAAAAATTATGAAAGGTCATCGTAGGATGACCCTAGGTTTTCGGCATAAAAAAATAATTATTCATCAGAAATATCAATAATATATTTTTTTAATATTTTTATGATGTAAAATGAACGAATTTATTATTTATTTTTAAAAATTTCATTTTTTAATATTCCCGTAAAAATTATGAAAGGTCATCGTAGGATGACCCTAGGTTTTCGGCATAAAAAAATAATTATTCATTAGAAATATGAATAATATATTATTTTAATATTTTTATGATGTAAAATGAACGAATTTATTATTTATTTTTAAAAATTTCATTTTTTAATATTCCCGTAAAAATTATGAAAGGTCATCGTAGGATGACCCTAGGTTTTCGGCATAAAAAACTAATTATTCATCAGAAATATCAATAATATATTTTTTTAATATTTTTATGATGTAAAATGAACGAAGTTATTATTTATTTTTAAAAATTTCATTTTTTAATTTTCCAGTAAAAATTATGAAAGGTCATCGTAGGATGACCCTAGGTTTTCGGCATAAAAAAATAATTTTTATTAAGAAATATCAATAATATATTTTTTTAATATTTTTATGATGTAAAATGAACGAATTTATTATTTATTTTTAAAAATTTCATTTTTTAATATTCCCTTAAAAATTATGAAAGATCATCGTAGGATGACCCTAGGTTTTCGGCATAAAAAAATAATTATTGATCAGAAATATGAATAATATATTTTTTTAATATTTTTATGATGTAAAATGAACGAATTTATTATTTATTTTTAAAAATTTCATTTTTTAATTTTACCGTAAAAATTATGAAAGGTCATCGTAGGATGACCCTAGGTTTTCGGCATAAAAAAATAATTATTCATCAGAAATATCAATAATATATTTGTTTAATATTTTTATGATGTAAAATGAACGAATTTATTATTTATTTTTAAAAATTTCATTTTTTAATTTTACCGTAAAAATTATGAAAGGTCATCGTAGGATGACCCTAGGTTTTCGGCATAAAAAAATAATTATTCATCAGAAATATGAATAATATATTTTTTTAATATTATAATGATGTAAAATGAACGAATTTATTATTTATTTTTAAAGATTTCATTTTTTAATTTTACCGTAAAAATTATGAAAGGTCATCGTAGGATGACCCTAGGTTTTCGGCATAAAAAAATAATTATTCATCAGAAATATCAATAATATATTTTTTTAATATTTTTATGATGTAAAATGAACGAATTTATTATTTATTTTTAAAAATTTCATTTTTTAAATTTACCGAAAAAATTATGAAAGGTCATCGTAGGATGACCCTAGGTTTTCGGCATAAAAAAATAATTATTCATCAGAAATATCAATAATATATTTTTTTAATATTTTTATGATGTAAAATGAACGAATTTATTATTTATTTTTAAAAATTTCATTTTTTAATATTCCCGTAAAAATTATGAAAGGTCATCGTAGGATGACCCTAGGTTTTCGGCATAAAAAAATAATTATTCATCAGAAATATGAATAATATATTATTTTAATATTTTTATGATGTAAAATGAACGAATTTATTATTTATTTTTAAAAATTTCATTTTTTAATATTCCCGTAAAAATTATGAAAGGTCATCGTAGGATGACCCTAGGTTTTCGGCATAAAAAAATAATTATTCATCAGAAATATCAATAAAGTATTTTTTTAATATTTTTATGATGTAAAATGAACGAATTTATTATTTATTTTTAAAAATTTCATTTTTTAATTTTCCAGTAAAAATTATATAAGATCATCGTAGGATGACCCTAGGTTTTCGGCATAAAAAAATAATTTTTAGTAAGAAATATCAATAATATATTTTTTTAATATTTTTATGATGTAAAATGAACGAATTTATTATTTATTTTTAAAAATTTCATTTTTTAATATTCCCGTAAAAATTATGAAAGGTCATCGTAGGATGACCCTAGGTTTTCGGCATAAAAAAATAATTATTCATCAGAAATATCAATAATATATTTTTTTAATATTTTTATGATGTAAAATGAACGAATTTATTATTTATTTTTAAAAATTTCATTTTTTAATATTCCCGTAAAAATTATGAAAGATCATCGTAGGATGACCCTAGGTTTTCGGCATAAAAAAATAATTATTCATCAGAAATATCAATAATATATTTTTTTAATATTTTTATGATGTAAAATGAACGAATTTATTATTTATTTTTAAAAATTTCTTTTTTTAAATTTACCGAAAAAATTATGAAAGGTCATCGTAGGATGACCCTAGGTTTTCGGCATAAAAAAATAATTATTCATCAGAAATATCAATAATATATTTTTTTTAATATTTTTATGATGTAAAATGAACGAATTTATTATTTATTTTTAAAAATTTCATTTTTTAATATTCCCGTAAAAATTATGAAAGGTCATCGTAGGATGACCCTCGGTTTTCGGGATAAAAAAATAATTATTCATCAGAAATATGAATAATATATTATTTTAATATTTTTATGATGTAAAATGAACGAATTTATTATTTATTTTTAAAAATTTCATTTTTTAATATTCCCGTAAAAATTATGAAAGGTCATCGTAGGATGACCCTAGGTTTTCGGCATAAAAAAATAATTATTCATCAGAAATATCAATAATATATTTTTTTAATATTTTTATGATGTAAAATGAACGAATTTATTATTTATTTTTAAAAATTTCATTTTTTAATTTTCCAGTAAAAATTATGAAAGGTCATCGTAGGATGACCCTAGGTTTTCGGCATAAAAAAATAATTATTCATCAGAAATATGAATAATATATTTTTTTAATATTTTTATGATGTAAAATGAACGAATTTATTATTTATTTTTAAAAATTTCATTTTTTAATATTCCCGTAAAAATTATGAAAGGTCATCGTAGGATGACCCTAGGTTTTCGGCATAAAAAAATAATTATTCATCAGAAATATGAATAATATATTATTTTAATATTTTTATGATGTAAAATGAACGAATTTATTATTTATTTTTAAAAATTTCATTTTTTAATATTCCCGTAAAAATTATGAAAGGTCATCGTAGGATGACCCTAGGTTTTCGGCATAAAAAAATAATTATTCATCAGAAATATGAATAATATATTTTTTTAATATTTTTATGATGTAAAATGAACGAATTTATTATTTATTTTTAAAAATTTCATTTTTTAATTTTACCGTAAAAATTATGAAAGGTCATCGTAGGATGACCCTAGGTTTTCGGCATAAAAAAATAATTATTCATCAGAAATATCAATAATATATTTTTTTAATATTTTTCTGATGTAAAATGAACGAATTTATTATTTATTTTTAAAAATTTCATTTTTTAATTTTCCAGTAAAAATTATGAAAGGTCATCGTAGGATGACCCTAGGTTTTCGGCATAAAAAAATAATTTTTAGTAAGAAATATCAATAATATATTTTTTTAATATTTTTATGATGTAAAATGAACGAATTTATTATTTATTTTTAAAAATTTCTTTTTTTAATATTCCCGTAAAAATTATGAAAGGTCATCGTAGGATGACCCTAGGTTTTCGGGATAAAAAAATAATTATTCATCAGAAATATGAATAATATATTATTTAAATATTTTTATGATGTAAAATGAACGAATTTATTATTTATTTTTAAAAATTTCATTTTTTAATATTCCCGTAAAAATTATGAAAGGTCATCGTAGGATGACCCTAGGTTTTCGGCATAAAAAAATAATTATTCATCAGAAATATCAATAATATATTTTTTTAATATTTTTATGATGTAAAATGAACGAATTTATTATTTATTTTTAAAAATTTCATTTTTTAATATTCCCGTAAAAATTATGAAAGGTCATCGTAGGATGACCCTAGGTTTTCGGCATAAAAAAATAATTATTCATCAGAAATATCAATAATATATTTTTTTAATATTTTTCTGATGTAAAATGAACGAATTTATAATTTATTTTTAAAAATTTCATTTTTTAATTTTCCATTAAAAATTATGAAAGGTCATCGTAGGATGACCCTAGGTTTTCGGCATAAAAAAATAATTTTTAGTAAGAAATATCAATAATATATTTTTTTAATATTTTTATGATGTAAAATGAACGAATTTATTATTTATTTTTAAAAATTTCATTTTTTAATATTCCCGTAAAAATTATGAAAGGTCATCGTAGGATGACCCTAGGTTTTCGGCATAAAAAAATAATTATTCATCAGAAATATGAATAATATATTTTTTTAATATTTTTATGATGTAAAATGAACGAATTTATTATTTATTTTTAAAAATTTCATTTTTTAATTTTACCGTAAAAATTATGAAAGGTCATCGTAGGATGACCCTAGGTTTTCGGCATAAAAAAATAATTATTCATCAGAAATATCAATAATATATTTTTTTAATATTTTTATGATGTAAAATGAACGAATTTATTATTTATTTTTAAAAATTTCATTTTTTAATATTCCCGTAAAAATTATGAAAGGTCATCGTAGGATGACCCTAGGTTTTCGGCATAAAAAAATAATTATTCATCAGAAATATCAATAATATATTTTTTTAATATTTTTATGATGTAAAATGAACGAATTTATTATTTATTTTTAAAAATTTCATTTTTTAATATTCCCGTAAAAATTATGAAAGGTCATCGTAGGATGACCCTAGGTTTTCGGCATAAAAAAATAATTTTTAGTAAGAAATATCAATAATATATTTTTTTAATATTTTTATGATGTAATATGAACGAATTTATTATTTATTTTTAAAAATTTCATTTTTTAATTTTACCGTAAAAATTATGAAAGGTCATCGTAGGATGACCCTAGGTTTTCGGCATAAAAAAATAATTATTCATCAGAAATATGAATAATATATTTTTTTAATATTATAATGATGTAAAATGAACGAATTTATTATTTATTTTTAAAGATTTCATTTTTTAATTTTACCGTAAAAATTATGAAAGGTCATCGTAGGATGACCCTAGGTTTTCGGCATAAAAAAATAATTATTCATCAGAAATATCAATAATATATTTTTTTAATATTTTTATGATGTAAAATGAACGAATTTATTATTTATTTTTAAAAATTTCATTTTTTAAATTTACCGAAAAAATTATGAAAGGTCATCATAGGATGACCCTAGGTTTTCGGCATAAAAAAATAATTATTCATCAGAAATATCAATAATATATTTTTTTAATATTTTTATGATGTAAAATGAACGAATTTATTATTTATTTTTAAAAATTTCATTTTTTAATATTCCCGTAAAAATTATGAAAGGTCATCGTAGGATGACCCTAGGTTTTCGGCATAAAAAAATAATTATTCATCAGAAATATGAATAATATATTATTTTAATATTTTTATGATGTAAAATGAACGAATTTATTATTTATTTTTAAAAATTTCATTTTTTAATATTCCCGTAAAAATTATGAAAGGTCATCGTAGGATGACCCTAGGTTTTCGGCATAAAAAAATAATTATTCATCAGAAATATCAATAATATATTTTTTTAATATTTTTATGATGTAAAATGAACGAAGTTATTATTTATTTTTAAAAATTTCATTTTTTAATTTTCCAGTAAAAATTATGAAAGGTCATCGTAGGATGACCCTAGGTTTTCGGCATAAAAAAATAATTTTTATTAAGAAATATCAATAATATATTTTTTTAATATTTTTATGATGTAAAATGAACGAATTTATTATTTATTTTTAAAAATTTCATTTTTTAATATTCCCGTAAAAATTATGAAAGGTCATCGTAGGATGACCCTAGGTTTTCGGCATAAAAAAATAATTATTCATCAGAAATATCAATAATATATTTTTTTAATATTTTTATGATGTAAAATGAACGAATTTATTATTTATTTTTAAAAATTTCATTTTTTAATATTCCCTTAAAAATTATGAAAGATCATCGTAGGATGACCCTAGGTTTTCGGCATAAAAAAATAATTATTGATCAGAAATATGAATAATATATTTTTTTAATATTTTTATGATGTAAAATGAACGAATTTATTATTTATTTTTAAAAATTTCATTTTTTAATTTTACCGTAAAAATTATGAAAGGTCATCGTAGGATGACCCTAGGTTTTCGGCATAAAAAAATAATTATTCATCAGAAATATCAATAATATATTTGTTTAATATTTTTATGATGTAAAATGAACGAATTTATTATTTATTTTTAAAAATTTCATTTTTTAATTTTACCGTAAAAATTATGAAAGGTCATCGTAGGATGACCCTAGGTTTTCGGCATAAAAAAATAATTATTCATCAGAAATATGAATAATATATTTTTTTAATATTATAATGATGTAAAATGAACGAATTTATTATTTATTTTTAAAGATTTCATTTTTTAATTTTACCGTAAAAATTATGAAAGGTCATCGTAGGATGACCCTAGGTTTTCGGCATAAAAAAATAATTATTCATCAGAAATATCAATAATATATTTTTTTAATATTTTTATGATGTAAAATGAACGAATTTATTATTTATTTTTAAAAATTTCATTTTTTAAATTTACCGAAAAAATTATGAAAGGTCATCGTAGGATGACCCTAGGTTTTCGGCATAAAAAAATAATTATTCATCAGAAATATCAATAATATATTTTTTTAATATTTTTATGATGTAAAATGAACGAATTTATTATTTATTTTTAAAAATTTCATTTTTTAATATTCCCGTAAAAATTATGAAAGGTCATCGTAGGATGACCCTAGGTTTTCGGCATAAAAAAATAATTATTCATCAGAAATATGAATAATATATTATTTTAATATTTTTATGATGTAAAATGAACGAATTTATTATTTATTTTTAAAAATTTCATTTTTTAATATTCCCGTAAAAATTATTAAAGGTCATCGTAGGATGACCCTAGGTTTTCGGCATAAAAAAATAATTATTCATCAGAAATATCAATAAAGTATTTTTTTAATATTTTTATGATGTAAAATGAACGAATTTATTATTTATTTTTAAAAATTTCATTTTTTAATTTTCCAGTAAAAATTATGAAAGATCATCGTAGGATGACCCTAGGTTTTCGGCATAAAAAAATAATTTTTAGTAAGAAATATCAATAATATATTTTTTTAATATTTTTATGATGTAAAATGAACGAATTTATT
This sequence comes from Labia minor, assembly GCA_963082975.1. Taxonomy (NCBI): domain Eukaryota; kingdom Metazoa; phylum Arthropoda; class Insecta; order Dermaptera; family Spongiphoridae; genus Labia; species Labia minor. The sequence continues at coordinate 120,405,866 of OY720344.1, read as the reverse complement.
ATTTATTTTTAAAAATTTCATTTTTTAATATTCCCGTAAAAATTATGAAAGGTCATCGTAGGATGACCCTAGGTTTTCGGCATAAAAAAATAATTATTCATCAGAAATATCAATAATATATTTTTTTAATATTTTTATGATGTAAAATGAACGAATTTATTATTTATTTTTAAAAATTTCATTTTATAATATTCCCGTAAAAATTATGAAAGATCATCGTAGGATGACCCTAGGTTTTCGGCATAAAAAAATAATTATTCATCAGAAATATCAATAATATATTTTTTTAATATTTTTATGATGTAAAATGAACGAATTTATTATTTATTTTTAAAAATTTCTTTTTTTAAATTTACCGAAAAAATTATGAAAGGTCATCGTAGGATGACCCTAGGTTTTCGGCATAAAAAAATAATTATTCATCAGAAATATCAATAATATATTTTTTTTAATATTTTTATGATGTAAAATGAACGAATTTATTATTTATTTTTAAAAATTTCATTTTTTAATATTCCCGTAAAAATTATGAAAGGTCATCGTAGGATGACCCTAGGTTTTCGGGATAAAAAAATAATTATTCATCAGAAATATGAATAATATATTATTTTAATATTTTTATGATGTAAAATGAACGAATTTATTATTTATTTTTAAAAATTTCATTTTTTAATATTCCCGTAAAAATTATGAAAGGTCATCGTAGGATGACCCTAGGTTTTCGGCATAAAAAAATAATTATTCATCAGAAATATCAATAATATATTTTTTTAATATTTTTATGATGTAAAATGAACGAATTTATTATTTATTTTTAAAAATTTCATTTTTTAATTTTCCAGTAAAAATTATGAAAGGTCATCGTAGGATGACCCTAGGTTTTCGGCATAAAAAAATAATTTTTAGTAAGAAATATCAATAATATATTTTTTTAATATTTTTATGATGTAAAATGAACGAATTTATTATTTATTTTTAAAAATTTCATTTTTTAATATTCCCGTAAAAATTATGAAAGGTCATCGTAGGATGACCCTAGGTTTTCGGCATAAAAAAATAATTATTGATCAGAAATATGAATAATATATTTTTTTAATATTTTTATGATGTAAAATGAACGAATTTATTATTTATTTTTAAAAATTTCATTTTTTAATTTTACCGTAAAAATTATGAAAGGTCATCGTAGGATGACCCTAGGTTTTCGGCATAAAAAAATAATTATTCATCAGAAATATCAATAATATATTTTTTTAATATTTTTATGATGTAAAATGAACGAATTTATTATTTATTTTTAAAAATTTCATTTTTTAAATTTACCGAAAAAATTATGAAAGGTCATCGTAGGATGACCCTAGGTTTTCGGCATAAAAAAATAATTATTCATCAGAAATATCAATAATATATTTTTTTAATATTTTTATGATGTAAAATGAACGAATTTATTATTTATTTTTAAAAATTTCATTTTTTAATATTCCCGTAAAAATTATGAAAGATCATCGTAGGATGACCCTAGGTTTTCGGCATAAAAAAATAATTATTCATCAGAAATATCAATAATATATTTTTTTAATATTTTTATGATGTAAAATGAACGAATTTATTATTTATTTTTAAAAATTTCTTTTTTTAAATTTACCGAAAAAATTATGAAAGGTCATCGTAGGATGACCCTAGGTTTTCGGCATAAAAAAATAATTATTCATCAGAAATATCAATAATATATTTTTTTTAATATTTTTATGATGTAAAATGAACGAATTTTTTATTTATTTTTAAAAATTTCATTTTTTAATATTCCCGTAAAAATTATGAAAGGTCATCGTAGGATGACCCTAGGTTTTCGGCATAAAAAAATAATTATTCATCAGAAATATGAATAATATATTATTTTAATATTTTTATGATGTAAAATGAACGAATTTATTATTTATTTTTAAAAATTTCATTTTTTAATATTCCCGTAAAAATTATGAAAGGTCATCGTAGGATGACCCTAGGTTTTCGGCATAAAAAAATAATTATTCATCAGAAATATCAATAATATATTTTTTTAATATTTTTATGATGTAAAATGAACGAATTTATTATTTATTTTTAAAAATTTCATTTTTTAATTTTCCAGTAAAAATTATGAAAGGTCATCGTAGGATGACCCTAGGTTTTCGGCATAAAAAAATAATTTTTAGTAAGAAATATCAATAATATATTTTTTTAATATTTTTATGATGTAAAATGAACGAATTTATTATTTATTTTTAAAAATTTCATTTTTTAATATTCCCGTAAAAATTATCAAAGGTCATCGTAGGATGACCCTAGGTTTTCGGCATAAAAAAATAATTATTGATCAGAAATATAAATAATATATTTTTTTAATATTTTTATGATGTAAAATGAACGAATTTATTATTTATTTTTAAAAATTTCATTTTTTAATTTTACCGTAAAAATTATGAAAGGTCATCGTAGGATGACCCTAGGTTTTCGGCATAAAAAAATAATTATTCATCAGAAATATCAATAATATATTTTTTTAATATTTTTATGATGTAAAATGAACGAATTTATTATTTATTTTTAAAAATTTCATTTTTTAAATTTACCGAAAAAATTATGAAAGGTCATCGTAGGATGACCCTAGGTTTTCGCCATAAAAAAATAATTATTCATCAGAAATATCAATAATATATTTTTTTTAATATTTTTATGATGTAAAATGAACGAATTTATTATTTATTTTTAAAAATTTCATTTTTTAATATTCCCGTAAAAATTATCAAAGGTCATCGTAGGATGACCCTAGGTTTTCGGCATAAACAAATAATTATTCATCAGAAATATCAATAATATATTTTTTTAATATTTTTATGATGTAAAATGAACGAATTTATTATTTATTTTTAAAAATTTCATTTTTTAAATTTACCGAAAAAATTATGAAAGGTCATCGTAGGATGACCCTAGGTTTTCGGCATAAAAAAATAATTATTCATCAGAAATATCAATAATATATTTTTTTAATATTTTTATGATGTAAAATGAACGAATTTATTATTTATTTTTAAAAATTTCATTTTTTAATATTCCCGTAAAAATTATGAAAGATCATCGTAGGATGACCCTAGGTTTTCGGCATAAAAAAATAATTATTCATCAGAAATATCAATAATATATTTTTTTAATATTTTTATGATGTAAAATGAACGAATTTATTATTTATTTTTAAAAATTTCTTTTTTTAAATTTACCGAAAAAATTATGAAAGGTCATCGTAGGATGACCCTAGGTTTTCGGCATAAAAAAATAATTATTCATCAGAAATATCAATAATATATTTTTTTTAATATTTTTATGATGTAAAATGAACGAATTTTTTATTTATTTTTAAAAATTTCATTTTTTAATATTCCCGTAAAAATTATGAAAGGTCATCGTAGGATGACCCTAGGTTTTCGGCATAAAAAAATAATTATTCATCAGAAATATGAATAATATATTATTTTAATATTTTTATGATGTAAAATGAACGAATTTATTATTTATTTTTAAAAATTTCATTTTTTAATATTCCCGTAAAAATTATGAAAGGTCATCGTAGGATGACCCTAGGTTTTCGGCATAAAAAAATAATTATTCATCAGAAATATCAATAATATATTTTTTTAATATTTTTATGATGTAAAATGAACGAATTTATTATTTATTTTTAAAAATTTCATTTTTTAATTTTCCAGTAAAAATTATGAAAGGTCATCGTAGGATGACCCTAGGTTTTCGGCATAAAAAAATAATTTTTAGTAAGAAATATCAATAATATATTTTTTTAATATTTTTATGATGTAAAATGAACGAATTTATTATTTATTTTTAAAAATTTCATTTTTTAATATTCCCGTAAAAATTATCAAAGGTCATCGTAGGATGACCCTAGGTTTTCGGCATAAAAAAATAATTATTGATCAGAAATATAAATAATATATTTTTTTAATATTTTTATGATGTAAAATGAACGAATTTATTATTTATTTTTAAAAATTTCATTTTTTAATTTTACCGTAAAAATTATGAAAGGTCATCGTAGGATGACCCTAGGTTTTCGGCATAAAAAAATAATTATTCATCAGAAATATCAATAATATATTTTTTTAATATTTTTATGATGTAAAATGAACGAATTTATTATTTATTTTTAAAAATTTCATTTTTTAAATTTACCGAAAAAATTATGAAAGGTCATCGTAGGATGACCCTAGGTTTTCGCCATAAAAAAATAATTATTCATCAGAAATATCAATAATATATTTTTTTTAATATTTTTATGATGTAAAATGAACGAATTTATTATTTATTTTTAAAAATTTCATTTTTTAATATTCCCGTAAAAATTATCAAAGGTCATCGTAGGATGACCCTAGGTTTTCGGCATAAACAAATAATTATTCATCAGAAATATCAATAATATATTTTTTTAATATTTTTATGATGTAAAATGAACGAATTTATTATTTATTTTTAAAAATTTCATTTTTTAATTTTACCGTAAAAATTATGAAAGGTGTTAAAGTATATTAAAGTTGGTAACCCTGCACCTTCTTACCTGTATATATATTTATAGTATGACCTTAGAGTAAATGTTCACCTTCTATTAAAAACACATTCAAACTCGAACAGTGCATTTTCATTAAACACATTTAAAACTCCAACAGGTTATGGGCCCAGGTAAACACTGCGGGTAATTGGGTGATAATTGGAAATATTTTTTAATCTTAAAAGGATTTTTTTAAAAAATGGAATTTCTTAAAATTGAACCACTACACCTACACAACTATGATACCTGGAAGATTCAGATGGAAGCCATCCTAGTAAAAAATGGATATTGGAACATAGTCTCCGGAAACCAAAAAAGGTCAAATATTGATGAAAAAGATACGAAAGGGATTGAAAAATGGGATCTCCTGGACCAAAAAGCTAAGTCTGATCTAATTTTATCAATAACACCTAGAGAATTAAGGATAGTTAAAAATTTAAATAGCTCAAGTGAAATATGGAATAAATTAAAGGAAACCTTTGAAAGTAAAGGTCCAGCCAAAAAGGCTTATTTGTTAAAGAAACTAATTTTAAGTAAAATGAATATAAGTGATAATATGGATGACTATTTAAATACATTTTGTGAAATTATAGAAAAATTAAAAGATATTGAATTTATAATAAATGATGAACTATTATGTATAATATTATTATATAGTCTACCAGACGAATATGAAAATTTTAGATGTGCTATAGAAACAAGGGACACTTTGCCATCTTTAGATAATTTAAAAATAAAATTATTGGAAGAGTTTGAATGTCGGGGAAGTCAAGGCGATTCCTCAAATCAAAGTAACTTTATTAAAAATAGAAATAAAAATAGACCTATTAATAAAAATTATAATTTTAAAAATAATCCTTACAAAAATAATTCTTTAAATAAATATAATGAAAATAATAATAATAAATATAATACGAATAAAAAACATAATTTTTTCAACAGGGATAAAAGGTCAACTGATTATAATAAATTTAGTAATTCAAATAATGAAATTAAAAATAAAATTATATGTTTCCGTTGTAAGGGAGAAGGCCATAAAATTTCTCAATGTCCATCTAAGTCGACTCATATGTTAGCCCTAAAAGTCACTGATGATAAAAATGATTGGATTTTAGATTCTGCCTGTACAAATCACATGATAAATAATAAAGAATTACTGGAAAATATAAGACATCCAAAACTAAGTTGTTTAACACTAGCCGATAACAGTAAAATAAATATTGATTGTATTGGTGATATGATTATTAACATAAATAATAGACAAATTGAATTAACAGATGTACTATATGTTCCCAAATTAAAAACGAATTTATTATCTGTCGGGTCATTTACTGATAAGAATTTTGAAGTTTTATTTAAAAATCATAATGCATTTATAACGAATAATGACGAACTAATGTTTACAGCTAAGAAAAAGGAGAACGGATTATATTATTTAAATGAAAATATTAAAAATAAAGATAAAAATGATTTTTCATATTATTTAAATAAAAATAAATTATCAAAATTAGACATATGGCATAAAAGATACGGACATTTAAATGAAAGAGATTTAAAACTAATAACCAAATCAGATCAAGTTTTCGGTTTAGACCAAAGTATATTAAATGAAAATTTAAATAATTGTGAAATATGCATTAAAGGAAAATTATCTCAAACACCTTTTAAAAATTCAAATTCACAGAAAAATTTAGAAATATTGGAAATAATCCATACAGATATTTGTGGACCATTTAGAACCACGTCTATCGGTGGAAATAAATATTTCATTACTTTTATAGACGAAGCAAGCAGATATTGCGAAGTTAAATTTCTAAAATACAAAAGTCAAGCTTTTGAAGCATTTATTGAATATAAAAATTATATTGAAAACATGACAGATAAAAGGATTAAATATTTGCAATCAGATAATGGAAAAGAATACATTAATAATAGATTTAATAATTTTTTAAAAAAATCAGGAATTAAGCGAAGATTAACAGTTCCTTATACGCCCCAACAAAATGGATTATCTGAACGTATGAACAAGACCCTATTGGAGATGACGAGATGTATGTTAATACAAGCAAATCTAGAACATTCCTTTTGGGCAGAAGCAGTAATAACTGCATGTTATTTGAGGAACAGAAGCCCAACATCATCTTTAAAAGGACAAATACCTTATAACATCCTTACAAACAAAAAATTTAATGTCTCACATTTAAGAACTTTTGGTATGAGAGTACATTTTTTAAATAAAAATAATAAAAATAAATTAAATTCAAGAACAATTGAAGGAATTTTTATAGGTTATTGCGAGGAAAGCAAAGCTTATAGAGTATATGATCCCATGACCAGAAGGGTACATATTACTCGAGATATTAAATTTATAAACGAATTTCATAATAAAAATGGAGATAATTTAAAATTTAATGATTTATTAGAAGAAAATTCAAAATACAACAGCTTGGACATAATGATCGATAAACATAATGATGATGCATCTTTAGAAAGTGATATAGACGAAAATAACATTGACCAACAGAGAGGAAGAGGACGTCCTAAAATGATTAAAAGTGGAAATAGGGGAAGACCCAGAAAAGTCTATCAATACAAAAAATCCGAAAGTGAAAATGATGAAGAAACAATTCCCAGCTCTAGAGACAGTGATGTCTTAAGTTCAGAAGATGAACTCTCGATAGAAACGACCGAAGGAGAGGTCCAAGGACTTAATGTAGAACTGAAAATTAAAGATGCACTATTGCAAGAAGACTCGAACTTATGGAAAACAGCCATGAGGAAAGAAATGATTACATTAATTAAAAACGATACTTGGACAATGGTCAGGAAACACGAAAATCAAAATATAGTGGGTAGTCGTTTTGTCTTAACGACCAAAAATGATAATACTAAAAAGGCCAGGTTAGTCGCCAAGGGATATAGCCAAACTTATTCTATAGATTATTTTGATACTTATTCACCTGTCGCCAGAATGAGCAGCGTGAGGACACTAATGGCTAAGTCTATAGAAGAAAAGTGGTACATTGAACAAATGGACGTGGAGGCAGCATATTTAAATGGTGAACTGGAAGAGAACATTTACATGGAATGTCCTGAAGGGTTTAACGACATATTGAAAGATTTAGTCGAAAATGAAAATGAAAATATAAAAAAGATTGCATTACAAATGATAAAAGACTTTAAAAAGGGGAAAAATATATTAAAATTAAAAAAGGCTATATACGGATTGAAACAATCCGGACGCCAATGGTACAAAAAATTAGATATAAAATTAAAAAATTTAGGAATGTCTCCATTGGAGAGTGATCCATGCATATATATTAAAAATAATAATAATAATAATAAAAACGTATTAATATTAATCATTTACGTGGATGATATAATCATAATAGGATCAAATAAAAAGGATATTAATGAATTTAAAAGGAATTTGTCTAATGATTTTAACATGAAAGACATGGGAGAAATAAATCAATTTTTAGGTATAAAGTTTGAATACGATAGAGATAAAAACGTCTTAAGTATGCCTGCTGATTTTCTCACGAAAACCGTCTCAAAGATCAATCATGAAGATTGTATGAGAAGACTCAAGCAAATGAATTAATTAAAAAAAAAAATGTTTATATTGTAAAATTGTATTTATTTATATTTTTAATTATTCACTTGAAGGGGGTGTGTTAAAGTATATTAAAGTTGGTAACCCTGCACCTTCTTACCTGTATATATATTTATAGTATGACCTTAGAGTAAATGTTCACCTTGTATTAAAAACACATTCAAACTCGAACAGTGCATTTTCATTAAACACATTTAAAACTCCAACAAAAGGTCATCGTAGGATGACCCTAGGTTTTCGGCATAAAAAATATTTATTCATCAGAAATATCAATAATATATTTTTTTAATATTTTTATGATGTAAAATGAACGAATTTATTATTTATTTTTAAAAATTACATTTTTTAATTTTCCAGTAAAAATTATGAAAGGTCATCGTAGGATGACCCTAGGTTTTCGGCATAAAAAAATAATTTTTAGTAAGAAATATCAATAATATATTTTTTTAATATTTTTATGATGTAAAATGAACGAATTTATTATTTATTTTTAAAAATTTCATTTTTTAATATTCCCGTAAAAATTATGAAAGGTCATCGTAGGATGACCCTAGGTTTTCGGCATAAAAAAATAATTATTCATCAGAAATATGAATAATATATTTTTTTAATATTTTTATGATGTAAAATGAACGAATTTATTATTTATTTTTAAAAATTACATTTTTTAATTTTACCGTAAAAATTATAAAAGGTCATCGTAGGATGACCCTAGGTTTTCGGCATAAAAAAATAATTATTCATCAGAAATATGAATAATATATTTTTTTAATATTATAATGATGTAAAATGAACGAATTTATTATTTATTTTTAAAAATTTCATTTTTTAAATTTACCGAAAAAATTATGAAAGGTCATCGTAGGAAGACCCTAGGTTTTCGGCATAAAAAAATAATTATTCATCAGAAATATGAAAAATATATTTTTTTAATAGTTTTCTGATGTAAAATGAACGAATTTATTATTTATTTTTAAAAATTTCATTTTTTAATTTTAAGATAAAAATTATGAAAGGTCATCGTAGGATGACCCTAGGTTTTCGGCATAAAAAAATAATTATTCATCAGAAATATCAATAATATATTTTTTTAATATTTTTATGATGTAAAATGAACGAATTTATTATTTATTTTTAAAAATTACATTTTTTAATTTTCCAGTAAAAATTATGAAAGGTCATCGTAGGATGACCCTAGGTTTTCGGCATAAAAAAATAATTATTCATCAGAAATATCAATAATATATTTTTTTAATATATTTATGATGTAAAATGAACGAATTTATTATTTATTTTTAAAAATTTCATTTTTTAAATTTACCGAAAAAATTATGAAAGGTCATCGTAGGATGACCCTAGGTTTTCGGCATAAAAAAATAATTATTCATCAGAAATATCAATAATATATTTTTTTTAATATTTTTATGATGTAAAATGAACGAATTTATTATTTATTTTTAAAAATTTCATTTTTTAATATTCCCGTAAAAATTATGAAAGGTCATCGTAGGATGACCCTAGGTTTTCGGCATAAACAAATAATTATTCATCAGAAATATCAATAATATATTTTTTTAATATTTTTATGATGTAAAATGAACGAATTTATTATTTATTTTTAAAAATTTCATTTTTTAATTTTACCGTAAAAATTATGAAAGGTCATCGTAGGATGACCCTAGGTTTTCGGCATAAAAAATATTTATTAATCAGAAATATCAATAATATATTTTTTTAATATTTTTATGATGTAAAATGAACGAATTTATTATTTATTTTTAAAAATTACATTTTTTAATTTTCCAGTAAAAATTATGAAAGGTCATCGTAGGATGACCCTAGGTTTTCGGCATAAAAAAATAATTTTTAGTAAGAAATATCAATAATATATTTTTTTAATATTTTTATGATGTAAAATGATCGAATTTATTATTTATTTTTAAAAATTTCATTTTTTAATATTCCCGTAAAAATAATCAAAGGTCATCGTAGGATGACCCTTGGTTTTCGGCATAAAAAAATAATTATTCATCAGAAATATGAATAATATATTTTTTTAATATTTTTATGATGTAAAATGAACGAATTTATTATTTATTTTTAAAAATTTCATTTTTTAATTTTACCGTAAAAATTATGAAAGGTCATCGTAGGATGACCCTAGGTTTTCGGCATAAAAAAATAATTATTCATCAGAAATATCAATAATATATTTTTTTAATATTTTTATGATGTAAAATGAACGAATTTATTATTTATTTTTAAAAATTTCATTTTTTAATATTCCCGTAAAAATTATGAAAGGTCATCGTAGGATGACCCTAGGTTTTCGGCATAAAAAAATAATTATTCATCAGAAATATCAATAATATAATTTTTTAATATTTTTATGATGTAAAATGAACGAATTTATTATTTATTTTTAAAAATTTCATTTTTTAAATTTAACGAAAAAATTATCAAAGGTCATCGAAGGATGACCCTTGGTTTTCGGCATAAAAAAATAATTATTCATCAGAAATATGAATAATATATTTTTTTAATATTTTTATGATGTAAAATGAACGAATTTATTATTTATTTTTAAAAATTTCATTTTTTAATTTTACCGTAAAAATTATGAAAGGTCATCGTAGGATGACCCTAGGTTTTCGGCATAAAAAAATAATTATTCATCAGAAATATCAATAATATAATTTTTTAATATTTTTATGATGTAAAATGAACGAATTTATTATTTATTTTTAAAAATTTCATTTTTTAAATTTAACGAAAAAATTATCAAAGGTCATCGTAGGATGACCCTAGGTTTTCGGCATAAAAAAATAATTATTCATCAGAAATATCAATAATATAATTTTTTAATATTTTTATGATGTAAAATGAACGAATTTATTATTTATTTTTAAAAATTTCATTTTTTAAATTTAACGAAAAAATTATGAAAGGTCATCGTAGGATGACCCTAGGTTTTCGGCATAAAAAAATAATTATTCATCAGAAATATGAATAATATATTTTTTTAATATTTTTATGATGTAAAATGAACGAATTTATTATTTATTTTTAAAAATTTCATTTTTTAATATTCCCGTAAAAATTATGAAAGGTCATCGTAGGATGACCCTAGGTTTTCGGCATAAAAAAATAATTATTCATCAGAAATATCAATAATATATTTTTTTAATATTTTTATGATGTAAAATGAACGAATTTATTATTTATTTTTAAAAATTTCATTTTTTAATTTTACCGTAAAAATTATGAAAGGTCATCGTAGGATGACCCTAGGTTTTCGGCATAAAAAAATAATTATTCATCAGAAATATCAATAATATATTTTTTTAATATTTTTATGATGTAAAATGAACGAATTTATTATTTATTTTTAAAAATTTCATTTTTTAAATTTACCGAAAAAATTATGAAAGGTCATCGTAGGATGACCCTAGGTTTTCGGCATAAAAAAATAATTATTCATCAGAAATATCAATAATATATTTTTTTTAATATTTTTATGATGTAAAATGAACGAATTTATTATTTATTTTTAAAAATTTCATTTTTTAATATTCCCGTAAAAATTATCAAAGGTCATCGTAGGATGACCCTAGGTTTTCGGCATAAAAAAATAATTATTCATCAGAAATATCAATAATATATTTTTTTAATATTTTTATGATGTAAAATGAACGAATTTATTATTTATTTTTAAAAATTTCATTTTTTAATATTCCCGTAAAAATTATGAAAGGTCATCGTAGGATGACCCTAGGTTTTCGGCATAAAAAAATAATTATTCATCAGAAATATCAATAATATATTTTTTTAATATTATAATGATGTAAAATGAACGAATTTATTATTTATTTTTAAAAATTTCATTTTTTAATTTTACCGTAAAAATTATGAAAGGTCATCGTAGGATGACCCTAGGTTTTCGGCATAAAAAAATAATTATTCATCAGAAATATGAATAATATATTTTTTTAATATTTTTATGATGTAAAATGAACGAAGTTATTATTTATTTTTAAAAATTTCATTTTTTAATTTTACCGAAAAAATTATGAAAGGTCATCGTAGGATGACCCTAGGTTTTCGGCATAAAAAAATAATTATTCATCAGAAATATCAATAATATATTTTTTTAATATTTTTATGATGTAAAATGAACGAATTTATTATTTATTTTTAAAAATTTCATTTTTTAATATTCCCGTAAAAATTATGAAAGGTCATCGTAGGATGACCCTAGGTTTTCGGCATAAAAAAATAATTATTCATCAGAAATATGAATAATATATTATTTTAATATTTTTATGATGTAAAATGAACGAATTTATTATTTATTTTTAAAAATTTCATTTTTTAATATTCCCGTAAAAATTATGAAAGGTCATCGTAGGATGACCCTAGGTTTTCGGCATAAAAAAATAATTATTCATCAGAAATATCAATAATATATTTTTTTAATATTTTTATGATGTAAAATGAACGAATTTATTATTTATTTTTAGAAATTTCATTTTTTAATTTTCCAGTAAAAATTATGAAAGGTCATCGTAGGATGACCCTAGGTTTTCGGCATAAAAAAATAATTTTTAGTAAGAAATATCAATAATATATTTTTTTAATATTTTTATGATGTAAAATGAACGAATTTATTATTTATTTTTAAAAATTTCAATTTTTAATATTCCCGTAAAAATTATGAAAGGTCATCGTAGGATGACCCTAGGTTTTCGGCATAAAAAAATAATTATTCATCAGAAATATCAATAATATATTTTTTTAATATTTTTATGATGTAAAATGAACGAATTTATTATTTATTTTTAAAAATTTCATTTTTTAATTTTACCGTAAAAATTATGAAAGGTCATCGTAGGATGACACTAGGTTTCGGGCATAAAAAAATAATTATTCATCAGAAATATCAATAATATATTTTTTTAATATTTTTATGATGTAAAATGAACGAATTTATTATTTATTTTTAAAAATTTCATTTTTTAATATTCCCGTAAAAATTATGAAAGGTCATCGTAGGATGACCCTAGGTTTTCGGCATAAAAAAATAATTATTCATCAGAAATATCAATAATATAATTTTTTAATATTTTTATGATGTAAAATGAACGAATTTATTATTTATTTTTAAAAATTTCATTTTTTAAATTTAACGAAAAAATTATCAAAGGTCATCGTAGGATGACCCTTGGTTTTCGGCATAAAAAAATAATTATTCATCAGAAATATGAATAATATATTTTTTTAATATTTTTATGATGTAAAATGAACGAATTTATTATTTATTTTTAAAAATTTCATTTTTTAATTTTACCGTAAAAATTATGAAAGGTCATCGTAGGATGACCCTAGGTTTTCGGCATAAAAAAATAATTATTCATCAGAAATATCAATAATATATTATTTTAATATTTTTATGATGTAAAATTAACGAATTTATTATTTATTTTTAAAAATTTCATTTTTTAATATTCCCGTAAAAATTATGAAAGGTCATCGTAGCATGACCTTAGGTTTTCGGCATAAAAAAATAATTATTCATCAGAAATATGAATAATATATTTTTTTAATATTTTTATGATGTAAAATGAACGAATTTATTATTTATTTTTAGAAATTTCATTTTTTAATTTTCCAGTAAAAATTATGAAAGGTCATCGTAGGATGACCCTAGGTTTTCGGCATAAAAAAATAATTTTTAGTAAGAAATATCAATAATATATTTTTTTAATATTTTTATGATGTAAAATGAACGAATTTATTATTTATTTTTAAAAATTTCATTTTTTAATATTCCCGTAAAAATTATGAAAGGTCATCGTAGGATGACCCTAGGTTTTCGGCATAAAAAAATAATTATTCATCAGAAATATCAATAATATATTTTTTTAATATTTTTATGATGTAAAATGAACGAATTTATTATTTATTTTTAAAAATTTCATTTTTTAATTTTACCGTAAAAATTATGAAAGGTCATCGTAGGATGACCCTAGGTTTTCGGCATAAAAAAATAATTATTCATCAGAAATATCAATAATATATTTTTTTAATATTTTTATGATGTAAAATGAACGAATTTATTATTTATTTTTAAAAATTTCATTTTTTAATATTCCCGTAAAAATTATGAAAGGTCATCGTAGGATGACCCTAGGTTTTCGGCATAAAAAAATAATTATTCATCAGAAATATCAATAATATAATTTTTTAATATTTTTATGATGTAAAATGAACGAATTTATTATTTATTTTTAAAAATTTCATTTTTTAAATTTAACGAAAAAATTATCAAAGGTCATCGTAGGATGACCCTTGGTTTTCGGCATAAAAAAATAATTATTCATCAGAAATATGAATAATATATTTTTTTAATATTTTTATGATGTAAAATGAACGAATTTATTATTTATTTTTAAAAATTTCATTTTTTAATTTTACCGTAAAAATTATGAAAGGTCATCGTAGGATGACCCTAGGTTTTCGGCATAAAAAAATAATTATTCATCAGAAATATCAATAATATATTATTTTAATATTTTTATGATGTAAAATGAACGAATTTATTATTTATTTTTAAAAATTTCATTTTTTAATATTCCCGTAAAAATTATGAAAGGTCATCGTAGGATGACCTTAGGTTTTCGGCATAAAAAAATAATTATTCATCAGAAATATGAATAATATATTTTTTTAATATTTTTATGATGTAAAATGAACGAATTTATTATTTATTTTTAAAAATTTCATTTTTTAATTTTACCGTAAAAATTATGAAAGGTCATCGTAGGATGACCCTAGGTTTTCGGCATAAACAAATAATTATTCATCAGAAATATCAATAATATAATTTTTTAATATTTTTATGATGTAAAATGAACGAATTTATTATTTATTTTTAAAAATTTCATTTTTTAAATTTAACGAAAAAATTATGAAAGGTCATCGTAGGATGACCCTAGGTTTTCGGCATAAAAAAATAATTATTCATCAGAAATATGAATAATATATTTTTTTAATATTTTTATGATGTAAAATGAACGAATTTATTATTTATTTTTAAAAATTTCATTTTTTAATATTCCCGTAAAAATTATGAAAGGTCATCGTAGGATGACCCTAGGTTTTCGGCATAAAAAAATAATTATTCATCAGAAATATCAATAATATATTTTTTTAATATTTTTATGATGTAAAATGAACGAATTTATTATTTATTTTTAAAAATTTCATTTTTTAATTTTACCGTAAAAATTATGAAAGGTCATCGTAGGATGACCCTAGGTTTTCGGCATAAAAAAATAATTATTCATCAGAAATATCAATAATATATTTTTTTAATATTTTTATGATGTAAAATGAACGAATTTATTATTTATTTTTAAAAATTTCATTTTTTAATATTCCCGTAAAAATTATGAAAGGTCATCGTAGGATGACCCTAGGTTTTCGGCATAAAAAAATAATTATTCATCAGAAATATCAATAATATATTTTTTTTAATATTTTTATGATGTAAAATGAACGAATTTATTATTTATTTTTAAAAATTTCATTTTTTAATATTCCCGTAAAAATTATCAAAGGTCATCGTAGGATGACCCTAGGTTTTCGGCATAAAAAAATAATTATTCATTTGAAATATCAATAATATATTTTTTTAATATTTTTATGATGTAAAATGAACGAATTTATTATTTATTTTTAAAAATTTCATTTTTTAATATTCCCGTAAAAATTATGAAAGGTCATCGTAGGATGACCCTAGGTTTTCGGCATAAAAAAATAATTATTCATCAGAAATATCAATAATATATTTTTTTAATATTATAATGATGTAAAATGAACGAATTTATTATTTATTTTTAAAAATTTCATTTTTTAATTTTACCGTAAAAATTATGAAAGGTCATCGTAGGATGACCCTAGGTTTTCGGCATAAAAAAATAATTATTCATCAGAAATATGAATAATATATTTTTTTAATATTTTTATGATGTAAAATGAACGAAGTTATTATTTATTTTTAAAAATTTCATTTTTTAATTTTACCGAAAAAATTATGAAAGGTCATCGTAGGATGACCCTAGGTTTTCGGCATAAAAAAATAATTATTCATCAGAAATATCAATAATATATTTTTTTAATATTTTTATGATGTAAAATGAACGAATTTATTATTTATTTTTAAAAATTTCATTTTTTAATATTCCCGTAAAAATTATCAAAGGTCATCGTAGGATGACCCTAGGTTTTCGGCATAAAAAAATAATTATTCATCAGAAATATGAATAATATATTTTTTTAATATTTTTATGATGTAAAATGAACGAATTTATTATTTATTTTTAAAAATTTCATTTTTTAATATTCCCGTAAAAATTATGAAAGGTCATCGTAGGATGACCCTAGGTTTTCGGCATAAAAAAATAATTATTCATCAGAAATATCAATAATATATTTTTTTAATATTATAATGATGTAAAATGAACGAATTTATTATTTATTTTTAAAAATTTCATTTTTTAATTTTACCGTAAAAATTATGAAAGGTCATCGTAGGATGACCCTAGGTTTTCGGCATAAAAAAATAATTATTCATCAGAAATATCAATAATATATTTTTTTAATATATTTATGATGTAAAATGAACGAATTTATTATTTATTTTTAAAAATTTCATTTTTTAATATTCCCGTAAAAATTATGAAAGGTCATCGTAGGATGACCTTAGGTTTTCGGCATAAAAAAATAATTATTCATCAGAAATATGAATAATATATTTTTTTTAATATTTTTATGATGTAAAATGAACGAATTTATTATTTATTTTTAAAAATTTCATTTTTTAATTTTACCGTAAAAATTATGAAAGGTCATCGTAGGATGACCCTAGGTTTTCGGCATAAAAAAATAATTATTCATCAGAAATATCAATAATATAATTTTTTAATATTTTTATGATGTAAAATGAACGAATTTATTATTTATTTTTAAAAATTTCATTTTTTAAATTTAACGAAAAAATTATCAAAGGTCATCGTAGGATGACCCTTGGTTTTCGGCATAAAAAAATAATTATTCATCAGAAATATGAATAATATATTTTTTTAATATTTTTATGATGTAAAATGAACGAATTTATTATTTATTTTTAAAAATTTCATTTTTTAATTTTACCGTAAAAATTATGAAAGGTCATCGTAGGATGACCCTAGGTTTTCGGCATAAAAAAATAATTATTCATCAGAAATATCAATAATATATTTTTTTAATATTTTTATGATGTAAAATGAACGAATTTATTATTTATTTTTAAAAATTTCATTTTTTAATATTCCCGTAAAAATTATGAAAGGTCATCGTAGGATGACCTTAGGTTTTCGGCATAAAAAAATAATTATTCATCAGAAATATGAATAATATATTTTTTTAATATTTTTATGATGTAAAATGAACGAATTTATTATTTAATTTTAAAAATTTCATTTTTTAATTTTACCGTAAAAATTATGAAAGGTCATCGTAGGATGACCCTAGGTTTTCGGCATAAAAAAATAATTATTCATCAGAAATATCAATATTATAATTTTTTAATATTTTTATGATGTAAAATGAACGAATTTATTATTTATTTTTAAAAATTTCATTTTTTAAATTTAACGAAAAAATTATGAAAGGTCATCGTAGGATGACCCTAGGTTTTCGGCATAAAAAAATAATTATTCATCAGAAATATGAATAATATATTTTTTTAATATTTTTATGATGTAAAATGAACGAATTTATTATTTATTTTTAAAAATTTCATTTTTTAATATTCCCGTAAAAATTATGAAAGGTCATCGTAGGATGACCCTAGGTTTTCGGCATAAAAAAATAATTATTCATCAGAAATATGAATAATATATTATTTTAATATTTTTATGATGTAAAATGAACGAATTTATTATTTATTTTTAAAAATTTCATTTTTTAATATTCCCGTAAAAATTATGAAAGGTCATCGTAGGATGACCCTAGGTTTTCGGCATAAAAAAATAATTATTCATCAGAAATATCAATAATATATTTTTTTAATATTTTTATGATGTAAAATGAACGAATTTATTATTTATTTTTAGAAATTTCATTTTTTAATTTTCCAGTAAAAATTATGAAAGGTCATCGTAGGATGACCCTAGGTTTTCGGCATAAAAAAATAATTTTTAGTAAGAAATATCAATAATATATTTTTTTAATATTTTTATGATGTAAAATGAACGAATTTATTATTTATTTTTAAAAATTTCATTTTTTAATATTCCCGTAAAAATTATGAAAGGTCATCGTAGGATGACCCTAGGTTTTCGGCATAAAAAAATAATTATTCATCAGAAATATGAATAATATATTTTTTTAATATTTTTATGATGTAAAATGAACGAATTTATTATTTATTTTTAAAAATTTCATTTTTTAATTTTACCGTAAAAATTATGAAAGGTCATCGTAGGATGACCCTAGGTTTTCGGCATAAAAAAATAATTATTCATCAGAAATATCAATAATATATTTTTTTAATATTTTTATGATGTAAAATGAACGAATTTATTATTTATTTTTAAAAATTTCATTTTTTAATATTCCCGTAAAAATTATGAAAGGTCATCGTAGGATGACCCTAGGTTTTCGGCATAAAAAAATAATTATTCATCAGAAATATCAATAATATATTTTTTTAATATTTTTATGATGTAAAATGAACGAATTTATTATTTATTTTTAAAAATTTCATTTTTTAATATTCCCGTAAAAATTATGAAAGGTCATCGTAGGATGACCCTAGGTTTTCGGCATAAAAAAATAATTTTTAGTAAGAAATATCAATAATAAATTTTTTTAATATTTTTATGATGTAAAATGAACAAATTTATTATTTATTTTTAAAAATTTCATTTTTTAATATTCTCGTAAAAATTATCAAAGGTCATCGTAGGATGACCCTAGGTTTTCGGCATAAAAAAATAATTATTAATCAGAAATATTAATAATATATTTTTTTAATATTTTTATGATGTAAAATGAACGAATTTATTATTTATTTTTAAAAATTTCATTTTTTAATTTTACCGTAAAAATTATGAAAGGTCATCGTAGGATGACCCTAGGTTTTCGGCATAAAAAAATAATTATTCATCAGAAATATGAATAATATATTTTTTTAATATTTTTATGATGTAAAATGAACGAATTTATTATTTATTTTTAAAAATTTCATTTTTTAATTTTACCGTAAAAATTATGAAAGGTCATCGTAGGATGACCCTAGGTTTTCGGCATAAAAAAATAATTATTCATCAGAAATATCAATAATATATTTTTTTAATATTTTTATGATGTAAAATGAACGAATTTATTATTTATTTTTAAAAATTTCATTTTTTAATATTCCCGTAAAAATTATGAAAGGTCATCGTAGGATGACCCTAGGTTTTCGGCATAAAAAAATAATTATTCATCAGAAATATCAATAATATATTTTTTTAATATTTTTATGATGTAAAATGAACGAATTTATTATTTATTTTTAAAAATTTCATTTTTTAATATTCCCGTAAAAATTATGAAAGGTCATCGTAGAATGACCCTAGGTTTTCGGCATAAAAAAATAATTATTCATCAGAAATATCAATAATATATTTGTTTAATATTTTTATGATGTAAAATGAACGAATTTATTATTTATTTTTAGAAATTTCATTTTTTAATATTCCCGTAAAAATTATGAAAGGTCATCGTAGAATGACCCTAGGTTTTCGGCATAAAAAAATAATTTTTAGTAAGAAATATCAATAATATATTTTTTTAATATTTTTATGATTTAAAATGAACGAATTTATTATTTATTTTTAAAAATTTCATTTTTTAATTTTACCGTAAAAATTATGAAAGGTCATCGTAGGATGACCCTAGGTTTTCGGCATAAAAAAATAATTATTCATCAGAAATATCAATAATATATTTTTTTAATATTATAATGATGTAAAATGAACGAATTTATTATTTATTTTTAAAGATATCATTTTTTAATTTTACCGTAAAAATTATGAAAGGTCATCGTAGGATGACCCTAGGTTTTCGGCATAAAAAAATAATTATTCATCAGAAATATCAATAATATATTTTTTTAATATTTTTATGATGTAAAATGAACGAATTTATTATTTATTTTTAAAAATTTCATTTTTTAAATTTACCGAAAAAATTATGAAAGGTCATCGTAGGATGACCCTAGGTTTTCGGCATAAAAAAATAATTATTCATCAGAAATATCAATAATATATTTTTTTAATATTTTTATGATGTAAAATGAACGAATTTATTATTTATTTTTAAAAATTTCATTTTTTAATATTCCCGTAAAAATTATGAAAGGTCATCGTAGGATGACCCTAGGTTTTCGGCATAAAAAAATAATTATTCATCAGAAATATGAATAATATATTATTTTAATATTTTTATGATGTAAAATGAACGAATTTATTATTTATTTTTAAAAATTTCATTTTTTAATATTCCCGTAAAAATTATGAAAGGTCATCGTAGGATGACCCTAGGTTTTCGGCATAAAAAAATAATTATTCATCAGAAATATCAATAATATATTTTTTTAATATTTTTATGATGTAAAATGAACGAATTTATTATTTATTTTTAAAAATTTCATTTTTTAATATTCCCGTAAAAATTATGAAAGATCATCGTAGGATGACCCTAGGTTTTCGGCATAAAAAAATAATTATTCATCAGAAATATCAATAATATATTTTTTTAATATTTTTATGATGTAAAATGAACGAATTTATTATTTATTTTTAAAAATTTCATTTTTTAATTTTACCGTAAAAATTATGAAAGGTCATCGTAGGATGACCCTAGGTTTTCGGCATAAAAAAATAATTATTCATCAGAAATATCAATAATATATTTGTTTAATATTTTTATGATGTAAAATGAACGAAATTATTATTTATTTTTAAAAATTTCATTTTTTAATTTTACCGTAAAAATTATGAAAGGTCATCGTAGGATGACCCTAGGTTTTCGGCATAAAAAAATAATTATTCATCAGAAATATGAATAATATATTTTTTTAATATTATAATGATGTAAAATGAACGAATTTATTATTTATTTTTAAAGATTTCATTTTTTAATTTTACCGTAAAAATTATGAAAGGTCATCGTAGGATGACCCTAGGTTTTCGGCATAAAAAAATAATTATTCATCAGAAATATCAAAAATATATTTTTTTAATATTTTTATGATGTAAAATGAACGAATTTATTATTTATTTTTAAAAATTTCATTTTTTAATATTCCCGTAAAAATTATGAAAGGTCATCGTAGGATGACCCTAGGTTTTCGGAATAAAAAAATAATTATTCATCAGAAATATCAATAATATATTTGTTTAATATTTTTATGATGTAAAATGAACGAATTTATTATTTATTTTTAGAAATTTCATTTTTTAATTTTCCAGTAAAAATTATGAAAGGTCATCGTAGGATGACCCTAGGTTTTCGGCATAAAAAAATAATTATTAATCAGAAATATGAATAATATATTTTTTTAATATTTTTATGATGTAAAATGAACGAATTTATTATTTATTTTTAAAAATTTCATTTTTTAATTTTACCGTAAAAATTATGAAAGGTCATCGTAGGATGACCCTAGGTTTTCGGCATAAAAAAATAATTATTCATCAGAAATATCAATAATATATTTGTTTAATATTTTTATGATGTAAAATGAACGAATTTATTATTTATTTTTAAAAATTTCATTTTTTAATTTTACCGTAAAAATTATGAAAGGTCATCGTAGGATGACCCTAGGTTTTCGGCATAAAAAAATAATTATTCATCAGAAATATCAATAATATATTTTTTTAATATTTTTATGATGTAAAATGAACGAATTTATTATTTATTTTTAAAAATTTCATTTTTTAATTTTACCGTAAAAATTATGAAAGGTCATCGTAGGATGACCCTAGGTTTTCGGCATAAAAAAATAATTATTCATCAGAAATATCAAAAATATATTTTTTTAATATTTTTATGATGTAAAATGAACGAATTTATTATTTATTTTTAAAAATTTCATTTTTTAATATTCCCGTAAAAATTATGAAACATCATCGTAGGATGACCCTAGGTTTTCGGAATAAAAAAATAATTATTCATCAGAAATATCAATAATATATTTGTTTAATATTTTTATGATGTAAAATGAACGAATTTATTATTTATTTTTAGAAATTTCATTTTTTAATTTTCCAGTAAAAATTATGAAAGGTCATCGTAGGATGACCCTAGGTTTTCGGCATAAAAAAATAATTTTTAGTAAGAAATATCAATAATATATTTTTTTAATATTTTTATGATGTAAAATGAACGAATTTATTATTTATTTTTAAAAATTTCATTTTTTAATATTCCCGTAAAAATTATGAAAGGTCATCGTAGGATGACCCTAGGTTTTCGGCATAAAAAAATAATTATTCATCAGAAATATCAATAATATATTTTTTTAATATTTTTATGATGTAAAATGAACGAATTTATTATTTATTTTTAAAAATTTCATTTTTTAATTTTACCGTAAAAATTATGAAAGGTCATCGTAGGATGACCCTAGGTTTTCGGCATAAAAAAATAATTATTCATCAGAAATATCAATAATATATTTTTTTAATATTTTTATGATGTAAAATGAACGAATTTATTATTTATTTTTAAAAATTTCATTTTTTAATATTCCCGTAAAAATTATGAAAGGTCATCGTAGGATGACCCTAGGTTTTCGGCATAAAAAAATAATTATTCATCAGAAAAATAATTATTCATCAGAAATATGAATAATATATTTTTTTAATATTTTTATGATGTAAAATGAACGAATTTATTATTTATTTTTAAAAATTTCATTTTTTAATATTCCCGTAAAAATTATGAAAGGTCATCGTAGGATGACCCTAGGTTTTCGGCATAAAAAAATAATTATTCATCAGAAATATGAATAATATATTATTTTAATATTTTTATGATGTAAAATGAACGAATTTATTATTTATTTTTAAAAATTTCATTTTTTAATATTCCCGTAAAAATTATGAAAGGTCATCGTAGGATGACCCTAGGTTTTCGGCATAAAAAAATAATTATTCATCAGAAATATCAATAATATATTTGTTTAATATTTTTATGATGTAAAATGAACGAATTTATTATTTATTTTTAGAAATTTCATTTTTTAATTTTCCAGTAAAAATTATGAAAGGTCATCGTAGGATGACCCTAGGTTTTCGGCATAAAAAAATAATTCTTAACGAATTTATTATTTATTTTTAAAAATTTCATTTTTTAATATTCCCGTAAAAATTATGAAAGGTCATCGTAGGATGACCCTAGGTTTTCGGCATAAAAAAATAATTATTCATCAGAAATATGAATAATATATTTTTTTAATATTTTTATGATGTAAAATGAACGAATTTATTATTTATTTTTAAAAATTTCATTTTTTAATTTTACCGTAAAAATTATGAAAGGTCATCGTAGGATGACCCTAGGTTTTCGGCATAAAAAAATAATTATTCATCAGAAATATCAATAATATATTTTTTTAATATTTTTATGATGTAAAATGAACGAATTTATTATTTATTTTTAAAAATTTCATTTTTTAATATTCCCGTAAAAATTATGAAAGGTCATCGTAGGATGACCCTAGGTTTTCGGCATAAAAAAATAATTATTCATCAGAAATATCAATAATATATTTTTTTAATATTTTTATGATGTAAAATGAACGAATTTATTATTTATTTTTAAAAATTTCATTTTTTAATATTCCCGTAAAAATTATGAAAGGTCATCGTAGAATGACCCTAGGTTTTCGGCATAAAAAAATAATTTTTAGTAAGAAATATCAATAATATATTTTTTTAATATTTTTATGATTTAAAATGAACGAATTTATTATTTATTTTTAAAAATTTCATTTTTTAATTTTACCGTAAAAATTATGAAAGGTCATCGTAGGATGACCCTAGGTTTTCGGCATAAAAAAATAATTATTCATCAGAAATATGAATAATATATTTTTTTAATATTATAATGATGTAAAATGAACGAATTTATTATTTATTTTTAAAGATATCATTTTTTAATTTTACCGTAAAAATTATGAAAGGTCATCGTAGGATGACCCTAGGTTTTCGGCATAAAAAAATAATTATTCATCAGAAATATCAATAATATATTTTTTTAATATTTTTATGATGTAAAATGAACGAATTTATTATTTATTTTTAAAAATTTCATTTTTTAAATTTACCGAAAATATTATGAAAGGTCATCGTAGGATGACCCTAGGTTTTCGGCATAAAAAAATAATTATTCATCAGAAATATCAATAATATATTTTTTTAATATTTTTATGATGTAAAATGAACGAATTTATTATTTATTTTTAAAAATTTCATTTTTTAATATTCCCGTAAAAATTATGAAAGGTCATCGTAGGATGACCCTAGGTTTTCGGCATAAAAAAATAATTATTCATCAGAAATATGAATAATATATTATTTTAATATTTTTATGATGTAAAATGAACGAATTTATTATTTATTTTTAAAAATTTCATTTTTTAATATTCCCGTAAAAATTATGAAAGGTCATCGTAGGATGACCCTAGGTTTTCGGCATAAAAAAATAATTATTCATCAGAAATATCAATAATATATTTTTTTAATATTTTTATGATGTAAAATGAACGAATTTATTATTTATTTTTAAAAATTTCATTTTTTAATATTCCCGTAAAAATTATGAAAGATCATCGTAGGATGACCCTAGGTTTTCGGCATAAAAAAATAATTATTCATCAGAAATATCAATAATATATTTTTTTAATATTTTTATGATGTAAAATGAACGAATTTATTATTTATTTTTAAAAATTTCATTTTTTAATTTTACCGTAAAAATTATGAAAGGTCATCGTAGGATGACCCTAGGTTTTCGGCATAAAAAAATAATTATTCATCAGAAATATCAATAATATATTTGTTTAATATTTTTATGATGTAAAATGAACGAAATTATTATTTATTTTTAAAAATTTCATTTTTTAATTTTACCGTAAAAATTATGAAAGGTCATCGTAGGATGACCCTAGGTTTTCGGCATAAAAAAATAATTATTCATCAGAAATATGAATAATATATTTTTTTAATATTATAATGATGTAAAATGAACGAATTTATTATTTATTTTTAAAGATTTCATTTTTTAATTTTACCGTAAAAATTATGAAAGGTCATCGTAGGATGACCCTAGGTTTTCGGCATAAAAAAATAATTATTCATCAGAAATATCAAAAATATATTTTTTTAATATTTTTATGATGTAAAATGAACGAATTTATTATTTATTTTTAAAAATTTCATTTTTTAATATTCCCGTAAAAATTATGAAAGGTCATCGTAGGATGACCCTAGGTTTTCGGCATAAAAAAATAATTTTTAGTAAGAAATATCAATAATAAATTTTTTTAATATTTTTATGATGTAAAATGAACAAATTTATTATTTATTTTTAAAAATTTCATTTTTTAATATTCCCGTAAAAATTATCAAAGGTCATCGTAGGATGACCCTAGGTTTTCGGCATAAAAAAATAATTATTAATCAGAAATATGAATAATATATTTTTTTAATATTTTTATGATGTAAAATGAACGAATTTATTATTTATTTTTAAAAATTTCATTTTTTAATTTTACCGTAAAAATTATGAAAGGTCATCGTAGGATGACCCTAGGTTTTCGGCATAAAAAAATAATTATTCATCAGAAATATCAATAATATATTTGTTTAATATTTTTATGATGTAAAATGAACGAATTTATTATTTATTTTTAAAAATTTCATTTTTTAATTTTACCGTAAAAATTATGAAAGGTCATCGTAGGATGACCCTAGGTTTTCGGCATAAAAAAATAATTATTCATCAGAAATATCAATAATATATTTTTTTAATATTTTTATGATGTAAAATGAACGAATTTATTATTTATTTTTAAAAATTTCATTTTTTAATTTTCCAGTAAAAATTATGAAAGGTCATCGTAGGATGACCCTAGGTTTTCGGCATAAAAAAATAATTATTCATCAGAAATATCAAAAATATATTTTTTTAATATTTTTATGATGTAAAATGAACGAATTTATTATTTATTTTTAAAAATTTCATTTTTTAATATTCCCGTAAAAATTATGAAACATCATCGTAGGATGACCCTAGGTTTTCGGAATAAAAAAATAATTATTCATCAGAAATATCAATAATATATTTTTTTAATATTTTTATGATGTAAAATGAACGAATTTATTATTTATTTTTAAAAATTTCATTTTTTAATATTCCCGTAAAAATTATGAAAGGTCATCGTAGGATGACCCTAGGTTTTCGGCATAAAAAAATAATTATTCATCAGAAATATCAATAATATATTTTTTTAATATTTTTATGATGTAAAATGAACGAATTTATTATTTATTTTTAAAAATTTCATTTTTTAATATTCCCGTAAAAATTATGAAAGATCATCGTAGGATGACCCTAGGTTTTCGGCATAAAAAAATAATTATTCATCAGAAATATCAATAATATATTTTTTTAATATTTTTATGATGTAAAATGAACGAATTTATTATTTATTTTTAAAAATTTCATTTTTTAATTTTACCGTAAAAATTATGAAAGGTCATCGTAGGATGACCCTAGGTTTTCGGCATAAAAAAATAATTATTCATCAGAAATATCAATAATATATTTTTTTAATATTTTTATGATGTAAAATGAACGAATTTATTATTTATTTTTAAAAATTTCATTTTTTAAATTTACCGAAAAAATTATGAAAGGTCATCGTAGGATGACCCTAGGTTTTCGGCATAAAAAAATAATTTTTAGTAAGAAATATCAATAATATATTTTTTTAATATTTTTATGATGTAAAATGAACGAATTTATTATTTATTTTTAAAAATTTCATTTTTTAATATTCCCGTAAAAATTATCAAAGGTCATCGTAGGATGACCCTAGGTTTTCGGCATAAAAAAATAATTATTAATCAGAAATATGAATAATATATTTTTTTAATATTTTTATGATGTAAAATGAACGAATTTATTATTTATTTTTAAAAATTTCATTTTTTAATTTTACCGTAAAAATTATGAAAGGTCATCGTAGGATGACCCTAGGTTTTCGGCATAAAAAAATAATTATTCATCAGAAATATCAATAATATATTTGTTTAATATTTTTATGATGTAAAATGAACGAATTTATTATTTATTTTTAAAAATTTCATTTTTTAATTTTACCGTAAAAATTATGAAAGGTCATCGTAGGATGACCCTAGGTTTTCGGCATAAAAAAATAATTATTCATCAGAAATATCAATAATATATTTTTTTAATATTTTTATGATGTAAAATGAACGAATTTATTATTTATTTTTAAAAATTTCATTTTTTAATTTTACCGTAAAAATTATGAAAGGTCATCGTAGGATGACCCTAGGTTTTCGGCATAAAAAAATAATTATTCATCAGAAATATCAAAAATATATTTTTTTAATATTTTTATGATGTAAAATGAACGAATTTATTATTTATTTTTAAAAATTTCATTTTTTAATATTCCCGTAAAAATTATGAAAGATCATCGTAGGATGACCCTAGGTTTTCGGAATAAAAAAATAATTATTCATCAGAAATATCAATAATATATTTTTTTAATATTTTTATGATGTAAAATGAACGAATTTATTATTTATTTTTAAAAATTTCATTTTTTAATATTCCCGTAAAAATTATCAAAGGTCATCGTAGGATGACCCTAGGTTTTCGGCATAAAAAAATAATTATTCATCAGAAATATCAATAATATATTTTTTTAATATTTTTATGATGTAAAATGAACGAATTTATTATTTATTTTTAAAAATTTCATTTTTTAATTTTACCGTAAAAATTATGAAAGGTCATCGTAGGATGACCCTAGGTTTTCGGCATAAAAAAATAATTATTAATCAGAAATATCAATAATATATTTTTTTAATATTTTTATGATGTAAAATGAACGAATTTATTATTTATTTTTAAAAATTTCATTTTTTAAATTTACCGAAAAAATTATGAAAGGTCATCGTAGGATGACCCTAGGTTTTCGGCATAAAAAAATAATTATTCATCAGAAATATCAATAATATATTTTTTTAATATTTTTATGATGTAAAATTAACGAATTTATTATTTATTTTTAAAAATTTCATTTTTTAATTTTCCAGTAAAAATTATGAAAGGTCATCGTAGGATGACCCTAGGTTTTCGGCATAAAAAAATAATTTTTAGTAAGAAATATCAATAATATATTTTTTTAATATTTTTATGATGTAAAATGAACGAATTTATTATTTATTTTTAAAAATTTCATTTTTTAATATTCCCGTAAAAATTATGAAAGGTCATCGTAGGATGACCCTAGGTTTTCGGCATAAAAAAATAATTATTCATCAGAAATATCAATAATATATTTTTTTAATATTTTTATGATGTAAAATGAACGAATTTATTATTTATTTTTAAAAATTTCATTTTTTAATATTCCCGTAAAAATTATGAAAGATCATCGTAGGATGACCCTAGGTTTTCGGAATAAAAAAATAATTATTCATCAGAAATATCAATAATATATTTTTTTAATATTTTTATGATGTAAAATGAACGAATTTATTATTTATTTTTAAAAATTTCATTTTTTAATATTCCCGTAAAAATTATCAAAGGTCATCGTAGGATGACCCTAGGTTTTCGGCATAAAAAAATAATTATTCATCAGAAATATCAATAATATATTTTTTTAATATTTTTATGATGTAAAAATAACGAATTTATTATTTATTTTTAAAAATTTCATTTTTTAATTTTCCAGTAAAAATTATGAAAGGTCATCGTAGGATGACCCTAGGTTTTCGGCATAAAAAAATAATTTTTAGTAAGAAATATCAATAATATATTTTTTTAATATTTTTATGATGTAAAATGAACGAATTTATTATTTATTTTTAAAAATTTCATTTTTTAATATTCCCGTAAAAATTATGAAAGGTCATCGTAGGATGACCCTAGGTTTTCGGCATAAAAAAATAATTATTCATCAGAAATATCAATAATATATTTTTTTAATATTTTTATGATGTAAAATGAACGAATTTATTATTTATTTTTAAAAATTTCATTTTTTAATATTCCCGTAAAAATTATGAAAGATCATCGTAGGATGACCCTAGGTTTTCGGCATAAAAAAATAATTATTCATCAGAAATATCAATAATATATTTTTTTAATATTTTTATGATGTAAAATGAACGAATTTATTATTTATTTTTAAAAATTTCATTTTTTAATTTTACCGTAAAAATTATGAAAGGTCATCGTAGGATGACCCTAGGTTTTCGGCATAAAAAAATAATTATTCATCAGAAATATGAATAATATATTATTTTAATATTTTTATGATGTAAAAATAACGAATTTATTATTTATTTTTAAAAATTTCATTTTTTAATTTTCCAGTAAAAATTATGAAAGGTCATCGTAGGATGA
Organism: Labia minor; assembly: GCA_963082975.1. Classification (NCBI taxonomy): domain Eukaryota; kingdom Metazoa; phylum Arthropoda; class Insecta; order Dermaptera; family Spongiphoridae; genus Labia; species Labia minor. The sequence continues at coordinate 120,375,882 of OY720344.1, read as the reverse complement.
CACTAGGTTTTCGGCATAAAAAAATAATTTTTAGTAAGAAATATCAATAATATATTTTTTTAATATTTTTATGATGTAAAATGAACGAATTTATTATTTATTTTTAAAAATTTCATTTTTTAATATTCCCGTAAAAATTATGAAAGGTCATCGTAGGATGACCCTAGGTTTTCGGCATAAAAAAATAATTATTCATCAGAAATATCAATAATATATTTTTTTAATATTTTTATGATGTAAAATGAACGAATTTATTATTTATTTTTAAAAATTTCATTTTTTAATATTCCCGTAAAAATTATGAAAGATCATCGTAGGATGACCCTAGGTTTTCGGCATAAAAAAATAATTATTCATCAGAAATATCAATAATATATTTTTTTAATATTTTTATGATGTAAAATGAACGAATTTATTATTTATTTTTAAAAATTTCATTTTTTAATTTTACCGTAAAAATTATGAAAGGTCATCGTAGGATGACCCTAGGTTTTCGGCATAAAAAAATAATTATTCATCAGAAATATCAATAATATATTTTTTTAATATTTTTATGATGTAAAATGAACGAATTTATTATTTATTTTTAAAAATTTCATTTTTTAAATTTACCGAAAAAATTATGAAAGGTCATCGTAGGATGACCCTAGGTTTTCGGCATAAAAAAATAATTTTTAGTAAGAAATATCAATAATATATTTTTTTAATATTTTTATGATGTAAAATGAACGAATTTATTATTTATTTTTAAAAATTTCATTTTTTAATATTCCCGTAAAAATTATCAAAGGTCATCGTAGGATGACCCTAGGTTTTCGGCATAAAAAAATAATTATTAATCAGAAATATGAATAATATATTTTTTTAATATTTTTATGATGTAAAATGAACGAATTTATTATTTATTTTTAAAAATTTCATTTTTTAATTTTACCGTAAAAATTATGAAAGGTCATCGTAGGATGACCCTAGGTTTTCGGCATAAAAAAATAATTATTCATCAGAAATATCAATAATATATTTGTTTAATATTTTTATGATGTAAAATGAACGAATTTATTATTTATTTTTAAAAATTTCAATTTTTAATTTTACTGTAAAAATTATGAAAGGTCATCGTAGGATGACCCTAGGTTTTCGGCATAAAAAAATAATTATTCATCAGAAATATCAATAATATATTTTTTTAATATTTTTATGATGTAAAATGAACGAATTTATTATTTATTTTTAAAAATTTCATTTTTTAATTTTACCGTAAAAATTATGAAAGGTCATCGTAGGATGACCCTAGGTTTTCGGCATAAAAAAATAATTATTCATCAGAAATATCAAAAATATATTTTTTTAATATTTTTATGATGTAAAATGAACGAATTTATTATTTATTTTTAAAAATTTCATTTTTTAATATTCCCGTAAAAATTATCAAAGGTCATCGTAGGATGACCCTAGGTTTTCGGAATAAAAAAATAATTATTCATCAGAAATATCAATAATATATTTTTTTAATATTTTTATGATGTAAAATGAACGAATTTATTATTTATTTTTAAAAATTTCATTTTTTAATATTCCCGTAAAAATTATCAAAGGTCATCGTAGGATGACCCTAGGTTTTCGGCATAAAAAAATAATTATTCATCAGAAATATCAATAATATATTTTTTTAATATTTTTATGATGTAAAATGAACGAATTTATTATTTATTTTTAAAAATTTCATTTTTTAATTTTACCGTAAAAATTATGAAAGGTCATCGTAGGATGACCCTAGGTTTTCGGCATAAAAAAATAATTATTCATCAGAAATATCAATAATATATTTTTTTAATATTTTTATGATGTAAAATGAACGAATTTATTATTTATTTTTAAAAATTTCATTTTTTAAATTTACCGAAAAAATTATGAAAGGTCATCGTAGGATGACCCTAGGTTTTCGGCATAAAAAAATAATTATTCATCAGAAATATCAATAATATATTTTTTTAATATTTTTATGATGTAAAAATAACGAATTTATTATTTATTTTTAAAAATTTCATTTTTTAATTTTCCAGTAAAAATTATGAAAGGTCATCGTAGGATGACCCTAGGTTTTCGGCATAAAAAAATAATTTTTAGTAAGAAATATCAATAATATATTTTTTTAATATTTTTATGATGTAAAATGAACGAATTTATTATTTATTTTTAAAAATTTCATTTTTTAATATTCCCGTAAAAATTATGAAAGGTCATCGTAGGATGACCCTAGGTTTTCGGCATAAAAAAATAATTATTCATCAGAAATATCAATAATATATTTTTTTAATATTTTTATGATGTAAAATGAACGAATTTATTATTTATTTTTAAAAATTTCATTTTTTAATATTCCCGTAAAAATTATGAAAGATCATCGTAGGATGACCCTAGGTTTTCGGCATAAAAAAATAATTATTCATCAGAAATATCAATAATATATTTTTTTAATATTTTTATGATGTAAAATGAACGAATTTATTATTTATTTTTAAAAATTTCATTTTTTAATTTTACCGTAAAAATTATGAAAGGTCATCGTAGGATGACCCTAGGTTTTCGGCATAAAAAAATAATTATTCATCAGAAATATCAATAATATATTTGTTTAATATTTTTATGATGTAAAATGAACGAAATTATTATTTATTTTTAAAAATTTCATTTTTTAATTTTACCGTAAAAATATTGAAAGGTCATCGTAGGATGACCCTAGGTTTTCGGCATAAAAAATAATTATTCATCAGAAATATGAATAATATATTTTTTTAATATTATAATGATGTAAAATGAACGAATTTATTATTTATTTTTAAAGATTTCATTTTTTAATTTTACCGTAAAAATTATGAAAGGTCATCGTAGGATGACCCTAGGTTTTCGGCATAAAAAAATAATTATTCATCAGAAATATCAAAAATATATTTTTTTAATATTTTTATGATGTAAAATGAACGAATTTATTATTTATTTTTAAAAATTTCATTTTTTAATATTCCCGTAAAAATTATGAAAGGTCATCGTAGGATGACCCTAGGTTTTCGGCATAAAAAAATAATTTTTAGTAAGAAATATCAATAATATATTTTTTTAATATTTTTATGATGTAAAATGAACGAATTTATTATTTATTTTTAAAAATTTCATTTTTTAATATTCCCGTAAAAATTATCAAAGGTCATCGTAGGATGACCCTAGGTTTTCGGCATAAAAAAATAATTATTAATCAGAAATATGAATAATATATTTTTTTAATATTTTTATGATGTAAAATGAACGAATTTATTATTTATTTTTAAAAATTTCATTTTTTAATTTTACCGTAAAAATTATGAAAGGTCATCGTAGGATGACCCTAGGTTTTCGGCATAAAAAAATAATTATTCATCAGAAATATCAATAATATATTTGTTTAATATTTTTATGATGTAAAATGAACGAATTTATTATTTATTTTTAAAAATTTCATTTTTTAATTTTACCGTAAAAATTATGAAAGGTAATCGTAGGATGACCCTAGGTTTTCGGCATAAAAAAATAATTATTCATCAGAAATATCAATAATATATTTTTTTAATATTTTTATGATGTAAAATGAACGAATTTATTATTTATTTTTAAAAATTTCATTTTTTAATTTTACCGTAAAAATTATGAAAGGTCATCGTAGGATGACCCTAGGTTTTCGGCATAAAAAAATAATTATTCATCAGAAATATCAAAAATATATTTTTTTAATATTTTTATGATGTAAAATGAACGAATTTATTATTTATTTTTAAAAATTTCATTTTTTAATATTCCCGTAAAAATTATGAAAGATCATCGTAGGATGACCCTAGGTTTTCGGCATAAAAAAATAATTATTCATCAGAAATATCAATAATATATTTTTTTAATATTTTTATGATGTAAAATGAACGAATTTATTATTTATTTTTAAAAATTTCATTTTTTAATATTCCCGTAAAAATTATCAAAGGTCATCGTAGGTTTTCGGCATAAAAAAATAATTATTCATCAGAAATATCAATAATATATTTTTTTAATATTTTTATGATGTAAAATGAACGAATTTATTATTTATTTTTAAAAATTTCATTTTTTAATTTTACCGTAAAAATTATGAAAGGTCATCGTAGGATGACCCTAGGTTTTCGGCATAAAAAAATAATTATTCATCAGAAATATCAATAATATATTTGTTTAATATTTTTATGATGTAAAATGAACGAAATTATTATTTATTTTTAAAAATTTCATTTTTTAATTTTACCGTAAAAATATTGAAAGGTCATCGTAGGATGACCCTAGGTTTTCGGCATAAAAAATAATTATTCATCAGAAATATGAATAATATATATTTTTAATATTATAATGATGTAAAATGAACGAATTTATTATTTATTTTTAAAGATTTCATTTTTTAATTTTACCGTAAAAATTATGAAAGGTCATCGTAGGATGACCCTAGGTTTTCGGCATAAAAAAATAATTATTCATCAGAAATATCAAAAATATATTTTTTTAATATTTTTATGATGTAAAATGAACGAATTTATTATTTATTTTTAAAAATTTCATTTTTTAATATTCCCGTAAAAATTATGAAAGGTCATCGTAGGATGACCCTAGGTTTTCGGCATAAAAAAATAATTTTTAGTAAGAAATATCAATAATATATTTTTTTAATATTTTTATGATGTAAAATGAACGAATTTATTATTTATTTTTAAAAATTTCATTTTTTAATATTCCCGTAAAAATTATCAAAGGTCATCGTAGGATGACCCTAGGTTTTCGGCATAAAAAAATAATTATTAATCAGAAATATGAATAATATATTTTTTTAATATTTTTATGATGTAAAATGAACGAATTTATTATTTATTTTTAAAAATTTCATTTTTTAATTTTACCGTAAAAATTATGAAAGGTCATCGTAGGATGACCCTAGGTTTTCGGCATAAAAAAATAATTATTCATCAGAAATATCAATAATATATTTGTTTAATATTTTTATGATGTAAAATGAACGAATTTATTATTTATTTTTAAAAATTTCATTTTTTAATTTTACCGTAAAAATTATGAAAGGTAATCGTAGGATGACCCTAGGTTTTCGGCATAAAAAAATAATTATTCATCAGAAATATCAATAATATATTTTTTTAATATTTTTATGATGTAAAATGAACGAATTTATTATTTATTTTTAAAAATTTCATTTTTTAATTTTACCGTAAAAATTATGAAAGGTCATCGTAGGATGACCCTAGGTTTTCGGCATAAAAAAATAATTATTCATCAGAAATATCAAAAATATATTTTTTTAATATTTTTATGATGTAAAATGAACGAATTTATTATTTATTTTTAAAAATTTCATTTTTTAATATTCCCGTAAAAATTATGAAAGATCATCGTAGGATGACCCTAGGTTTTCGGCATAAAAAAATAATTATTCATCAGAAATATCAATAATATATTTTTTTAATATTTTTATGATGTAAAATGAACGAATTTATTATTTATTTTTAAAAATTTCATTTTTTAATATTCCCGTAAAAATTATCAAAGGTCATCGTAGGTTTTCGGCATAAAAAAATAATTATTCATCAGAAATATCAATAATATATTTTTTTAATATTTTTATGATGTAAAATGAACGAATTTATTATTTATTTTTAAAAATTTCATTTTTTAATTTTACCGTAAAAATTATGAAAGGTCATCGTAGGATGACCCTAGGTTTTCGGCATAAAAAAATAATTATTCATCAGAAATATCAATAATATATTTTTTTAATATTTTTATGATGTAAAATGAACGAATTTATTATTTATTTTTAAAAATTTCATTTTTTAAATTTACCGAAAAAATTATGAAAGGTCATCGTAGGATGACCCTAGGTTTTCGGCATAAAAAAATAATTATTCATCAGAAATATCAATAATATATTTTTTTAATATTTTTATGATGTAAAATGAACGAATTTTTTATTTATTTTTAAAAATTTCATTTTTTAATTTTCCAGTAAAAATTATGAAAGGTCATTGTAGGATGACCCTAGGTTTTCGGCATAAAAAAATAATTTTTAGTAAGAAATATCAATAATATATTTTTTTAATATTTTTATGATGTATAATGAACGATTTTATTATTTATTTTTAAAAATTTCATATTTTAAATTTACCGAAATAATTATGAAAGGTCATCGTAGGATGACCCTAGGTTTTCGGCATAAAAAAATAATTATTCATCAGAAATATGATTAATATATTTTTTTAATATTTTTATGATGTAAAATGAACGAATTTATTATTTATTTTTAAAAATTTCATTTTTTAATTTTCCAGTAAAAATTATGAATGGTCATCCTAGGATGACCCTAGGTTTTCGGCATAAAAAAATAATTTTTAGTAAGAAATATCAATAATATATTTTTTTAATATTTTTATGATTTAAAATGAACGAATTTATTATTTATTTTTAAAAATTTCATTTTTTAATTTTCCAGTAAAAATTATGAAAGGTCATCGTAGGATGACCCTAGGTTTTCGGTATAAAAAAATAATTTTTAGTAAGAAATATCAATAATATATTTTTTTAATATTTTTATGATGTAAAATGAACGAATTTATTATTTATTTTTAAAAATTTCATTTTTTAATATTCCCGTAAAAATTATCAAAGGTCATCGTAGGATGACCCTAGGTTTTCGGCATAAAAAAATAATTATTCATCAGAAATATCAATAATATATTTTTTTAATATTTTTATGATGTAAAATGAACGAATTTATTATTTATTTTTAAAAATTTCATTTTTTAATTTTCCAGTAAAAATTATGAAAGGTCATCGTAGGATGACCCTAGGTTTTCGGCATAAAAAAATAATTTTTAGTAAGAAATATCAATAATATATTTTTTTAATATTTTTATGATGTAAAATGAACGAATTTATTATTTATTTTTAAAAATTTCATTTTTTAATATTCCCGTAAAAATTATGAAAGGTCATCGTAGGATGACCCTAGGTTTTCGGCATAAAAAAATAATTATTCATCAGAAATATCAATAATATATTTTTTTAATATTTTTATGATGTAAAATGAACGAATTTATTATTTATTTTTAAAAATTTCATTTTTTAAATTTACCGAAAAAATTATGAAAGGTCATCGTAGGATGACCCTAGGTTTTCGGCATAAAAAAATAATTATTCATCAGAAATATCAATAATATATTTTTTTAATATTTTTATGATGTAAAATGAACGAATTTATTATTTATTTTTAAAAATTTCATTTTTTAAATTTACCGAAAAAATTATGAAAGGTCATCGTAGGATGACCCTAGGTTTTCGGCATAAAAAAATAATTATTCATCAGAAATATCAATAATATATTTTTTTAATATTTTTATGATGTAAAATGAACGAATTTATTATTTATTTTTAAAAATTTCATTTTTTAATATTCCCGTAAAAATAATGAAAGGTCATCGTAGGATGACCCTAGGTTTTCGGCATAAAAAAATAATTATTCATCAGAAATATGAATAATATATTATTTTAATATTTTTATGATGTAAAATGAACGAATTTATTATTTATTTTTAAAAATTTCATTTTTTAATATTCCCGTAAAAATTATGAAAGGTCATCGTAGGATGACCCTATTTTTTCGGCATAAAAAAATAATTATTCATCAGAAATATCAATAAAGTATTTTTTTAATATTTTTATGATGTAAAATGAACGAATTTATTATTTATTTTTAAAAATTTCATTTTTTAATTTTCCAGTAAAAATTATGAAAGGTCATCGTAGGATGACCCTAGGTTTTCGGCATAAAAAAATAATTTTTAGTAAGAAATATCAATAATATATTTTTTTAATATTTTTATGATGTAAAATGAACGAATTTATTATTTATTTTTAAAAATTTCATTTTTTAATATTCCCGTAAAAATTATGAAAGGTCATCGTAGGATGACCCTAGGTTTTCGGCATAAAAAAATAATTATTCATCAGAAATATCAATAATAAATTTTTTTAATATTTTTATGATGTAAAATGAACGAATTTATTATTTATTTTTAAAAATTTCATTTTTTAAATTTACCGAAAAAATTATGAAAGGTCATCGTAGGATGACCCTAGGTTTTCTGCATAAAAAAATAATTATTCATCAGAAATATCAATAATATATTTTTTTAATATTTTTATGATGTAAAATGAACGAATTTATTATTTATTTTTAAAAATTTCATTTTTTAATATTCCCGTAAAAATTATGAAAGGTCATCGTAGGATGACCCTAGGTTTTCGGCATAAAAAAATAATTATTCATCAGAATTATGAATAATATATTATTTTAATATTTTTATGATGTAAAATGAACGAATTTATTATTTATTTTTAAAAATTTCATTTTTTAATATTCCCGTAAAAATTATGAAAGGTCATCGTAGGATGACCCTAGGTTTTCGGCATAAAAAAATAATTATTCATCAGAAATATCAATAATATATTTTTTTAATATTTTTATGATGTAAAATGAACGAATTTATTATCTATTTTTAAAAATTTCATTTTTTAAATTTACCGAAAAAATTATGAAAGGTCATCGTAGGATGACCCTAGGTTTTCGGTATAAAAAAATAATTTTTAGTAAGAAATATCAATAATATATTTTTTTAATATTTTTATGATGTAAAATGAACGAATTTATTATTTATTTTTAAAAATTTCATTTTTTAATTTTACCGTAAAAATTATGAAAGGTCATCGTAGGATGACCCTAGGTTTTCGGCATAAAAAAATAATTATTCATCAGAAATATCAATAATATATTTTTTTAATATTTTTATGATGTAAAATGAACGAATTTATTATTTATTTTTAAAAATTTCATTTTTTAATTTTACCGTAAAAATTATGAAAGGTCATCGTAGGATGACCCTAGGTTTTCGGCATAAAAAAATAATTATTCATCAGAAATATCAAAAATATATTTTTTTAATATTTTTATGATGTAAAATGAACGAATTTATTATTTATTTTTAAAAATTTCATTTTTTAATATTCCCGTAAAAATTATGAAAGATCATCGTAGGATGACCCTAGGTTTTCGGAATAAAAAAATAATTATTCATCAGAAATATCAATAATATATTTTTTTAATATTTTTATGATGTAAAATGAACGAATTTATTATTTATTTTTAAAAATTTCATTTTTTAATATTCCCGTAAAAATTATCAAAGGTCATCGTAGGATGACCCTAGGTTTTCGGCATAAAAAAATAATTATTCATCAGAAATTGTTGGAGTTTTAAATGTGTTTAATGAAAATGCACTGTTCGAGTTTGAATGTGTTTTTAATACAAGGTGAACATTTACTCTAAGGTCATACTATAAATATATATACAGGTAAGAAGGTGCAGGGTTACCAACTTTAATATACTTTAACACACCCCCTTCAAGTGAATAATTAAAAATATAAATAAATACAATTTTACAATATAAACATTTTTTTTTTTTTTAATTAATTCATTTGCTTGAGTCTTCTCATACAATCTTCTTGCTTGACCTTTGAGACGGTTTTCGTGAGAAAATCAGCAGGCATATTTTCAGTGCTTAAATACTTTAATTTTATTCTATTTTCTTTTATTAGGTTTTTTATAAAATGATGTTTAATGTCAATATGTTTAGTTCTATTTTTATAAGCATTGTTTTCTGCAATGAACTTAGCACCTTGGTTATCACAATATATTGTCGTGCATTTATTATTTTTCTCGATATTTATTTCTTTTAGAAAATTTTGCAAATATATGGCTTCTTTGGCTGCTTCGCCCATAGCCATGTACTCTGCCTCCGTGCTTGAGAGTGCGACTGTGTTCTGCTTTTTGGAGTTCCATTGGATCACACCCCCTTTAAACGTAAAAGCGTAACCTGTTATAGATTTTCGATCTATTATTGAGTTCCCCCAATCAGAATCAACATATCCACATAATGGAGTACTCGACCTGTCAAATTTTAAACCAATATTTTTGGATCCTTTTAAGTACCTTAAAACTCTTTTTGCCGCTATGAAATGTTCTTTATCGTAACAGTTGTTAAATTGACTTAAAAAGTTCACCGCATACGTTATATCTGGTCTTGTGCTGATTGATATATAATTCAATGATCCTATTAATGATTGATAAGGATATTTATTTAAGTTTTCTTTATTTTCGGATTTATGCAATTTCAAATTTTTCTCAATCGGAGTTGAAATTGTTTTGCAATCTTCCATGTTAAACCTTTTTAACAATTCATCAATATATTTGGTTTGATTCATACTTAAGACGTTTTTATCTCTATCGTATTCAAACTTTATGCCTAAAAATTGATTTATTTCTCCCATGTCTTTCATGTTAAAATCATTAGACAAATTCTTTTTAAATTCATTAATATCCTTTTTATTTGATCCTATTATGATTATATCATCCACGTAAATGATTAATATTAATACGTTTTTATTATTATTATTATTATTTTTAATATATATGCATGGATCACTCTCCAATGGAGACATTCCTAAATTTTTTAATTTTATGTCTAATTTTTTGTACCATTGGCGTCCGGATTGTTTCAATCCGTATATAGCCTTTTTTAATTTTAATATATTTTTCCCTTTTTTAAAGTCTTTTATCATTTGTAATGCAATCTTTTTTATATTTTCATTTTCATTTTCGACTAAATCTTTCAATATGTCGTTAAACCCTTCAGGACATTCCATGTAAATGTTCTCTTCCAGTTCACCATTTAAATACGCTGCCTCCACGTCCATTTGTTCAATGTACCACTTTTCTTCTATAGACTTAGCCATTAGTGTCCTCACGCTGCTCATTCTGGCGACAGGTGAATAAGTATCAAAATAATCTATAGAATAAGTTTGGCTATATCCCTTGGCGACTAACCTGGCCTTTTTAGTATTATCATTTTTGGTCGTTAAGACAAAACGACTACCCACTATATTTTGATTTTCGTGTTTCCTGACCATTGTCCAAGTATCGTTTTTAATTAATGTAATCATTTCTTTCCTCATGGCTGTTTTCCATAAGTTCGAGTCTTCTTGCAATAGTGCATCTTTAATTTTCAGTTCTACATTAAGTCCTTGGACCTCTCCTTCGGTCGTTTCTATCGAGAGTTCATCTTCTGAACTTAAGACATCACTGTCTCTAGAGCTGGGAATTGTTTCTTCATCATTTTCACTTTCGGATTTTTTGTATTGATAGACTTTTCTGGGTCTTCCCCTATTTCCACTTTTAATCATTTTAGGACGTCCTCTTCCTCTCTGTTGGTCAATGTTATTTTCGTCTATATCACTTTCTAAAGATGCATCATCATTATGTTTATCAATCATTATGTCCAAGCTGTTGTATTTTGAATTTTCTTCTAATAAATCATTAAATTTTAAATTATCTCCATTTTTATTATGAAATTCGTTTATAAATTTAATATCTCGAGTAATATGTACCCTTCTGGTCATGGGATCATATACTCTATAAGCTTTGCTTTCCTCGCAATAACCTATAAAAATTCCTTCAATTGTTCTTGAATTTAATTTATTTTTATTATTTTTATTTAAAAAATGTACTCTCATACCAAAAGTTCTTAAATGTGAGACATTAAATTTTTTGTTTGTAAGGATGTTATAAGGTATTTGTCCTTTTAAAGATGATGTTGGGCTTCTGTTCCTCAAATAACATGCAGTTATTACTGCTTCTGCCCAAAAGGAATGTTCTAGATTTGCTTGTATTAACATACATCTCGTCATCTCCAATAGGGTCTTGTTCATACGTTCAGATAATCCATTTTGTTGGGGCGTATAAGGAACTGTTAATCTTCGCTTAATTCCTGATTTTTTTAAAAAATTATTAAATCTATTATTAATGTATTCTTTTCCATTATCTGATTGCAAATATTTAATCCTTTTATCTGTCATGTTTTCAATATAATTTTTATATTCAATAAATGCTTCAAAAGCTTGACTTTTGTATTTTAGAAATTTAACTTCGCAATATCTGCTTGCTTCGTCTATAAAAGTAATGAAATATTTATTTCCACCGATAGACGTGGTTCTAAATGGTCCACAAATATCTGTATGGATTATTTCCAATATTTCTAAATTTTTCTGTGAATTTGAATTTTTAAAAGGTGTTTGAGATAATTTTCCTTTAATGCATATTTCACAATTATTTAAATTTTCATTTAATATACTTTGGTCTAAACCGAAAACTTGATCTGATTTGGTTATTAGTTTTAAATCTCTTTCATTTAAATGTCCGTATCTTTTATGCCATATGTCTAATTTTGATAATTTATTTTTATTTAAATAATATGAAAAATCATTTTTATCTTTATTTTTAATATTTTCATTTAAATAATATAATCCGTTCTCCTTTTTCTTAGCTGTAAACATTAGTTCGTCATTATTCGTTATAAATGCATTATGATTTTTAAATAAAACTTCAAAATTCTTATCAGTAAATGACCCGACAGATAATAAATTCGTTTTTAATTTGGGAACATATAGTACATCTGTTAATTCAATTTGTCTATTATTTATGTTAATAATCATATCACCAATACAATCAATATTTATTTTACTGTTATCGGCTAGTGTTAAACAACTTAGTTTTGGATGTCTTATATTTTCCAGTAATTCTTTATTATTTATCATGTGATTTGTACAGGCAGAATCTAAAATCCAATCATTTTTATCATCAGTGACTTTTAGGGCTAACATATGAGTCGACTTAGATGGACATTGAGAAATTTTATGGCCTTCTCCCTTACAACGGAAACATATAATTTTATTTTTAATTTCATTATTTGAATTACTAAATTTATTATAATCAGTTGACCTTTTATCCCTGTTGAAAAAATTATGTTTTTTATTCGTATTATATTTATTATTATTATTTTCATTATATTTATTTAAAGAATTATTTTTGTAAGGATTATTTTTAAAATTATAATTTTTATTAATAGGTCTATTTTTATTTCTATTTTTAATAAAGTTACTTTGATTTGAGGAATCGCCTTGACTTCCCCGACATTCAAACTCTTCCAATAATTTTATTTTTAAATTATCTAAAGATGGCAAAGTGTCCCTTGTTTCTATAGCACATCTAAAATTTTCATATTCGTCTGGTAGACTATATAATAATATTATACATAATAGTTCATCATTTATTATAAATTCAATATCTTTTAATTTTTCTATAATTTCACAAAATGTATTTAAATAGTCATCCATATTATCACTTATATTCATTTTACTTAAAATTAGTTTCTTTAACAAATAAGCCTTTTTGGCTGGACCTTTACTTTCAAAGGTTTCCTTTAATTTATTCCATATTTCACTTGAGCTATTTAAATTTTTAACTATCCTTAATTCTCTAGGTGTTATTGATAAAATTAGATCAGACTTAGCTTTTTGGTCCAGGAGATCCCATTTTTCAATCCCTTTCGTATCTTTTTCATCAATATTTGACCTTTTTTGGTTTCCGGAGACTATGTTCCAATATCCATTTTTTACTAGGATGGCTTCCATCTGAATCTTCCAGGTATCATAGTTGTGTCGGTGTAGTGGTTCAATTTTAAGAAATTCCATTTTTTTTAAAAAAATCCTTTTAAGATTAAAAAATATTTCCAATTATCACCCAATTACCCGCAGTGTTTACCTGGGCCCATAACCTGTTGGAGTTTTAAATGTGTTTAATGAAAATGCACTGTTCGAGTTTGAATGTGTTTTTAATACAAGGTGAACATTTACTCTAAGGTCATACTATAAATATATATACAGGTAAGAAGGTGCAGGGTTACCAACTTTAATATACTTTAACAATCAGAAATATGAATAATATATTATTTTAATTTTTTTATGATGTAAAATGAACGAATTTATTATTTATTTTTAAAAATTTCATTTTTTAATTTTCCAGTAAAAATTATGAATGGTCATCCTAGGATGACCCTAGGTTTTCGGCATAAAAAAATAATTTTTAGTAAGAAATATCAATAATATATTTTTTTAATATTTTTCTGATGTAAAATGAACGAATTTATTATTTATTTTTAAAAATTTCATTTTTTAATTTTCCAGTAAAAATTATGAAAGGTCATCGTAGGATGACCCTAGGTTTTCGGTATAAAAAAATAATTTTTAGTAAGAAATATCAATAATATATTTTTTTAATATTTTTATGATGTAAAATGAACGAATTTATTATTTATTTTTAAAAATTTCATTTTTTAATATTCCCGTAAAAATTATCAAAGGTCATCGTAGGATGACCCTAGGTTTTCGGCATAAAAAAATAATTATTCATCAGAAATATCAATAATATATTTTTTTAATATTTTTATGATGTAAAATGAACGAATTTATTATTTATTTTTAAAAATTTCATTTTTTAATTTTCCAGTAAAAATTATGAAAGGTCATCGTAGGATGACCCTAGGTTTTCGGCATAAAAAAATAATTTTTAGTAAGAAATATCAATAATATATTTTTTTAATATTTTTATGATGTAAAATGAACGAATTTATTATTTATTTTTAAAAATTTCATTTTTTAATATTCCCGTAAAAATTATGAAAGGTCATCGTAGGATGACCCTAGGTTTTCGGCATAAAAAAATAATTATTCATCAGAAATATCAATAATATATTTTTTTAATATTTTTATGATGTAAAATGAACGAATTTATTATTTATTTTTAAAAATTTCATTTTTTAAATTTACCGAAAAAATTATGAAAGGTCATCGTAGGATGACCCTAGGTTTTCGGCATAAAAAAATAATTATTCATCAGAAATATCAATAATATATTTTTTTAATATTTTTATGATGTAAAATGAACGAATTTATTATTTATTTTTAAAAATTTCATTTTTTAATTTTCCAGTAAAAATTATGAAAGGTCATCGTAGGATGACCCTAGGTTTTCGGCATAAAAAAATAATTATTCATCAGAAATATCAATAATATATTTTTTTAATATTTTTATGATGTAAAATTAACGAATTTATTATTTATTTTTAAAAATTTCATTTTTTAATTTTCCAGTAAAAATTATGAAAGGTCATCGTAGGATGACCCTAGGTTTTCGGCATAAAAAAATAATTTTTAGTAAGAAATATCAATAATATATTTTTTTAATATTTTTATGATGTAAAATGAACGAATTTATTATTTATTTTTAAAAATTTCATTTTTTAATATTCCCGTAAAAATTATGAAAGGTCATCGTAGGATGACCCTAGGTTTTCGGCATAAAAAAATAATTATTCATCAGAAATATCAATAATATATTTTTTTAATATTTTTATGGTGTAAAATGAACGAATTTATTATCTATTTTTAAAAATTTCATTTTTTAAATTTACCGAAAAAATTATGAAAGGTCATCGTAGGATGACCCTAGGTTTTCGGCATAAAAAAATAATTATTCATCAGAAATATCAATAATATATTTTTTTAATATTTTTATGATGTAAAATGAACGAATTTATTATTTATTTTTAAAAATTTCATTTTTTAATTTTCCAGTAAAAATTATGAAAGGTCATCGTAGGATGACCCTAGGTTTTCGGCATAAAAAAATAATTATTCATCAGAAATATCAATAATATATTTTTTTAATATTTTTATGATGTAAAATTAACGAATTTATTATTTATTTTTAAAAATTTCATTTTTTAATTTTCCAGTAAAAATTATGAAAGGTCATCGTAGGATGACCCTAGGTTTTCGGCATAAAAAAATAATTTTTACTAAGAAATATCAATAATATATTTTTTTAATATTTTTATGATGTAAAATGAACGAATTTATTATTTATTTTTAAAAATTTCATTTTTTAATATTCCCGTAAAAATTATGAAAGGTCATCGTAGGATGACCCTAGGTTTTCGGCATAAAAAAATAATTATTCATCAGAAATATCAATAATATATTTTTTTAATATTTTTATGATGTAAAATGAACGAATTTATTATTTATTTTTAAAAATTTCATTTTTTAAATTTACCGAAAAAATTATGAAAGGTCATCGTAGGATGACCCTAGGTTTTCGGCATAAAAAAATAATTATTCATCAGAAATATCAATAATATATTTTTTTAATATTTTTATGATGTAAAATGAACGAATTTATTATTTATTTTTAAAAATTTCATTTTTTAAATTTACCGAAAAAATTATGAAAGGTCATCGTAGGATGACCCTAGGTTTTCGGCATAAAAAAATAATTTTTAGTAAGAAATATCAATAATATATTTTTTTAATATTTTTATGATGTAAAATGAACGAATTTATTATTTATTTTTAAAAATTTCATTTTTTAATATTCCCGTAAAAATTATGAAAGGTCATCGTAGGATGACCCTAGGTTTTCGGCATAAAAAAATAATTATTCATCAGAAATATCAATAATATATTTTTTTAATATTTTTATGATGTAAAATGAACGAATTTATTATTTATTTTTAAAAATTTCATTTTTTAAATTTACCGAAAAAATTATGAAAGGTCATCGTGTGATGACCCTAGGTTTTCGGCATAAAAAAATAATTATTCATCAGAAATATCAATAATATATTTTTTTAATATTTTTATGATGTAAAATGAACGAATTTATTATTTATTTTTAAAAATTTCATTTTTTAATTTTCCAGTAAAAATTATGAAAGGTCATCGTAGGATGACCCTAGGTTTTCGGCATAAAAAAATAATTATTCATCAGAAATATCAATAATATATTTTTTTAATATTTTTATGATGTAAAATGAACGAATTTATTATTTATTTTTAAAAATTTCATTTTTTAATTTTACCGTAAAAATTATGAAAGGTCATCGTAGGATGACCCTAGGTTTTCGGCATAAAAAAATAATTATTCATCAGAAATATCAATAATATATTTTTTTAATATTTTTATGATGTAAAATGAACGAATTTATTATTTATTTTTAAAAATTTCATTTTTTAATATTCCCGTAAAAATTATCAAAGGTCATCGTAGGATGACCCTAGGTTTTCGGCATAAAAAAATAATTATTCATCAGAAATATGATTAATATATTTTTTTAATATTTTTATGATGTAAAATGAACGAATTTATTATTTATTTTTAAAAATTTCATTTTTTAATTTTCCAGTAAAAATTATGAATGGTCATCCTAGGATGACCCTAGGTTTTCGGCATAAAAAAATAATTTTTAGTAAGAAATATCAATAATATATTTTTTTAATATTTTTATGATGTAAAATGAACGAATTTATTATTTATTTTTAAAAATTTCATTTTTTAAATTTACCGAAAAAATTATGAAAGGTCATCGTAGGATGACCCTAGGTTTTGGGCATAAAAAAATAATTATTCATCAGAAATATCAATAATATATTTTTTTAATATTTTTATGATGTAAAATGAACGAATTTATTATTTATTTTTAAAAATTTCATTTTTTAAATTTACCGAAAAAATTATGAAAGGTCATCGTAGGATGACCCTAGGTTTTCGGCATAAAAAAATAATTATTCATCAGAAATATCAATAATATATTTTTTTAATATTTTTATGATGTAAAATGAACGAATTTATTATTTATTTTAAAAAATTTCATTTTTTAATTTTCCAGTAAAAATTATGAAAGGTCATCGTAGGATGACCCTAGGTTTTCGGCATAAAAAAATAATTATTCATCAGAAATATCAATAATATATTTTTTTAATATTTTTATGATGTAAAATTAACGAATTTATTATTTATTTTTAAAAATTTCATTTTTTAATTTTCCAGTAAAAATTATGAAAGGTCATCGTAGGATGACCCTAGGTTTTCGGCATAAAAAAATAATTTTTAGTAAGAAATATCAATAATATATTTTTTTAATATTTTTATGATGTAAAATGAACGAATTTATTAT
The DNA here is from genome assembly GCA_963082975.1 of Labia minor. Taxonomy (NCBI): domain Eukaryota; kingdom Metazoa; phylum Arthropoda; class Insecta; order Dermaptera; family Spongiphoridae; genus Labia; species Labia minor. The sequence continues at coordinate 120,357,862 of OY720344.1, read as the reverse complement.
TTATTTTTAAAAATTTCATTTTTTAATTTTCCAGTAAAAATTATGAAAGGTCATCGTAGGATGACCCTATGTTTTCGGTATAAAAAAATAATTTTTAGTAAGAAATATCAATAATATATTTTTTTAATATTTTTATGATGTAAAATGAACGAATTTATTATTTATTTTTAAAAATTTCATTTTTTAAATTTACCGAAAAAATTATGAAAGGTCATCGTGTGATGACCCTAGGTTTTCGGCATAAAAAAATAATTATTCATCAGAAATATCAATAATATATTTTTTTAATATTTTTATGATGTAAAATGAACGAATTTATTATTTATTTTTAAAAATTTCATTTTTTAATTTTCCAGTAAAAATTATGAAAGGTCATCGTAGGATGACCCTAGGTTTTCGGCATAAAAAAATAATTATTCATCAGAAATATCAATAATATATTTTTTTAATATTTTTATGATGTAAAATGAACGAATTTATTATTTATTTTTAAAAATTTCATTTTTTAATTTTACCGTAAAAATTATGAAAGGTCATCGTAGGATGACCCTAGGTTTTCGGCATAAAAAAATAATTATTCATCAGAAATATCAATAATATATTTTTTTAATATTTTTATGATGTAAAATGAACGAATTTATTATTTATTTTTAAAAATTTCATTTTTTAATATTCCCGTAAAAATTATCAAAGGTCATCGTAGGATGACCCTAGGTTTTCGGCATAAAAAAATAATTATTCATCAGAAATATGATTAATATATTTTTTTAATATTTTTATGATGTAAAATGAACGAATTTATTATTTATTTTTAAAAATTTCATTTTTTAATTTTCCAGTAAAAATTATGAATGGTCATCCTAGGATGACCCTAGGTTTTCGGCATAAAAAAATAATTTTTAGTAAGAAATATCAATAATATATTTTTTTAATATTTTTATGATGTAAAATGAACGAATTTATTATTTATTTTTAAAAATTTCATTTTTTAAATTTACCGAAAAAATTATGAAAGGTCATCGTAGGATGACCCTAGGTTTTGGGCATAAAAAAATAATTATTCATCAGAAATATCAATAATATATTTTTTTAATATTTTTATGATGTAAAATGAACGAATTTATTATTTATTTTTAAAAATTTCATTTTTTAAATTTACCGAAAAAATTATGAAAGGTCATCGTAGGATGACCCTAGGTTTTCGGCATAAAAAAATAATTATTCATCAGAAATATCAATAATATATTTTTTTAATATTTTTATGATGTAAAATTAACGAATTTATTATTTATTTTTAAAAATTTCATTTTTTAATTTTCCAGTAAAAATTATGAAAGGTCATCGTAGGATGACCCTAGGTTTTCGGCATAAAAAAATAATTTTTAGTAAGAAATATCAATAATATATTTTTTTAATATTTTTATGATGTAAAATGAACGAATTTATTATTTATTTTTAAAAATTTCATTTTTTAATTTTCCAGTAAAAATTATGAAAGGTCATCGTAGGATGACCCTAGGTTTTCGGCATAAAAAAATAATTATTCATCAGAAATATCAATAATATATTTTTTTAATATTTTTATGATGTAAAATGAACGAATTTATTATTTATTTTTAAAAATTTCATTTTTTAATTTTCCAGTAAAAATTATGAAAGGTCATCGTAGGATGACCCTAGGTTTTCGGCATAAAAAAATAATTATTCATCAGAAATATCAATAATATATTTTTTTAATATTTTTATGATGTAAAATGAACGAATTTATTATTTATTTTTAAAAATTTCACTTTTTAATTTTCCAGTAAAAATTATGAAAGGTCATCGTAGGATGACCCTAGGTTTTCGGCATAAAAAAATAATTTTTAGTAAGAAATATCAATAATATATTTTTTTAATATTTTTATGATGTAAAATGAACGAATTTATTATTTATTTTTAAAAATTTCATTTTTTAATATTCCCGTAAAAATTATGAAAGGTCATCGTAGGATGACCCTAGGTTTTCGGCATAAAAAAATAATTATTCATCAGAAATATCAATAATATATTTTTTTAATATTTTTATGATGTAAAATGAACGAATTTATTATTTATTTTTAAAAATTTCATTTTTTAAATTTACCGAAAAAATTATGAAAGGTCATCGTAGGATGACCCTAGGTTTTCGGCATAAAAAAATAATTATTCATCAGAAATATCAATAATATATTTTTTTAATATTTTTATGATGTAAAATGAACGAATTTATTATTTATTTTTAAAAATTTCATTTTTTAATTTTCCAGTAAAAATTATGAAAGGTCATCGTAGGATGACCCTAGGTTTTCGGCATAAAAAAATAATTATTCATCAGAAATATCAATAATATATTTTTTTAATATTTTTATGATGTAAAATTAACGAATTTATTATTTATTTTTAAAAATTTCATTTTTTAATTTTCCAGTAAAAATTATGAAAGGTCATCGTAGGATGACCCTAGGTTTTCGGCATAAAAAAATAATTATTCATCAGAAATATCAATAATATATTTTTTTAATATTTTTATGATGTAAAATTAACGAATTTATTATTTATTTTTAAAAATTTCATTTTTTAATTTTCCAGTAAAAATTATGAAAGGTCATCGTAGGATGACCCTAGGTTTTCGGCATAAAAAAATAATTTTTAGTAAGAAATATCAATAATATATTTTTTTAATATTTTTATGATGTAAAATGAACGAATTTATTATTTATTTTTAAAAATTTCACTTTTTAATTTTCCAGTAAAAATTATGAAAGGTCATCGTAGGATGACCCTAGGTTTTCGGCATAAAAAAATAATTTTTAGTAAGAAATATCAATAATATATTTTTTTAATATTTTTATGATGTAAAATGAACGAATTTATTATTTATTTTTAAAAATTTCATTTTTTAATATTCCCGTAAAAATTATGAAAGGTCATCGTAGGATGACCCTAGGTTTTCGGCATAAAAAAATAATTATTCATCAGAAATATCAATAATATATTTTTTTAATATTTTTATGATGTAAAATGAACGAATTTATTATTTATTTTTAAAAATTTCATTTTTTAAATTTACCGAAAAAATTATGAAAGGTCATCGTAGGATGACCCTAGGTTTTCGGCATAAAAAAATAATTATTCATCAGAAATATCAATAATATATTTTTTTAATATTTTTATGATGTAAAATGAACGAATTTATTATTTATTTTTAAAAATTTCATTTTTTAATTTTCCAGTAAAAATTATGAAAGGTCATCGTAGGATGACCCTAGGTTTTCGGCATAAAAAAATAATTATTCATCAGAAATATCAATAATATATTTTTTTAATATTTTTATGATGTAAAATTAACGAATTTATTATTTATTTTTAAAAATTTCATTTTTTAATTTTCCAGTAAAAATTATGAAAGGTCATCGTAGGATGACCCTAGGTTTTCGGCATAAAAAAATAATTTTTAGTAAGAAATATCAATAATATATTTTTTTAATATTTTTATGATGTAAAATGAACGAATTTATTATTTATTTTTAAAAATTTCATTTTTTAATATTCCCGTAAAATCTATGAAAGATCATCGTAGGATGACCCTAGGTTTTGGGCATAAAAAAATAATTATTCATCAGAAATATCAATAATATATTTTTTTAATATTTTTATGATGTAAAATGAACGAATTTATTATTTATTTTTAAAAATTTCATTTTTTAATATTCCCGTAAAAATTATCAAAGGTCATCGTAGGATGACCCTAGGTTTTCGGCATAAAAAAATAATTATTCATCAGAAATATGAATAATATATTTTTTTAATATTTTTATGATGTAAAATGAACGAATTTATTATTTATTTTTAAAAATTTCATTTTTTAATATTCCCGTAAAAATTATGAAAGGTCATCGTAGGATGACCCTAGGTTTTTGGCATAAAAAAATAATTATTCATCAGAAATATGAATAATATATTATTTTAATATTTTTATGATGTAAAATGAACGAATTTATTATTTATTTTTAAAAATTTCATTTTTTAATTTTCCAGTAAAAATTATGAATGGTCATCCTAGGATGACCCTAGGTTTTCGGCATAAAAAAATAATTTTTAGTAAGAAATATCAATAATATATTTTTTTAATATTTTTATGATGTAAAATGAACGAATTTATTATTTATTTTTAAAAATTTCATTTTTTAATTTTCCAGTAAAAATTATGAAAGGTCATCGTAGGATGACCCTAGGTTTTCGGTATAAAAAAATAATTTTTAGTAAGAAATATCAATAATATATTTTTTTAATATTTTTATGATGTAAAATGAACGAATTTATTATTTATTTTTAAAAATTTCATTTTTTAATATTCCCGTAAAAATTATCAAAGGTCATCGTAGGATGACCCTAGGTTTTCGGCATAAAAAAATAATTATTCATCAGAAATATCAATAATATATTTTTTTAATATTTTTATGATGTAAAATGAACGAATTTATTATTTATTTTTAAAAATTTCATTTTTTAATTTTACCGTAAAAATTATGAAAGGTCATCGTAGGATGACCCTAGGTTTTCGGCATAAAAAAATAATTATTCATCAGAAATATCAATAATATATTTTTTTAATATTTTTATGATGTAAAATGAACGAATTTATTATTTATTTTTAAAAATTTCATTTTTTAATATTCCCGTAAAAATTATCAAAGGTCATCGTAGGATGACCCTAGGTTTTCGGCATAAAAAAATAATTATTCATCAGAAATATGATTAATATATTTTTTTAATATTTTTATGATGTAAAATGAACGAATTTATTATTTATTTTTAAAAATTTCATTTTTTAATTTTCCAGTAAAAATTATGAATGGTCATCCTAGGATGACCCTAGGTTTTCGGCATAAAAAAATAATTTTTAGTAAGAAATATCAATAATATATTTTTTTAATATTTTTATGATGTAAAATGAACGAATTTATTATTTATTTTTAAAAATTTCATTTTTTAAATTTACCGAAAAAATTATGAAAGGTCATCGTAGGATGACCCTAGGTTTTGGGCATAAAAAAATAATTATTCATCAGAAATATCAATAATATATTTTTTTAATATTTTTATGATGTAAAATGAACGAATTTATTATTTATTTTTAAAAATTTCATTTTTTAAATTTACCGAAAAAATTATGAAAGGTCATCGTAGGATGACCCTAGGTTTTCGGCATAAAAAAATAATTATTCATCAGAAATATCAATAATATATTTTTTTAATATTTTTATGATGTAAAATGAACGAATTTATTATTTATTTTTAAAAATTTCATTTTTTAATTTTCCAGTAAAAATTATGAAAGGTCATCGTAGGATGACCCTAGGTTTTCGGCATAAAAAAATAATTATTCATCAGAAATATCAATAATATATTTTTTTAATATTTTTATGATGTAAAATTAACGAATTTATTATTTATTTTTAAAAATTTCATTTTTTAATTTTCCAGTAAAAATTATGAAAGGTCATCGTAGGATGACCCTAGGTTTTCGGCATAAAAAAATAATTATTCATCAGAAATATGAATAATATATTATTTTAATATTTTTATGATGTAAAATGAACGAATTTATTATTTATTTTTAAAAATTTCATTTTTTAATTTTCCAGTAAAAATTATGAAAGGTCATCGTAGGATGACCCTAGGTTTTCGGCATAAAAAAATAATTTTTAGTAAGAAATATCAATAATATATTTTTTTAATATTTTTATGATGTAAAATGAACGAATTTATTATTTATTTTTAAAAATTTCATTTTTTAATATTCCCGTAAAAATTATCAAAGGTCATCGTAGGATGACCCTAGGTTTTCGGCATAAAAAAATAATTATTCATCAGAAATATCAATAATATATTTTTTTAATATTTTTATGATGTAAAATGAACGAATTTATTATTTATTTTTAAAAATTTCATTTTTTAATTTTCCAGTAAAAATTATGAAAGGTCATCGTAGGATGACCCTAGGTTTTCGGCATAAAAAATAATTTTTAGTAAGAAATATCAATAATATATTTTTTTAATATTTTTATGATGTAAAATGAACGAATTTATTATTTATTTTTAAAAATTTCATTTTTTAATATTCCCGTAAAAATTATGAAAGGTCATCGTAGGATGACCCTAGGTTTTCGGCATAAAAAAATAATTATTCATCAGAAATATCAATAATATATTTTTTTAATATTTTTATGATGTAAAATGAACGAATTTATTATTTATTTTTAAAAATTTCATTTTTTAAATTTACCGAAAAAATTATGAAAGGTCATCGTAGGATGACCCTAGGTTTTCGGCATAAAAAAATAATTATTCATCAGAAATATCAATAATATATTTTTTTAATATTTTTATGATGTAAAATGAACGAATTTATTATTTATTTTTAAAAATTTCATTTTTTAATTTTCCAGTAAAAATTATGAAAGGTCATCGTAGGATGACCCTAGGTTTTCGGCATAAAAAAATAATTATTCATCAGAAATATCAATAATATATTTTTTTAATATTTTTATGATGTAAAATGAACGAATTTATTATTTATTTTTAAAAATTTCATTTTTTAATATTCCCGTAATAATTATCAAAGGTCATCGTAGGATGACCCTAGGTTTTCGGCATAAAAAAATAATTATTCATCAGAAATATGATTAATATATTTTTTTAATATTTTTATGATGTAAAATGAACGAATTTATTATTTATTTTTAAAAATTTCATTTTTTAATTTTCCAGTAAAAATTATGAATGGTCATCCTAGGATGACCCTAGGTTTTCGGCATAAAAAAATAATTTTTAGTAAGAAATATCAATAATATATTTTTTTAATATTTTTATGATGTAAAATGAACGAATTTATTATTTATTTTTAAAAATTTCATTTTTTAAATTTACCGAAAAAATTATGAAAGGTCATCGTAGGATGACCCTAGGTTTTCGGCATAAAAAAATAATTATTCATCAGAAATATCAATAATATATTTTTTTAATATTTTTATGATGTAAAATGAACGAATTTATTATTTATTTTTAAAAATTTCCTTTTTTAATTTTCCAGTAAAAATTATGAAAGGTCATCGTAGGATGACCCTAGGTTTTCGGCATAAAAAAATAATTATTCATCAGAAATATCAATAATATATTTTTTTAATATTTTTATGATGTAAAATTAACGAATTTATTATTTATTTTTAAAAATTTCATTTTTTAATTTTCCAGTAAAAATTATGAAAGGTCATCGTAGGATGACCCTAGGTTTTCGGCATAAAAAAATAATTTTTACTAAGAAATATCAATAATATATTTTTTTAATATTTTTATGATGTAAAATGAACGAATTTATTATTTATTTTTAAAAATTTCATTTTTTAATATTCCCGTAAAAATTATGAAAGGTCATCGTAGGATGACCCTAGGTTTTCGGCATAAAAAAATAATTATTCATCAGAAATATCAATAATATATTTTTTTAATATTTTTATGATGTAAAATGAACGAATTTATTATTTATTTTTAAAAATTTCATTTTTTAAATTTACCGAAAAAATTATGAAAGGTCATCGTAGGATGACCCTAGGTTTTGGGCATAAAAAAATAATTTTTAGTAAGAAATATCAATAATATATTTTTTTAATATTTTTATGATGTAAAATGAACGAATTTATTATTTATTTTTAAAAATTTCATTTTTTAATTTTACCGTAAAAATTATGAAAGGTAATCGTAGGATGACCCTAGGTTTTCGGCATAAAAAAATAATTATTCATCAGAAATATCAATAATATATTTTTTTAATATTTTTATGATGTAAAATGAACGAATTTATTATTTATTTTTAAAAATTTCATTTTTTAATTTTACCGTAAAAATTATGAAAGGTCATCGTAGGATGACCCTAGGTTTTCGGCATAAAAAAATAATTATTCATCAGAAATATCAATAATATATTTTTTTAATATTTTTATGATGTAAAATGAACGAATTTATTATTTATTTTTAAAAATTTCATTTTTTAATATTCCCGTAAAAATTATGAAAGATCATCGTAGGATGACCCTAGGTTTTCGGCATAAAAAAATAATTATTCATCAGAAATATCAATAATATATTTTTTTAATATTTTTATGATGTAAAATGAACGAATTTATTATTTATTTTTAAAAATTTCATTTTTTAATATTCCCGTAAAAATTATCAAAGGTCATCGTAGGTTTTCGGCATAAAAAAATAATTATTCATCAGAAATATCAATAATATATTTTTTTAATATTTTTATGATGTAAAATGAACGAATTTATTATTTATTTTTAAAAATTTCATTTTTTAATTTTACCGTAAAAATTATGAAAGGTCATCGTAGGATGACCCTAGGTTTTCGGCATAAAAAAATAATTATTCATCAGAAATATCAATAATATATTTTTTTAATATTTTTATGATGTAAAATGAACGAATTTATTATTTATTTTTAAAAATTTCATTTTTTAAATTTACCGAAAAAATTATGAAAGGTCATCGTAGGATGACCCTAGGTTTTCGGCATAAAAAAATAATTATTCATCAGAAATATCAATAATATATTTTTTTAATATTTTTATGATGTAAAATGAACGAATTTTTTATTTATTTTTAAAAATTTCATTTTTTAATTTTCCAGTAAAAATTATGAAAGGTCATTGTAGGATGACCCTAGGTTTTCGGCATAAAAAAATAATTTTTAGTAAGAAATATCAATAATATATTTTTTTAATATTTTTATGATGTATAATGAACGATTTTATTATTTATTTTTAAAAATTTCATATTTTAAATTTACCGAAATAATTATGAAAGGTCATCGTAGGATGACCCTAGGTTTTCGGCATAAAAAAATAATTATTCATCAGAAATATCAATAATATATTTTTTTAATATTTTTATGATGTAAAATGAACGAATTTATTATTTATTTTTAAAAATTTCATTTTTTAATTTTACCGTAAAAATTATGAAAGGTCATCGTAGGATGACCCTAGGTTGTCGGCATAAAAAAATAATTATTCATCAGAAATATCAATAATATATTTTTTTAATATTTTTATGATGTAAAATGAACGAATTTATTATTTATTTTTAAAAATTTCATTTTTTAATATTCCTGTAAAAATTATCAAAGGTCATCGTAGGATGACCCTAGGTTTTCGGCATAAAAAAATAATTATTCATCAGAAATATGATTAATATATTTTTTTAATATTTTTATGATGTAAAATGAACGAATTTATTATTTATTTTTAAAAATTTCATTTTTTAATTTTCCAGTAAAAATTATGAATGGTCATCCTAGGATGACCCTAGGTTTTCGGCATAAAAAAATAATTTTTAGTAAGAAATATCAATAATATATTTTTTTAATATTTTTATGATTTAAAATGAACGAATTTATTATTTATTTTTAAAAATTTCATTTTTTAATTTTCCAGTAAAAATTATGAAAGGTCATCGTAGGATGACCCTAGGTTTTCGGTATAAAAAAATAATTTTTAGTAAGAAATATCAATAATATATTTTTTTAATATTTTTATGATGTAAAATGAACGAATTTATTATTTATTTTTAAAAATTTCATTTTTTAATATTCCCGTAAAAATTATCAAAGGTCATCGTAGGATGACCCTAGGTTTTCGGCATAAAAAAATAATTATTCATCAGAAATATCAATAATATATTTTTTTAATATTTTTATGATGTAAAATGAACGAATTTATTATTTATTTTTAAAAATTTCATTTTTTAATTTTCCAGTAAAAATTATGAAAGGTCATCGTAGGATGACCCTAGGTTTTCGGCATAAAAAAATAATTTTTAGTAAGAAATATCAATAATATATTTTTTTAATATTTTTATGATGTAAAATGAACGAATTTATTATTTATTTTTAAAAATTTCATTTTTTAATATTCCCGTAAAAATTATGAAAGGTCATCATAGGATGACCCTAGGTTTTCGGCATAAAAAAATAATTATTCATCAGAAATATCAATAATATATTTTTTTAATATTTTTATGATGTAAAATGAACGAATTTATTATTTATTTTTAAAAATTTCATTTTTTAAATTTACCGAAAAAATTATGAAAGGTCATCGTAGGATGACCCTAGGTTTTCGGCATAAAAAAATAATTATTCATCAGAAATATCAATAATATATTTTTTTAATATTTTTATGATGTAAAATGAACGAATTTATTATTTATTTTTAAAAATTTCATTTTTTAAATTTACCGAAAAAATTATGAAAGGTCATCGTAGGATGACCCTAGGTTTTCGGCATAAAAAAATAATTATTCATCAGAAATATCAATAATATATTTTTTTAATATTTTTATGATGTAAAATGAACGAATTTATTATTTATTTTTAAAAATTTCATTTTTTAATATTCCCGTAAAAATTATGAAAGGTCATCGTAGGATGACCCTAGGTTTTCGGCATAAAAAAATAATTATTCATCAGAAATATGAATAATATATTATTTTAATATTTTTATGATGTAAAATGAACGAATTTATTATTTATTTTTAAAAATTTCATTTTTTAATATTCCCGTAAAAATTATGAAAGGTCATCGTAGGATGACCCTATTTTTTCGGCATAAAAAAATAATTATTCATCAGAAATATCAATAAAGTATTTTTTTAATATTTTTATGATGTAAAATGAACGAATTTATTATTTATTTTTAAAAATTTCATTTTTTAATATTCCCGTAAAAATTATGAAAGGTCATCGTAGGATGACCCTAGGTTTTCGGCATAAAAAAATAATTTTTAGTAAGAAATATCAATAATATATTTTTTTAATATTTTTATGATGTAAAATGAACGAATTTATTATTTATTTTTAAAAATTTCATTTTTTAATATTCCCGTAAAAATTATGAAAGGTCATCGTAGGATGACCCTAGGTTTTCGGCATAAAAAAATAATTATTCATCAGAAATATCAATAATATATTTTTTTAATATTTTTATGATGTAAAATGAACGAATTTATTATTTATTTTTAAAAATTTCATTTTTTAAATTTACCGAAAAAATTATGAAAGGTCATCGTAGGATGACCCTAGGTTTTCGGCATAAAAAAATAATTATTCATCAGAAATATCAATAATATATTTTTTTAATATTTTTATGATGTAAAATGAACGAATTTATTATTTATTTTTAAAAATTTCATTTTTTAAATTTACCGAAAAAATTATGAAAGGTCATCGTAGGATGACCCTAGGTTTTCGGCATAAAAAAATAATTATTCATCAGAAATATCAATAATATATTTTTTTAATATTTTTATGATGTAAAATGAACGAATTTATTATTTATTTTTAAAAATTTCATTTTTTAATATTCCCGTAAAAATTATGAAAGGTCATCGTAGGATGACCCTAGGTTTTCGGCATAAAAAAATAATTATTCATCAGAAATATGAATAATATATTATTTTAATATTTTTATGATGTAAAATGAACGAATTTATTATTTATTTTTAAAAATTTCATTTTTTAATATTCCCGTAAAAATTATGAAAGGTCATCGTAGGATGACCCTATTTTTTCGGCATAAAAAAATAATTATTCATCAGAAATATCAATAAAGTATTTTTTTAATATTTTTATGATGTAAAATGAACGAATTTATTATTTATTTTTAAAAATTTCATTTTTTAATTTTCCAGTAAAAATTATGAAAGGTCATCGTAGGATGACCCTAGGTTTTCGGCATAAAAAAATAATTTTTAGTAAGAAATATCAATAATATATTTTTTTAATATTTTTATGATGTAAAATGAACGAATTTATTATTTATTTTTAAAAATTTCATTTTTTAATATTCCCGTAAAAATTATGAAAGGTCATCGTAGGATGACCCTAGGTTTTCGGCATAAAAAAATAATTATTCATCAGAAATATCAATAATAAATTTTTTTAATATTTTTATGATGTAAAATGAACGAATTTATTATTTATTTTTAAAAATTTCATTTTTTAAATTTACCGAAAAAATTATGAAAGGTCATCGTAGGATGACCCTAGGTTTTCTGCATAAAAAAATAATTATTCATCAGAAATATCAATAATATATTTTTTTAATATTTTTATGATGTAAAATGAACGAATTTATTATTTATTTTTAAAAATTTCATTTTTTAATATTCCCGTAAAAATTATGAAAGGTCATCGTAGGATGACCCTAGGTTTTCGGCATAAAAAAATAATTATTCATCAGAATTATGAATAATATATTATTTTAATATTTTTATGATGTAAAATGAACGAATTTATTATTTATTTTTAAAAATTTCATTTTTTAATATTCCCGTAAAAATTATGAAAGGTCATCGTAGGATGACCCTAGGTTTTCGGCATAAAAAAATAATTATTCATCAGAAATATCAATAATATATTTTTTTAATATTTTTATGATGTAAAATGAACGAATTTATTATCTATTTTTAAAAATTTCATTTTTTAAATTTACCGAAAAAATTATGAAAGGTCATCGTAGGATGACCCTAGGTTTTCGGTATAAAAAAATAATTTTTAGTAAGAAATATCAATAATATATTTTTTTAATATTTTTATGATGTAAAATGAACGAATTTATTATTTATTTTTAAAAATTTCATTTTTTAATTTTACCGTAAAAATTATGAAAGGTCATCGTAGGATGACCCTAGGTTTTCGGCATAAAAAAATAATTATTCATCAGAAATATCAATAATATATTTTTTTAATATTTTTATGATGTAAAATGAACGAATTTATTATTTATTTTTAAAAATTTCATTTTTTAAATTTACCGAAAAAATTATGAAAGGTCATCGTAGGATGACCCTAGGTTTTCGGCATAAAAAAATAATTATTCATCAGAAATATCATTAATATATTTTTTTAATATTTTTATGATGTAAAATGAACGAATTTATTATTTATTTTTAAAAATTTCATTTTTTAAATTTACCGTAAAAATTATGAAAGGTCATCGTAGGATGACCCTAGGTTTTCGGCATAAAAAAATAATTATTCATCAGAAATATCAATAATATATTTTTTTAATATTTTTATGATGTAAAATGAACGAATTTATTATTTATTTTTAAAAATTTCATTTTTTAATTTTCCAGTAAAAATTATGAATGGTCATCCTAGGATGACCCTAGGTTTTCGGCATAAAAAAATAATTTTTAGTAAGAAATATCAATAATATATTTTTTTAATATTTTTATGATTTAAAATGAACGAATTTATTATTTATTTTTAAAAATTTCATTTTTTAATTTTCCAGTAAAAATTATGAAAGGTCATCGTAGGATGACCCTAGGTTTTCGGTATAAAAAAATAATTTTTAGTAAGAAATATCAATAATATATTTTTTTAATATTTTTATGATGTAAAATGAACGAATTTATTATTTATTTTTAAAAATTTCATTTTTTAATATTCCCGTAAAAATTATCAAAGGTCATCGTAGGATGACCCTAGGTTTTCGGCATAAAAAAATAATTATTCATCAGAAATATCAATAATATATTTTTTTAATATTTTTATGATGTAAAATGAACGAATTTATTATTTATTTTTAAAAATTTCATTTTTTAATTTTCCAGTAAAAATTATGAAAGGTCATCGTAGGATGACCCTAGGTTTTCGGCATAAAAAAATAATTTTTAGTAAGAAATATCAATAATATATTTTTTTAATATTTTTATGATGTAAAATGAACGAATTTATTATTTATTTTTAAAAATTTCATTTTTTAATATTCCCGTAAAAATTATGAAAGGTCATCGTAGGATGACCCTAGGTTTTCGGCATAAAAAAATAATTATTCATCAGAAATATCAATAATATATTTTTTTAATATTTTTATGATGTAAAATGAACGAATTTATTATTTATTTTTAAAAATTTCATTTTTTAAATTTACCGAAAAAATTATGAAAGGTCATCGTAGGATGACCCTAGGTTTTCGGCATAAAAAAATAATTATTCATCAGAAATATCAATAATATATTTTTTTAATATTTTTATGATGTAAAATGAACGAATTTATTATTTATTTTTAAAAATTTCATTTTTTAAATTTACCGAAAAAATTATGAAAGGTCATCGTAGGATGACCCTAGGTTTTCGGCATAAAAAAATAATTATTCATCAGAAATATCAATAATATATTTTTTTAATATTTTTATGATGTAAAATGAACGAATTTATTATTTATTTTTAAAAATTTCATTTTTTAATATTCCCGTAAAAATTATGAAAGGTCATCGTAGGATGACCCTAGGTTTTCGGCATAAAAAAATAATTATTCATCAGAAATATGAATAATATATTATTTTAATATTTTTATGATGTAAAATGAACGAATTTATTATTTATTTTTAAAAATTTCATTTTTTAAATTTACCGAAAAAATTATGAAAGGTCATCGTAGGATGACCCTAGGTTTTCGGCATAAAAAAATAATTATTCATCAGAAATATCAAAAATATATTTTTTTAATATTTTTATGATGTAAAATGAACGAATTTATTATTTATTTTTAAAAATTTCATTTTTTAATATTCCCGTAAAAATTATGAAAGATCATCGTAGGATGACCCTAGGTTTTCGGCATAAAAAAATAATTATTCATCAGAAATATCAATAATATATTTTTTTAATATTTTTATGATGTAAAATGAACGAATTTATTATTTATTTTTAAAAATTTCATTTTTTAATTTTCCAGTAAAAATTATGAAAGGTCATCGTAGGATGACCCTAGGTTTTCGGCATAAAAAAATAATTTTTAGTAAGAAATATCAATAATATATTTTTTTAATATTTTTATGATGTAAAATGAACGAATTTATTATTTATTTTTAAAAATTTCATTTTTTAATATTCCCGTAAAAATTATGAAAGGTCATCGTAGGATGACCCTAGGTTTTCGGCATAAAAAAATAATTATTCATCAGAAATATCAATAATATATTTTTTTAATATTTTTATGATGTAAAATGAACGAATTTATTATTTATTTTTAAAAATTTCATTTTTTAAATTTACCGAAAAAATTATGAAAGGTCATCGTAGGATGACCCTAGGTTTTCGGCATAAAAAAATAATTATTCATCAGAAATATCAATAATATATTTTTTTAATATTTTTATGATGTAAAATGAACGAATTTATTATTTATTTTTAAAAATTTCATTTTTTAAATTTACCGAAAAAATTATGAAAGGTCATCGTAGGATGACCCTAGGTTTTCGGCATAAAAAAATAATTATTCATCAGAAATATCAATAATATATTTTTTTAATATTTTTATGATGTAAAATGAACGAATTTATTATTTATTTTTAAAAATTTCATTTTTTAATATTCCCGTAAAAATTATGAAAGGTCATCGTAGGATGACCCTAGGTTTTCGGCATAAAAAAATAATTATTCATCAGAAATATGAATAATATATTATTTTAATATTTTTATGATGTAAAATGAACGAATTTATTATTTATTTTTAAAAATTTCATTTTTTAAATTTACCGAAAAAATTATGAAAGGTCATCGTAGGATGACCCTAGGTTTTCGGCATAAAAAAATAATTATTCATCAGAAATATCAAAAATATATTTTTTTAATATTTTTATGATGTAAAATGAACGAATTTATTATTTATTTTTAAAAATTTCATTTTTTAATATTCCCGTAAAAATTATGAAAGATCATCGTAGGATGACCCTAGGTTTTCGGCATAAAAAAATAATTATTCATCAGAAATATCAATAATATATTTTTTTAATATTTTTATGATGTAAAATGAACGAATTTATTATTTATTTTTAAAAATTTCATTTTTTAATATTCCCGTAAAAATTATCAAAGGTCATCGTAGGTTTTCGGCATAAAAAAATAATTATTCATCAGAAATATCAATAATATATTTTTTTAATATTTTTATGATGTAAAATGAACGAATTTATTATTTATTTTTAAAAATTTCATTTTTTAATTTTACCGTAAAAATTATGAAAGGTCATCGTAGGATGACCCTAGGTTTTCGGCATAAAAAAATAATTATTCATCAGAAATATCAATAATATATTTTTTTAATATTTTTATGATGTAAAATGAACGAATTTATTATTTATTTTTAAAAATTTCATTTTTTAAATTTACCGAAAAAATTATGAAAGGTCATCGTAGGATGACCCTAGGTTTTCGGCATAAAAAAATAATTATTCATCAGAAATATCAATAATATATTTTTTTAATATTTTTATGATGTAAAATGAACGAATTTTTTATTTATTTTTAAAAATTTCATTTTTTAATTTTCCAGTAAAAATTATGAAAGGTCATTGTAGGATGACCCTAGGTTTTCGGCATAAAAAAATAATTTTTAGTAAGAAATATCAATAATATATTTTTTTAATATTTTTATGATGTATAATGAACGATTTTATTATTTATTTTTAAAAATTTCATATTTTAAATTTACCGAAATAATTATGAAAGGTCATCGTAGGATGACCCTAGGTTTTCGGCATAAAAAAATAATTATTCATCAGAAATATCAATAATATATTTTTTTAATATTTTTATGATGTAAAATGAACGAATTTATTATTTATTTTTAAAAATTTCATTTTTTAATTTTACCGTAAAAATTATGAAAGGTCATCGTAGGATGACCCTAGGTTGTCGGCATAAAAAAATAATTATTCATCAGAAATATCAATAATATATTTTTTTAATATTTTTATGATGTAAAATGAACGAATTTATTATTTATTTTTAAAAATTTCATTTTTTAATATTCCTGTAAAAATTATCAAAGGTCATCGTAGGATGACCCTAGGTTTTCGGCATAAAAAAATAATTATTCATCAGAAATATGATTAATATATTTTTTTAATATTTTTATGATGTAAAATGAACGAATTTATTATTTATTTTTAAAAATTTCATTTTTTAATTTTCCAGTAAAAATTATGAATGGTCATCCTAGGATGACCCTAGGTTTTCGGCATAAAAAAATAATTTTTAGTAAGAAATATCAATAATATATTTTTTTAATATTTTTATGATTTAAAATGAACGAATTTATTATTTATTTTTAAAAATTTCATTTTTTAATTTTCCAGTAAAAATTATGAAAGGTCATCGTAGGATGACCCTAGGTTTTCGGTATAAAAAAATAATTTTTAGTAAGAAATATCAATAATATATTTTTTTAATATTTTTATGATGTAAAATGAACGAATTTATTATTTATTTTTAAAAATTTCATTTTTTAATATTCCCGTAAAAATTATCAAAGGTCATCGTAGGATGACCCTAGGTTTTCGGCATAAAAAAATAATTATTCATCAGAAATATCAATAATATATTTTTTTAATATTTTTATGATGTAAAATGAACGAATTTATTATTTATTTTTAAAAATTTCATTTTTTAATTTTCCAGTAAAAATTATGAAAGGTCATCGTAGGATGACCCTAGGTTTTCGGCATAAAAAAATAATTTTTAGTAAGAAATATCAATAATATATTTTTATTAATTATTTTTTTTCATCAGAAATATGAATAATATATTATTTTAATATTTTTATGATGTAAAATGAACGAATTTATTATTTATTTTTAAAAATTTCATTTTTTAATATTCCCGTAAAAATTATGAAAGGTCATCGTAGGATGACCCTATTTTTTCGGCATAAAAAAATAATTATTCATCAGAAATATCAATAAAGTATTTTTTTAATATTTTTATGATGTAAAATGAACGAATTTATTATTTATTTTTAAAAATTTCATTTTTTAATTTTCCAGTAAAAATTATGAAAGGTCATCGTAGGATGACCCTAGGTTTTCGGCATAAAAAAATAATTTTTAGTAAGAAATATCAATAATATATTTTTTTAATATTTTTATGATGTAAAATGAACGAATTTATTATTTATTTTTAAAAATTTCATTTTTTAATATTCCCGTAAAAATTATGAAAGGTCATCGTAGGATGACCCTAGGTTTTCGGCATAAAAAAATAATTATTCATCAGAAATATCAATAATAAATTTTTTTAATATTTTTATGATGTAAAATGAACGAATTTATTATTTATTTTTAAAAATTTCATTTTTTAAATTTACCGAAAAAATTATGAAAGGTCATCGTAGGATGACCCTAGGTTTTCTGCATAAAAAAATAATTATTCATCAGAAATATCAATAATATATTTTTTTTAATATTTTTATGATGTAAAATGAACGAATTTATTATTTATTTTTAAAAATTTCATTTTTTAATATTCCCGTAAAAATTATGAAAGGTCATCGTAGGATGACCCTAGGTTTTCGGCATAAAAAAATAATTATTCTTCAGAATTATGAATAATATATTATTTTAATATTTTTATGATGTAAAATGAACGAATTTATTATTTATTTTTAAAAATTTCATTTTTTAATATTCCCGTAAAAATTATGAAAGGTCATCGTAGGATGACCCTAGGTTTTCGGCATAAAAAAATAATTATTCATCAGAAATATGAATAATATATTATTTTAATATTTTTATGATGTAAAATGAACGAATTTATTATTTATTTTTAAAAATTTCATTTTTTAATATTCCCGTAAAAATTATGAAAGGTCATCGTAGGATGACCCTATTTTTTCGGCATAAAAAAATAATTATTCATCAGAAATATCAATAAAGTATTTTTTTAATATTTTTATGATGTAAAATGAACGAATTTATTATTTATTTTTAAAAATTTCATTTTTTAATTTTCCAGTAAAAATTATGAAAGGTCATCGTAGGATGACCCTAGGTTTTCGGCATAAAAAAATAATTTTTAGTAAGAAATATCAATAATATATTTTTTTAATATTTTTATGATGTAAAATGAACGAATTTATTATTTATTTTTAAAAATTTCATTTTTTAATATTCCCGTAAAAATTATGAAAGGTCATCGTAGGATGACCCTAGGTTTTCGGCATAAAAAAATAATTATTCATCAGAAATATCAATAATAAATTTTTTTAATATTTTTATGATGTAAAATGAACGAATTTATTATTTATTTTTAAAAATTTCATTTTTTAAATTTACCGAAAAAATTATGAAAGGTCATCGTAGGATGACCCTAGGTTTTCTGCATAAAAAAATAATTATTCATCAGAAATATCAATAATATATTTTTTTTAATATTTTTATGATGTAAAATGAACGAATTTATTATTTATTTTTAAAAATTTCATTTTTTAATATTCCCGTAAAAATTATGAAAGGTCATCGTAGGATGACCCTAGGTTTTCGGCATAAAAAAATAATTATTCTTCAGAATTATGAATAATATATTATTTTAATATTTTTATGATGTAAAATGAACGAATTTATTATTTATTTTTAAAAATTTCATTTTTTAATATTCCCGTAAAAATTATGAAAGGTCATCGTAGGATGACCCTAGGTTTTCGGCATAAAAAAATAATTATTCATCAGAAATATCAATAATATATTTTTTTAATATTTTTATGATGTAAAATGAACGAATTTATTATCTATTTTTAAAAATTTCATTTTTTAAATTTACCGAAAAAATTATGAAAGGTCATCGTAGGATGACCCTAGGTTTTCGGTATAAAAAAATAATTTTTAGTAAGAAATATCAATAATATATTTTTTTAATATTTTTATGATGTAAAATGAACGAATTTATTATTTATTTTTAAAAATTTCATTTTTTAATTTTACCGTAAAAATTATGAAAGGTCATCGTAGGATGACCCTAGGTTTTCGGCATAAAAAAATAATTATTCATCAGAAATATCAATAATATATTTTTTTAATATTTTTATGATGTAAAATGAACGAATTTATTATTTATTTTTAAAAATTTCATTTTTTAATTTTACCGTAAAAATTATGAAAGGTCATCGTAGGATGACCCTAGGTTTTCGGCATAAAAAAATAATTATTCATCAGAAATATCAAAAATATATTTTTTTAATATTTTTATGATGTAAAATGAACGAATTTATTATTTATTTTTAAAAATTTCATTTTTTAATATTCCCGTAAAAATTATGAAAGATCATCGTAGGATGACCCTAGGTTTTCGGAATAAAAAAATAATTATTCATCAGAAATATCAATAATATATTTTTTTAATATTTTTATGATGTAAAATGAACGAATTTATTATTTATTTTTAAAAATTTCATTTTTTAATATTCCCGTAAAAATTATCAAAGGTCATCGTAGGATGACCCTAGGTTTTCGGCATAAAAAAATAATTATTCATCAGAAATTGTTGGAGTTTTAAATGTGTTTAATGAAAATGCACTGTTCGAGTTTGAATGTGTTTTTAATACAAGGTGAACATTTACTCTAAGGTCATACTATAAATATATATACAGGTAAGAAGGTGCAGGGTTACCAACTTTAATATACTTTAACACACCCCCTTCAAGTGAATAATTAAAAATATAAATAAATACAATTTTACAATATAAACATTTTTTTTTTTTTTAATTAATTCATTTGCTTGAGTCTTCTCATACAATCTTCTTGCTTGACCTTTGAGACGGTTTTCGTGAGAAAATCAGCAGGCATATTTTCAGTGCTTAAATACTTTAATTTTATTCTATTTTCTTTTATTAGGTTTTTTATAAAATGATGTTTAATGTCAATATGTTTAGTTCTATTTTTATAAGCATTGTTTTCTGCAATGAACTTAGCACCTTGGTTATCACAATATATTGTCGTGCATTTATTATTTTTCTCGATATTTATTTCTTTTAGAAAATTTTGCAAATATATGGCTTCTTTGGCTGCTTCGCCCATAGCCATGTACTCTGCCTCCGTGCTTGAGAGTGCGACTGTGTTCTGCTTTTTGGAGTTCCATTGGATCACACCCCCTTTAAACGTAAAAGCGTAACCTGTTATAGATTTTCGATCTATTATTGAGTTCCCCCAATCAGAATCAACATATCCACATAATGGAGTACTCGACCTGTCAAATTTTAAACCAATATTTTTGGATCCTTTTAAGTACCTTAAAACTCTTTTTGCCGCTATGAAATGTTCTTTATCGTAACAGTTGTTAAATTGACTTAAAAAGTTCACCGCATACGTTATATCTGGTCTTGTGCTGATTGATATATAATTCAATGATCCTATTAATGATTGATAAGGATATTTATTTAAGTTTTCTTTATTTTCGGATTTATGCAATTTCAAATTTTTCTCAATCGGAGTTGAAATTGTTTTGCAATCTTCCATGTTAAACCTTTTTAACAATTCATCAATATATTTGGTTTGATTCATACTTAAGACGTTTTTATCTCTATCGTATTCAAACTTTATGCCTAAAAATTGATTTATTTCTCCCATGTCTTTCATGTTAAAATCATTAGACAAATTCTTTTTAAATTCATTAATATCCTTTTTATTTGATCCTATTATGATTATATCATCCACGTAAATGATTAATATTAATACGTTTTTATTATTATTATTATTATTTTTAATATATATGCATGGATCACTCTCCAATGGAGACATTCCTAAATTTTTTAATTTTATGTCTAATTTTTTGTACCATTGGCGTCCGGATTGTTTCAATCCGTATATAGCCTTTTTTAATTTTAATATATTTTTCCCTTTTTTAAAGTCTTTTATCATTTGTAATGCAATCTTTTTTATATTTTCATTTTCATTTTCGACTAAATCTTTCAATATGTCGTTAAACCCTTCAGGACATTCCATGTAAATGTTCTCTTCCAGTTCACCATTTAAATACGCTGCCTCCACGTCCATTTGTTCAATGTACCACTTTTCTTCTATAGACTTAGCCATTAGTGTCCTCACGCTGCTCATTCTGGCGACAGGTGAATAAGTATCAAAATAATCTATAGAATAAGTTTGGCTATATCCCTTGGCGACTAACCTGGCCTTTTTAGTATTATCATTTTTGGTCGTTAAGACAAAACGACTACCCACTATATTTTGATTTTCGTGTTTCCTGACCATTGTCCAAGTATCGTTTTTAATTAATGTAATCATTTCTTTCCTCATGGCTGTTTTCCATAAGTTCGAGTCTTCTTGCAATAGTGCATCTTTAATTTTCAGTTCTACATTAAGTCCTTGGACCTCTCCTTCGGTCGTTTCTATCGAGAGTTCATCTTCTGAACTTAAGACATCACTGTCTCTAGAGCTGGGAATTGTTTCTTCATCATTTTCACTTTCGGATTTTTTGTATTGATAGACTTTTCTGGGTCTTCCCCTATTTCCACTTTTAATCATTTTAGGACGTCCTCTTCCTCTCTGTTGGTCAATGTTATTTTCGTCTATATCACTTTCTAAAGATGCATCATCATTATGTTTATCAATCATTATGTCCAAGCTGTTGTATTTTGAATTTTCTTCTAATAAATCATTAAATTTTAAATTATCTCCATTTTTATTATGAAATTCGTTTATAAATTTAATATCTCGAGTAATATGTACCCTTCTGGTCATGGGATCATATACTCTATAAGCTTTGCTTTCCTCGCAATAACCTATAAAAATTCCTTCAATTGTTCTTGAATTTAATTTATTTTTATTATTTTTATTTAAAAAATGTACTCTCATACCAAAAGTTCTTAAATGTGAGACATTAAATTTTTTGTTTGTAAGGATGTTATAAGGTATTTGTCCTTTTAAAGATGATGTTGGGCTTCTGTTCCTCAAATAACATGCAGTTATTACTGCTTCTGCCCAAAAGGAATGTTCTAGATTTGCTTGTATTAACATACATCTCGTCATCTCCAATAGGGTCTTGTTCATACGTTCAGATAATCCATTTTGTTGGGGCGTATAAGGAACTGTTAATCTTCGCTTAATTCCTGATTTTTTTAAAAAATTATTAAATCTATTATTAATGTATTCTTTTCCATTATCTGATTGCAAATATTTAATCCTTTTATCTGTCATGTTTTCAATATAATTTTTATATTCAATAAATGCTTCAAAAGCTTGACTTTTGTATTTTAGAAATTTAACTTCGCAATATCTGCTTGCTTCGTCTATAAAAGTAATGAAATATTTATTTCCACCGATAGACGTGGTTCTAAATGGTCCACAAATATCTGTATGGATTATTTCCAATATTTCTAAATTTTTCTGTGAATTTGAATTTTTAAAAGGTGTTTGAGATAATTTTCCTTTAATGCATATTTCACAATTATTTAAATTTTCATTTAATATACTTTGGTCTAAACCGAAAACTTGATCTGATTTGGTTATTAGTTTTAAATCTCTTTCATTTAAATGTCCGTATCTTTTATGCCATATGTCTAATTTTGATAATTTATTTTTATTTAAATAATATGAAAAATCATTTTTATCTTTATTTTTAATATTTTCATTTAAATAATATAATCCGTTCTCCTTTTTCTTAGCTGTAAACATTAGTTCGTCATTATTCGTTATAAATGCATTATGATTTTTAAATAAAACTTCAAAATTCTTATCAGTAAATGACCCGACAGATAATAAATTCGTTTTTAATTTGGGAACATATAGTACATCTGTTAATTCAATTTGTCTATTATTTATGTTAATAATCATATCACCAATACAATCAATATTTATTTTACTGTTATCGGCTAGTGTTAAACAACTTAGTTTTGGATGTCTTATATTTTCCAGTAATTCTTTATTATTTATCATGTGATTTGTACAGGCAGAATCTAAAATCCAATCATTTTTATCATCAGTGACTTTTAGGGCTAACATATGAGTCGACTTAGATGGACATTGAGAAATTTTATGGCCTTCTCCCTTACAACGGAAACATATAATTTTATTTTTAATTTCATTATTTGAATTACTAAATTTATTATAATCAGTTGACCTTTTATCCCTGTTGAAAAAATTATGTTTTTTATTCGTATTATATTTATTATTATTATTTTCATTATATTTATTTAAAGAATTATTTTTGTAAGGATTATTTTTAAAATTATAATTTTTATTAATAGGTCTATTTTTATTTCTATTTTTAATAAAGTTACTTTGATTTGAGGAATCGCCTTGACTTCCCCGACATTCAAACTCTTCCAATAATTTTATTTTTAAATTATCTAAAGATGGCAAAGTGTCCCTTGTTTCTATAGCACATCTAAAATTTTCATATTCGTCTGGTAGACTATATAATAATATTATACATAATAGTTCATCATTTATTATAAATTCAATATCTTTTAATTTTTCTATAATTTCACAAAATGTATTTAAATAGTCATCCATATTATCACTTATATTCATTTTACTTAAAATTAGTTTCTTTAACAAATAAGCCTTTTTGGCTGGACCTTTACTTTCAAAGGTTTCCTTTAATTTATTCCATATTTCACTTGAGCTATTTAAATTTTTAACTATCCTTAATTCTCTAGGTGTTATTGATAAAATTAGATCAGACTTAGCTTTTTGGTCCAGGAGATCCCATTTTTCAATCCCTTTCGTATCTTTTTCATCAATATTTGACCTTTTTTGGTTTCCGGAGACTATGTTCCAATATCCATTTTTTACTAGGATGGCTTCCATCTGAATCTTCCAGGTATCATAGTTGTGTCGGTGTAGTGGTTCAATTTTAAGAAATTCCATTTTTTTTAAAAAAATCCTTTTAAGATTAAAAAATATTTCCAATTATCACCCAATTACCCGCAGTGTTTACCTGGGCCCATAACCTGTTGGAGTTTTAAATGTGTTTAATGAAAATGCACTGTTCGAGTTTGAATGTGTTTTTAATACAAGGTGAACATTTACTCTAAGGTCATACTATAAATATATATACAGGTAAGAAGGTGCAGGGTTACCAACTTTAATATACTTTAACAATCAGAAATATGAATAATATATTATTTTAATTTTTTTATGATGTAAAATGAACGAATTTATTATTTATTTTTAAAAATTTCATTTTTTAATTTTCCAGTAAAAATTATGAATGGTCATCCTAGGATGACCCTAGGTTTTCGGCATAAAAAAATAATTTTTAGTAAGAAATATCAATAATATATTTTTTTAATATTTTTCTGATGTAAAATGAACGAATTTATTATTTATTTTTAAAAATTTCATTTTTTAATTTTCCAGTAAAAATTATGAAAGGTCATCGTAGGATGACCCTAGGTTTTCGGTATAAAAAAATAATTTTTAGTAAGAAATATCAATAATATATTTTTTTAATATTTTTATGATGTAAAATGAACGAATTTATTATTTATTTTTAAAAATTTCATTTTTTAATATTCCCGTAAAAATTATCAAAGGTCATCGTAGGATGACCCTAGGTTTTCGGCATAAAAAAATAATTATTCATCAGAAATATCAATAATATATTTTTTTAATATTTTTATGATGTAAAATGAACGAATTTATTATTTATTTTTAAAAATTTCATTTTTTAATTTTCCAGTAAAAATTATGAAAGGTCATCGTAGGATGACCCTAGGTTTTCGGCATAAAAAAATAATTTTTAGTAAGAAATATCAATAATATATTTTTTTAATATTTTTATGATGTAAAATGAACGAATTTATTATTTATTTTTAAAAATTTCATTTTTTAATATTCCCGTAAAAATTATGAAAGGTCATCGTAGGATGACCCTAGGTTTTCGGCATAAAAAAATAATTATTCATCAGAAATATCAATAATATATTTTTTTAATATTTTTATGATGTAAAATGAACGAATTTATTATTTATTTTTAAAAATTTCATTTTTTAAATTTACCGAAAAAATTATGAAAGGTCATCGTAGGATGACCCTAGGTTTTCGGCATAAAAAAATAATTATTCATCAGAAATATCAATAATATATTTTTTTAATATTTTTATGATGTAAAATGAACGAATTTATTATTTATTTTTAAAAATTTCATTTTTTAATTTTCCAGTAAAAATTATGAAAGGTCATCGTAGGATGACCCTAGGTTTTCGGCATAAAAAAATAATTATTCATCAGAAATATCAATAATATATTTTTTTAATATTTTTATGATGTAAAATTAACGAATTTATTATTTATTTTTAAAAATTTCATTTTTTAATTTTCCAGTAAAAATTATGAAAGGTCATCGTAGGATGACCCTAGGTTTTCGGCATAAAAAAATAATTTTTAGTAAGAAATATCAATAATATATTTTTTTAATATTTTTATGATGTAAAATGAACGAATTTATTATTTATTTTTAAAAATTTCATTTTTTAATATTCCCGTAAAAATTATGAAAGGTCATCGTAGGATGACCCTAGGTTTTCGGCATAAAAAAATAATTATTCATCAGAAATATCAATAATATATTTTTTTAATATTTTTATGATGTAAAATGAACGAATTTATTATCTATTTTTAAAAATTTCATTTTTTAAATTTACCGAAAAAATTATGAAAGGTCATCGTAGGATGACCCTAGGTTTTCGGCATAAAAAAATAATTATTCATCAGAAATATCAATAATATATTTTTTTAATATTTTTATGATGTAAAATGAACGAATTTATTATTTATTTTTAAAAATTTCATTTTTTAATTTTCCAGTAAAAATTATGAAAGGTCATCGTAGGATGACCCTAGGTTTTCGGCATAAAAAAATAATTATTCATCAGAAATATCAATAATATATTTTTTTAATATTTTTATGATGTAAAATTAACGAATTTATTATTTATTTTTAAAAATTTCATTTTTTAATTTTCCAGTAAAAATTATGAAAGGTCATCGTAGGATGACCCTAGGTTTTCGGCATAAAAAAATAATTTTTACTAAGAAATATCAATAATATATTTTTTTAATATTTTTATGATGTAAAATGAACGAATTTATTATTTATTTTTAAAAATTTCATTTTTTAATATTCCCGTAAAAATTATGAAAGGTCATCGTAGGATGACCCTAGGTTTTCGGCATAAAAAAATAATTATTCATCAGAAATATCAATAATATATTTTTTTAATATTTTTATGATGTAAAATGAACGAATTTATTATTTATTTTTAAAAATTTCATTTTTTAAATTTACCGAAAAAATTATGAAAGGTCATCGTAGGATGACCCTAGGTTTTCGGCATAAAAAAATAATTATTCATCAGAAATATCAATAATATATTTTTTTAATATTTTTATGATGTAAAATGAACGAATTTATTATTTATTTTTAAAAATTTCATTTTTTAAATTTACCGAAAAAATTATGAAAGGTCATCGTAGGATGACCCTAGGTTTTCGGCATAAAAAAATAATTTTTAGTAAGAAATATCAATAATATATTTTTTTAATATTTTTATGATGTAAAATGAACGAATTTATTATTTATTTTTAAAAATTTCATTTTTTAATATTCCCGTAAAAATTATGAAAGGTCATCGTAGGATGACCCTAGGTTTTCGGCATAAAAAAATAATTATTCATCAGAAATATCAATAATATATTTTTTTAATATTTTTATGATGTAAAATGAACGAATTTATTATTTATTTTTAAAAATTTCATTTTTTAAATTTACCGAAAAAATTATGAAAGGTCATCGTGTGATGACCCTAGGTTTTCGGCATAAAAAAATAATTATTCATCAGAAATATCAATAATATATTTTTTTAATATTTTTATGATGTAAAATGAACGAATTTATTATTTATTTTTAAAAATTTCATTTTTTAATTTTCCAGTAAAAATTATGAAAGGTCATCGTAGGATGACCCTAGGTTTTCGGCATAAAAAAATAATTATTCATCAGAAATATCAATAATATATTTTTTTAATATTTTTATGATGTAAAATGAACGAATTTATTATTTATTTTTAAAAATTTCATTTTTTAATTTTACCGTAAAAATTATGAAAGGTCATCGTAGGATGACCCTAGGTTTTCGGCATAAAAAAATAATTATTCATCAGAAATATCAATAATATATTTTTTTAATATTTTTATGATGTAAAATGAACGAATTTATTATTTATTTTTAAAAATTTCATTTTTTAATATTCCCGTAAAAATTATCAAAGGTCATCGTAGGATGACCCTAGGTTTTCGGCATAAAAAAATAATTATTCATCAGAAATATGATTAATATATTTTTTTAATATTTTTATGATGTAAAATGAACGAATTTATTATTTATTTTTAAAAATTTCATTTTTTAATTTTCCAGTAAAAATTATGAATGGTCATCGTAGGATGACCCTAGGTTTTCGGCATAAAAAAATAATTTTTAGTAAGAAATATCAATAATATATTTTTTTAATATTTTTATGATGTAAAATGAACGAATTTATTATTTATTTTTAAAAATTTCATTTTTTAAATTTACCGAAAAAATTATGAAAGGTCATCGTAGGATGACCCTAGGTTTTGGGCATAAAAAAATAATTATTCATCAGAAATATCAATAATATATTTTTTTAATATTTTTATGATGTAAAATGAACGAATTTATTATTTATTTTTAAAAATTTCATTTTTTAAATTTACCGAAAAAATTATGAAAGGTCATCGTAGGATGACCCTAGGTTTTCGGCATAAAAAAATAATTATTCATCAGAAATATCAATAATATATTTTTTTAATATTTTTATGATGTAAAATGAACGAATTTATTATTTATTTTAAAAAATTTCATTTTTTAATTTTCCAGTAAAAATTATGAAAGGTCATCGTAGGATGACCCTAGGTTTTCGGCATAAAAAAATAATTATTCATCAGAAATATCAATAATATATTTTTTTAATATTTTTATGATGTAAAATTAACGAATTTATTATTTATTTTTAAAAATTTCATTTTTTAATTTTCCAGTAAAAATTATGAAAGGTCATCGTAGGATGACCCTAGGTTTTCGGCATAAAAAAATAATTTTTAGTAAGAAATATCAATAATATATTTTTTTAATATTTTTATGATGTAAAATGAACGAATTTATTATTTATTTTTAAAAATTTCATTTTTTAATTTTCCAGTAAAAATTATGAAAGGTCATCGTAGGATGACCCTATGTTTTCGGTATAAAAAAATAATTTTTAGTAAGAAATATCAATAATATATTTTTTTAATATTTTTATGATGTAAAATGAACGAATTTATTATTTATTTTTAAAAATTTCATTTTTTAAATTTACCGAAAAAATTATGAAAGGTCATCGTGTGATGACCCTAGGTTTTCGGCATAAAAAAATAATTATTCATCAGAAATATCAATAATATATTTTTTTAATATTTTTATGATGTAAAATGAACGAATTTATTATTTATTTTTAAAAATTTCATTTTTTAATTTTCCAGTAAAAATTATGAAAGGTCATCGTAGGATGACCCTAGGTTTTCGGCATAAAAAAATAATTATTCATCAGAAATATCAATAATATATTTTTTTAATATTTTTATGATGTAAAATGAACGAATTTATTATTTATTTTTAAAAATTTCATTTTTTAATTTTACCGTAAAAATTATGAAAGGTCATCGTAGGATGACCCTAGGTTTTCGGCATAAAAAAATAATTATTCATCAGAAATATCAATAATATATTTTTTTAATATTTTTATGATGTAAAATGAACGAATTTATTATTTATTTTTAAAAATTTCATTTTTTAATATTCCCGTAAAAATTATCAAAGGTCATCGTAGGATGACCCTAGGTTTTCGGCATAAAAAAATAATTATTCATCAGAAATATGATTAATATATTTTTTTAATATTTTTATGATGTAAAATGAACGAATTTATTATTTATTTTTAAAAATTTCATTTTTTAATTTTCCAGTAAAAATTATGAATGGTCATCCTAGGATGACCCTAGGTTTTCGGCATAAAAAAATAATTTTTAGTAAGAAATATCAATAATATATTTTTTTAATATTTTTATGATGTAAAATGAACGAATTTATTATTTATTTTTAAAAATTTCATTTTTTAAATTTACCGAAAAAATTATGAAAGGTCATCGTAGGATGACCCTAGGTTTTGGGCATAAAAAAATAATTATTCATCAGAAATATCAATAATATATTTTTTTAATATTTTTATGATGTAAAATGAACGAATTTATTATTTATTTTTAAAAATTTCATTTTTTAAATTTACCGAAAAAATTATGAAAGGTCATCGTAGGATGACCCTAGGTTTTCGGCATAAAAAAATAATTATTCATCAGAAATATCAATAATATATTTTTTTAATATTTTTATGATGTAAAATGAACGAATTTATTATTTATTTTTAAAAATTTCATTTTTTAATTTTCCAGTAAAAATTATGAAAGGTCATCGTAGGATGACCCTAGGTTTTCGGCATAAAAAAATAATTATTCATCAGAAATATCAATAATATATTTTTTTAATATTTTTATGATGTAAAATTAACGAATTTATTATTTATTTTTAAAAATTTCATTTTTTAATTTTCCAGTAAAAATTATGAAAGGTCATCGTAGGATGACCCTAGGTTTTCGGCATAAAAAAATAATTTTTAGTAAGAAATATCAATAATATATTTTTTTAATATTTTTATGATGTAAAATGAACGAATTTATTATTTATTTTTAAAAATTTCATTTTTTAATTTTCCAGTAAAAATTATGAAAGGTCATCGTAGGATGACCCTAGGTTTTCGGCATAAAAAAATAATTATTCATCAGAAATATCAATAATATATTTTTTTAATATTTTTATGATGTAAAATGAACGAATTTATTATTTATTTTTAAAAATTTCACTTTTTAATTTTCCAGTAAAAATTATGAAAGGTCATCGTAGGATGACCCTAGGTTTTCGGCATAAAAAAATAATTTTTAGTAAGAAATATCAATAATATATTTTTTTAATATTTTTATGATGTAAAATGAACGAATTTATTATTTATTTTTAAAAATTTCATTTTTTAATATTCCCGTAAAAATTATGAAAGGTCATCGTAGGATGACCCTAGGTTTTCGGCATAAAAAAATAATTATTCATCAGAAATATCAATAATATATTTTTTTAATATTTTTATGATGTAAAATGAACGAATTTATTATTTATTTTTAAAAATTTCATTTTTTAAATTTACCGAAAAAATTATGAAAGGTCATCGTAGGATGACCCTAGGTTTTCGGCATAAAAAAATAATTATTCATCAGAAATATCAATAATATATTTTTTTAATATTTTTATGATGTAAAATGAACGAATTTATTATTTATTTTTAAAAATTTCATTTTTTAATTTTCCAGTAAAAATTATGAAAGGTCATCGTAGGATGACCCTAGGTTTTCGGCATAAAAAAATAATTATTCATCAGAAATATCAATAATATATTTTTTTAATATTTTTATGATGTAAAATTAACGAATTTATTATTTATTTTTAAAAATTTCATTTTTTAATTTTCCAGTAAAAATTATGAAAGGTCATCGTAGGATGACCCTAGGTTTTCGGCATAAAAAAATAATTTTTAGTAAGAAATATCAATAATATATTTTTTTAATATTTTTATGATGTAAAATGAACGAATTTATTATTTATTTTTAAAAATTTCATTTTTTAATTTTCCAGTAAAAATTATGAAAGGTCATCGTAGGATGACCCTAGGTTTTCGGCATAAAAAAATAATTATTCATCAGAAATATCAATAATATATTTTTTTAATATTTTTATGATGTAAAATGAACGAATTTATTATTTATTTTTAAAAATTTCACTTTTTAATTTTCCAGTAAAAATTATGAAAGGTCATCGTAGGATGACCCTAGGTTTTCGGCATAAAAAAATAATTTTTAGTAAGAAATATCAATAATATATTTTTTTAATATTTTTATGATGTAAAATGAACGAATTTATTATTTATTTTTAAAAATTTCATTTTTTAATATTCCCGTAAAAATTATGAAAGGTCATCGTAGGATGACCCTAGGTTTTCGGCATAAAAAAATAATTATTCATCAGAAATATCAATAATATATTTTTTTAATATTTTTATGATGTAAAATGAACGAATTTATTATTTATTTTTAAAAATTTCATTTTTTAAATTTACCGAAAAAATTATGAAAGGTCATCGTAGGATGACCCTAGGTTTTCGGCATAAAAAAATAATTATTCATCAGAAATATCAATAATATATTTTTTTAATATTTTTATGATGTAAAATGAACGAATTTATTATTTATTTTTAAAAATTTCATTTTTTAATTTTCCAGTAAAAATTATGAAAGGTCATCGTAGGATGACCCTAGGTTTTCGGCATAAAAAAATAATTATTCATCAGAAATATCAATAATATATTTTTTTAATATTTTTATGATGTAAAATTAACGAATTTATTATTTATTTTTAAAAATTTCATTTTTTAATTTTCCAGTAAAAATTATGAAAGGTCATCGTAGGATGACCCTAGGTTTTCGGCATAAAAAAATAATTTTTAGTAAGAAATATCAATAATATATTTTTTTAATATTTTTATGATGTAAAATGAACGAATTTATTATTTATTTTTAAAAATTTCATTTTTTAATATTCCCGTAAAATCTATGAAAGATCATCGTAGGATGACCCTAGGTTTTGGGCATAAAAAAATAATTATTCATCAGAAATATCAATAATATATTTTTTTAATATTTTTATGATGTAAAATGAACGAATTTATTATTTATTTTTAAAAATTTCATTTTTTAATATTCCCGTAAAAATTATCAAAGGTCATCGTAGGATGACCCTAGGTTTTCGGCATAAAAAAATAATTATTCATCAGAAATATGAATAATATATTTTTTTAATATTTTTATGATGTAAAATGAACGAATTTATTATTTATTTTTAAAAATTTCATTTTTTAATATTCCCGTAAAAATTATGAAAGGTCATCGTAGGATGACCCTAGGTTTTTGGCATAAAAAAATAATTATTCATCAGAAATATGAATAATATATTATTTTAATATTTTTATGATGTAAAATGAACGAATTTATTATTTATTTTTAAAAATTTCATTTTTTAATTTTCCAGTAAAAATTATGAATGGTCATCCTAGGATGACCCTAGGTTTTCGGCATAAAAAAATAATTTTTAGTAAGAAATATCAATAATATATTTTTTTAATATTTTTATGATGTAAAATGAACGAATTTATTATTTATTTTTAAAAATTTCATTTTTTAATTTTCCAGTAAAAATTATGAAAGGTCATCGTAGGATGACCCTAGGTTTTCGGTATAAAAAAATAATTTTTAGTAAGAAATATCAATAATATATTTTTTTAATATTTTTATGATGTAAAATGAACGAATTTATTATTTATTTTTAAAAATTTCATTTTTTAATATTCCCGTAAAAATTATCAAAGGTCATCGTAGGATGACCCTAGGTTTTCGGCATAAAAAAATAATTATTCATCAGAAATATCAATAATATATTTTTTTAATATTTTTATGATGTAAAATGAACGAATTTATTATTTATTTTTAAAAATTTCATTTTTTAATTTTACCGTAAAAATTATGAAAGGTCATCGTAGGATGACCCTAGGTTTTCGGCATAAAAAAATAATTATTCATCAGAAATATCAATAATATATTTTTTTAATATTTTTATGATGTAAAATGAACGAATTTATTATTTATTTTTAAAAATTTCATTTTTTAATATTCCCGTAAAAATTATCAAAGGTCATCGTAGGATGACCCTAGGTTTTCGGCATAAAAAAATAATTATTCATCAGAAATATGATTAATATATTTTTTTAATATTTTTATGATGTAAAATGAACGAATTTATTATTTATTTTTAAAAATTTCATTTTTTAATTTTCCAGTAAAAATTATGAATGGTCATCCTAGGATGACCCTAGGTTTTCGGCATAAAAAAATAATTTTTAGTAAGAAATATCAATAATATATTTTTTTAATATTTTTATGATGTAAAATGAACGAATTTATTATTTATTTTTAAAAATTTCATTTTTTAAATTTACCGAAAAAATTATGAAAGGTCATCGTAGGATGACCCTAGGTTTTGGGCATAAAAAAATAATTATTCATCAGAAATATCAATAATATATTTTTTTAATATTTTTATGATGTAAAATGAACGAATTTATTATTTATTTTTAAAAATTTCATTTTTTAAATTTACCGAAAAAATTATGAAAGGTCATCGTAGGATGACCCTAGGTTTTCGGCATAAAAAAATAATTATTCATCAGAAATATCAATAATATATTTTTTTAATATTTTTATGATGTAAAATGAACGAATTTATTATTTATTTTTAAAAATTTCATTTTTTAATTTTCCAGTAAAAATTATGAAAGGTCATCGTAGGATGACCCTAGGTTTTCGGCATAAAAAAATAATTATTCATCAGAAATATCAATAATATATTTTTTTAATATTTTTATGATGTAAAATTAACGAATTTATTATTTATTTTTAAAAATTTCATTTTTTAATTTTCCAGTAAAAATTATGAAAGGTCATCGTAGGATGACCCTAGGTTTTCGGCATAAAAAAATAATTTTTAGTAAGAAATATCAATAATATATTTTTTTAATATTTTTATGATGTAAAATGAACGAATTTATTATTTATTTTTAAAAATTTCATTTTTTAATTTTCCAGTAAAAATTATGAAAGGTCATCGTAGGATGACCCTAGGTTTTCGGCATAAAAAAATAATTTTTAGTAAGAAATATCAATAATATATTTTTTTAATATTTTTATGATGTAAAATGAACGAATTTATTATTTATTTTTAAAAATTTCATTTTTTAATATTCCCGTAAAAATTATCAAAGGTCATCGTAGGATGACCCTAGGTTTTCGGCATAAAAAAATAATTATTCATCAGAAATATCAATAATATATTTTTTTAATATTTTTATGATGTAAAATGAACGAATTTATTATTTATTTTTAAAAATTTCATTTTTTAATTTTCCAGTAAAAATTATGAAAGGTCATCGTAGGATGACCCTAGGTTTTCGGCATAAAAAATAATTTTTAGTAAGAAATATCAATAATATATTTTTTTAATATTTTTATGATGTAAAATGAACGAATTTATTATTTATTTTTAAAAATTTCATTTTTTAATATTCCCGTAAAAATTATGAAAGGTCATCGTAGGATGACCCTAGGTTTTCGGCATAAAAAAATAATTATTCATCAGAAATATCAATAATATATTTTTTTAATATTTTTATGATGTAAAATGAACGAATTTATTATTTATTTTTAAAAATTTCATTTTTTAAATTTACCGAAAAAATTATGAAAGGTCATCGTAGGATGACCCTAGGTTTTCGGCATAAAAAAATAATTATTCATCAGAAATATCAATAATATATTTTTTTAATATTTTTATGATGTAAAATGAACGAATTTATTATTTATTTTTAAAAATTTCATTTTTTAATTTTCCAGTAAAAATTATGAAAGGTCATCGTAGGATGACCCTAGGTTTTCGGCATAAAAAAATAATTATTCATCAGAAATATCAATAATATATTTTTTTAATATTTTTATGATGTAAAATGAACGAATTTATTATTTATTTTTAAAAATTTCATTTTTTAATATTCCCGTAATAATTATCAAAGGTCATCGTAGGATGACCCTAGGTTTTCGGCATAAAAAAATAATTATTCATCAGAAATATGATTAATATATTTTTTTAATATTTTTATGATGTAAAATGAACGAATTTATTATTTATTTTTAAAAATTTCATTTTTTAATTTTCCAGTAAAAATTATGAATGGTCATCCTAGGATGACCCTAGGTTTTCGGCATAAAAAAATAATTTTTAGTAAGAAATATCAATAATATATTTTTTTAATATTTTTATGATGTAAAATGAACGAATTTATTATTTATTTTTAAAAATTTCATTTTTTAAATTTACCGAAAAAATTATGAAAGGTCATCGTAGGATGACCCTAGGTTTTCGGCATAAAAAAATAATTATTCATCAGAAATATCAATAATATATTTTTTTAATATTTTTATGATGTAAAATGAACGAATTTATTATTTATTTTTAAAAATTTCCTTTTTTAATTTTCCAGTAAAAATTATGAAAGGTCATCGTAGGATGACCCTAGGTTTTCGGCATAAAAAAATAATTATTCATCAGAAATATCAATAATATATTTTTTTAATATTTTTATGATGTAAAATTAACGAATTTATTATTTATTTTTAAAAATTTCATTTTTTAATTTTCCAGTAAAAATTATGAAAGGTCATCGTAGGATGACCCTAGGTTTTCGGCATAAAAAAATAATTTTTACTAAGAAATATCAATAATATATTTTTTTAATATTTTTATGATGTAAAATGAACGAATTTATTATTTATTTTTAAAAATTTCATTTTTTAATATTCCCGTAAAAATTATGAAAGGTCATCGTAGGATGACCCTAGGTTTTCGGCATAAAAAAATAATTATTCATCAGAAATATCAATAATATATTTTTTTAATATTTTTATGATGTAAAATGAACGAATTTATTATTTATTTTTAAAAATTTCATTTTTTAAATTTACCGAAAAAATTATGAAAGGTCATCGTAGGATGACCCTAGGTTTTCGGCATAAAAAAATAATTATTCATCAGAAATATCATTAATATATTTTTTTAATATTTTTATGATGTAAAATGAACGAATTTATTATTTATTTTTAAAAATTTCATTTTTTAAATTTACCGAAAAAATTATGAAAGGTCATCGTAGGATGACCCTAGGTTTTCGGCATAAAAAAATAATTATTCATCAGAAATATCAATAATATATTTTTTTAATATTTTTATGATGTAAAATGAACGAATTTATTATTTATTTTTAAAAATTTCATTTTTTAATATTCCCGTAAAAATTATGAAAGGTCATCGTAGGATGACCCTAGGTTTTCGGCATAAAAAAATAATTATTCATCAGAAATATGAATAATATATTATTTTAATATTTTTATGATGTAAAATGAACGAATTTATTATTTATTTTTAAAAATTTCATTTTTTAATATTCCCGTAAAAATTATGAAAGGTCATCGTAGGATGACCCTAGGTTTTCGGCATAAAAAAATAATTATTCATCAGAAATATCAATAAAGTATTTTTTTAATATTTTTATGATGTAAAATGAACGAATTTATTATTTATTTTTAAAAATTTCATTTTTTAATTTTCCAGTAAAAATTATGAAAGATCATCGTAGGATGACCCTAGGTTTTCGGCATAAAAAAATAATTTTTAGTAAGAAATATCAATAATATATTTTTTTAATATTTTTATGATGTAAAATGAACGAATTTATTATTTATTTTTAAAAATTTCATTTTTTAATATTCCCGTAAAAATTATGAAAGGTCATCGTAGGATGACCCTAGGTTTTCGGCATAAAAAAATAATTATTCATCAGAAATATCAATAATATATTTTTTTAATATTTTTATGATGTAAAATGAACGAATTTATTATTTATTTTTAAAAATTTCATTTTTTAATATTCCCGTAAAAATTATGAAAGATCATCGTAGGATGACCCTAGGTTTTCGGCATAAAAAAATAATTATTCATCAGAAATATCAATAATATATTTTTTTAATATTTTTATGATGTAAAATGAACGAATTTATTATTTATTTTTAAAAATTTCTTTTTTTAAATTTACCGAAAAAATTATGAAAGGTCATCGTAGGATGACCCTAGGTTTTCGGCATAAAAAAATAATTATTCATCAGAAATATCAATAATATATTTTTTTTAATATTTTTATGATGTAAAATGAACGAATTTATTATTTATTTTTAAAAATTTCATTTTTTAATATTCCCGTAAAAATTATGAAAGGTCATCGTAGGATGACCCTAGGTTTTCGGGATAAAAAAATAATTATTCATCAGAAATATGAATAATATATTATTTTAATATTTTTATGATGTAAAATGAACGAATTTATTATTTATTTTTAAAAATTTCATTTTTTAATATTCCCGTAAAAATTATGAAAGGTCATCGTAGGATGACCCTAGGTTTTCGGCATAAAAAAATAATTATTCATCAGAAATATCAATAATATATTTTTTTAATATTTTTATGATGTAAAATGAACGAATTTATTATTTATTTTTAAAAATTTCATTTTTTAATTTTCCAGTAAAAATTATGAAAGGTCATCGTAGGATGACCCTAGGTTTTCGGCATAAAAAAATAATTATTCATCAGAAATATGAATAATATATTTTTTTAATATTTTTATGATGTAAAATGAACGAATTTATTATTTATTTTTAAAAATTTCATTTTTTAATATTCCCGTAAAAATTATGAAAGGTCATCGTAGGATGACCTTAGGTTTTCGGCATAAAAAAATAATTATTCATCAGAAATATGAATAATATATTTTTTTAATATTTTTATGATGTAAAATGAACGAATTTATTATTTATTTTTAAAAATTTCATTTTTTAATTTTACCGTAAAAATTATGAAAGGTCATCGTAGGATGACCCTAGGTTTTCGGCATAAAAAAATAATTATTCATCAGAAATATCAATAATATATTTTTTTAATATTTTTATGATGTAAAATGAACGAATTTATTATTTATTTTTAAAAATTTCATTTTTTAAATTTAACGAAAAAATTATGAAAGGTCATCGTAGGATGACCCTAGGTTTTCGGCATAAAAAAATAATTATTCATCAGAAATATGAATAATATATTTTTTTAATATTTTTATGATGTAAAATGAACGAATTTATTATTTATTTTTAAAAATTTCATTTTTTAATATTCCCGTAAAAATTATGAAAGGTCATCGTAGGATGACCCTAGGTTTTCGGCATAAAAAAATAATAATTCATCAGAAATATGAATAATATATTATTTTAATATTTTTATGATGTAAAATGAACGAATTTATTATTTATTTTTAAAAATTTCATTTTTTAATATTCCCGTAAAAATTATGAAAGGTCATCGTAGGATGACCCTAGGTTTTCGGCATAAAAAAATAATTATTCATCAGAAATATCAATAATATATTTTTTTAATATTTTTCTGATGTAAAATGAACGAATTTATTATTTATTTTTAAAAATTTCATTTTTTAATTTTCCAGTAAAAATTATGAAAGGTCATCGTAGGATGACCCTAGGTTTTCGGCATAAAAAAATAATTTTTAGTAAGAAATATCAATAATATATTTTTTTAATATTTTTATGATGTAAAATGAACGAATTTATTATTTATTTTTAAAAATTTCATTTTTTAATATTCCCGTAAAAATTATGAAAGGTCATCGTAGGATGACCCTAGGTTTTCGGGATAAAAAAATAATTATTCATCAGAAATATGAATAATATATTATTTAAATATTTTTATGATGTAAAATGAACGAATTTATTATTTATTTTTAAAAATTTCATTTTTTAATATTCCCGTAAAAATTATGAAAGGTCATCGTAGGATGACCCTAGGTTTTCGGCATAAAAAAATAATTATTCATCAGAAATATCAATAATATATTTTTTTAATATTTTTATGATGTAAAATGAACGAATTTATTATTTATTTTTAAAAATTTCATTTTTTAATATTCCCGTAAAAATTATGAAAGGTCATCGTAGGATGACCCTAGGTTTTCGGCATAAAAAAATAATTATTCATCAGAAATATCAATAATATATTTTTTTAATATTTTTCTGATGTAAAATGAACGAATTTATTATTTATTTTTAAAAATTTCATTTTTTAATATTCCCGTAAAAATTATGAAAGGTCATCGTAGGATGACCCTAGGTTTTCGGCATAAAAAAATAATTATTCATCAGAAATATCAATAATATATTTTTTTAATATTTTTCTGATGTAAAATGAACGAATTTATTATTTATTTTTAAAAATTTCATTTTTTAATTTTCCATTAAAAATTATGAAAGGTCATCGTAGGATGACCCTAGGTTTTCGGCATAAAAAAATAATTTTTAGTAAGAAATATCAATAATATATTTTTTTAATATTTTTATGATGTAAAATGAACGAATTTATTATTTATTTTTAAAAATTTCATTTTTTAATATTCCCGTAAAAATTATGAAAGGTCATCGTAGGATGACCCTAGGTTTTCGGCATAAAAAAATAATTATTCATCAGAAATATGAATAATATATTTTTTTAATATTTTTATGATGTAAAATGAACGAATTTATTATTTATTTTTAAAAATTTCATTTTTTAATTTTACCGTAAAAATTATGAAAGGTCATCGTAGGATGACCCTAGGTTTTCGGCATAAAAAAATAATTATTCATCAGAAATATCAATAATATATTTTTTTAATATTTTTATGATGTAAAATGAACGAATTTATTATTTATTTTTAAAAATTTCATTTTTTAATATTCCCGTAAAAATTATGAAAGGTCATCGTAGGATGACCCTAGGTTTTCGGCATAAAAAAATAATTATTCATCAGAAATATCAATAATATATTTTTTTAATATTTTTATGATGTAAAATGAACGAATTTATTATTTATTTTTAAAAATTTCATTTTTTAATATTCCCGTAAAAATTATGAAAGGTCATCGTAGGATGACCCTAGGTTTTCGGCATAAAAAAATAATTTTTAGTAAGAAATATCAATAATATATTTTTTTAATATTTTTATGATGTAATATGAACGAATTTATTATTTATTTTTAAAAATTTCATTTTTTAATTTTACCGTAAAAATTATGAAAGGTCATCGTAGGATGACCCTAGGTTTTCGGCATAAAAAAATAATTATTCATCAGAAATATGAATAATATATTTTTTTAATATTATAATGATGTAAAATGAACGAATTTATTATTTATTTTTAAAGATTTCATTTTTTAATTTTACCGTAAAAATTATGAAAGGTCATCGTAGGATGACCCTAGGTTTTCGGCATAAAAAAATAATTATTCATCAGAAATATCAATAATATATTTTTTTAATATTTTTATGATGTAAAATGAACGAATTTATTATTTATTTTTAAAAATTTCATTTTTTAAATTTACCGAAAAAATTATGAAAGGTCATCATAGGATGACCCTAGGTTTTCGGTATAAAAAAATAATTATTCATCAGAAATATCAATAATATATTTTTTTAATATTTTTATGATGTAAAATGAACGAATTTATTATTTATTTTTAAAAATTTCATTTTTTAATATTCCCGTAAAAATTATGAAAGGTCATCGTAGGATGACCCTAGGTTTTCGGCATAAAAAAATAATTATTCATCAGAAATATGAATAATATATTATTTTAATATTTTTATGATGTAAAATGAACGAATTTATTATTTATTTTTAAAAATTTCATTTTTTAATATTCCCGTAAAAATTATGAAAGGTCATCGTAGGATGACCCTAGGTTTTCGGCATAAAAAAATAATTATTCATCAGAAATATCAATAATATATTTTTTTAATATTTTTATGATGTAAAATGAACGAAGTTATTATTTATTTTTAAAAATTTCATTTTTTAATTTTCCAGTAAAAATTATGAAAGGTCATCGTAGGATGACCCTAGGTTTTCGGCATAAAAAAATAATTTTTATTAAGAAATATCAATAATATATTTTTTTAATATTTTTATGATGTAAAATGAACGAATTTATTATTTATTTTTAAAAATTTCATTTTTTAATATTCCCGTAAAAATTATGAAAGGTCATCGTAGGATGACCCTAGGTTTTCGGCATAAAAAAATAATTATTCATCAGAAATATCAATAATATATTTTTTTAATATTTTTATGATGTAAAATGAACGAATTTATTATTTATTTTTAAAAATTTCATTTTTTAATATTCCCGTAAAAATTATGAAAGGTCATCGTAGGATGACCCTAGGTTTTCGGCATAAAAAAATAATTATTCATCAGAAATATCAATAATATATTTGTTTAATATTTTTATGATGTAAAATGAACGAATTTATTATTTATTTTTAAAAATTTCATTTTTTAATTTTACCGTAAAAATTATGAAAGGTCATCGTAGGATGACCCTAGGTTTTCGGCATAAAAAAATAATTATTCATCAGAAATATGAATAATATATTTTTTTAATATTATAATGATGTAAAATGAACGAATTTATTATTTATTTTTAAAGATTTCATTTTTTAATTTTACCGTAAAAATTATGAAAGGTCATCGTAGGATGACCCTAGGTTTTCGGCATAAAAAAATAATTATTCATCAGAAATATCAATAATATATTTTTTTAATATTTTTATGATGTAAAATGAACGAATTTATTATTTATTTTTAAAAATTTCATTTTTTAAATTTACCGAAAAAATTATGAAAGGTCATCGTAGGATGACCCTAGGTTTTCGGCATAAAAAAATAATTATTCATCAGAAATATCAATAATATATTTTTTTAATATTTTTATGATGTAAAATGAACGAATTTATTATTTATTTTTAAAAATTTCATTTTTTAATATTCCCGTAAAAATTATGAAAGGTCATCGTAGGATGACCCTAGGTTTTCGGCATAAAAAAATAATTATTCATCAGAAATATGAATAATATATTATTTTAATATTTTTATGATGTAAAATGAACGAATTTATTATTTATTTTTAAAAATTTCATTTTTTAATTTTACCGTAAAAATTATGAAAGGTCATCGTAGGATGACCCTAGGTTTTCGGCATAAAAAAATAATTATTCATCAGAAATATCAATAAAGTATTTTTTTAATATTTTTATGATGTAAAATGAACGAATTTATTATTTATTTTTAAAAATTTCATTTTTTAATTTTCCAGTAAAAATTATGAAAGATCATCGTAGGATGACCCTAGGTTTTCGGCATAAAAAAATAATTTTTAGTAAGAAATATCAATAATATATTTTTTTAATATTTTTATGATGTAAAATGAACGAATTTATTATTTATTTTTAAAAATTTCATTTTTTAATATTCCCGTAAAAATTATGAAAGGTCATCGTAGGATGACCCTAGGTTTTCGGCATAAAAAAATAATTATTCATCAGAAATATCAATAATATATTTTTTTAATATTTTTATGATGTAAAATGAACGAATTTATTATTTATTTTTAAAAAT
Organism: Labia minor; assembly: GCA_963082975.1. NCBI lineage: Eukaryota > Metazoa > Arthropoda > Insecta > Dermaptera > Spongiphoridae > Labia > Labia minor. The sequence goes on along the minus strand of OY720344.1, from coordinate 120,314,602 downwards.
TTCATTTTATAATATTCCCGTAAAAATTATGAAAGATCATCGTAGGATGACCCTAGGTTTTCGGCATAAAAAAATAATTATTCATCAGAAATATCAATAATATATTTTTTTAATATTTTTATGATGTAAAATGAACGAATTTATTATTTATTTTTAAAAATTTCTTTTTTTAAATTTACCGAAAAAATTATGAAAGGTCATCGTAGGATGACCCTAGGTTTTCGGCATAAAAAAATAATTATTCATCAGAAATATCAATAATATATTTTTTTTAATATTTTTATGATGTAAAATGAACGAATTTATTATTTATTTTTAAAAATTTCATTTTTTAATATTCCCGTAAAAATTATGAAAGGTCATCGTAGGATGACCCTAGGTTTTCGGGATAAAAAAATAATTATTCATCAGAAATATGAATAATATATTATTTTAATATTTTTATGATGTAAAATGAACGAATTTATTATTTATTTTTAAAAATTTCATTTTTTAATATTCCCGTAAAAATTATGAAAGGTCATCGTAGGATGACCCTAGGTTTTCGGCATAAAAAAATAATTATTCATCAGAAATATCAATAATATATTTTTTTAATATTTTTATGATGTAAAATGAACGAATTTATTATTTATTTTTAAAAATTTCATTTTTTAATTTTCCAGTAAAAATTATGAAAGGTCATCGTAGGATGACCCTAGGTTTTCGGCATAAAAAAATAATTTTTAGTAAGAAATATCAATAATATATTTTTTTAATATTTTTATGATGTAAAATGAACGAATTTATTATTTATTTTTAAAAATTTCATTTTTTAATATTCCCGTAAAAATTATGAAAGGTCATCGTAGGATGACCCTAGGTTTTCGGCATAAAAAAATAATTATTGATCAGAAATATGAATAATATATTTTTTTAATATTTTTATGATGTAAAATGAACGAATTTATTATTTATTTTTAAAAATTTCATTTTTTAATTTTACCGTAAAAATTATGAAAGGTCATCGTAGGATGACCCTAGGTTTTCGGCATAAAAAAATAATTATTCATCAGAAATATCAATAATATATTTTTTTAATATTTTTATGATGTAAAATGAACGAATTTATTATTTATTTTTAAAAATTTCATTTTTTAAATTTACCGAAAAAATTATGAAAGGTCATCGTAGGATGACCCTAGGTTTTCGGCATAAAAAAATAATTATTCATCAGAAATATCAATAATATATTTTTTTAATATTTTTATGATGTAAAATGAACGAATTTATTATTTATTTTTAAAAATTTCATTTTTTAATATTCCCGTAAAAATTATGAAAGATCATCGTAGGATGACCCTAGGTTTTCGGCATAAAAAAATAATTATTCATCAGAAATATCAATAATATATTTTTTTAATATTTTTATGATGTAAAATGAACGAATTTATTATTTATTTTTAAAAATTTCTTTTTTTAAATTTACCGAAAAAATTATGAAAGGTCATCGTAGGATGACCCTAGGTTTTCGGCATAAAAAAATAATTATTCATCAGAAATATCAATAATATATTTTTTTTAATATTTTTATGATGTAAAATGAACGAATTTTTTATTTATTTTTAAAAATTTCATTTTTTAATATTCCCGTAAAAATTATGAAAGGTCATCGTAGGATGACCCTAGGTTTTCGGCATAAAAAAATAATTATTCATCAGAAATATGAATAATATATTATTTTAATATTTTTATGATGTAAAATGAACGAATTTATTATTTATTTTTAAAAATTTCATTTTTTAATATTCCCGTAAAAATTATGAAAGGTCATCGTAGGATGACCCTAGGTTTTCGGCATAAAAAAATAATTATTCATCAGAAATATCAATAATATATTTTTTTAATATTTTTATGATGTAAAATGAACGAATTTATTATTTATTTTTAAAAATTTCATTTTTTAATTTTCCAGTAAAAATTATGAAAGGTCATCGTAGGATGACCCTAGGTTTTCGGCATAAAAAAATAATTTTTAGTAAGAAATATCAATAATATATTTTTTTAATATTTTTATGATGTAAAATGAACGAATTTATTATTTATTTTTAAAAATTTCATTTTTTAATATTCCCGTAAAAATTATCAAAGGTCATCGTAGGATGACCCTAGGTTTTCGGCATAAAAAAATAATTATTGATCAGAAATATGAATAATATATTTTTTTAATATTTTTATGATGTAAAATGAACGAATTTATTATTTATTTTTAAAAATTTCATTTTTTAATTTTACCGTAAAAATTATGAAAGGTCATCGTAGGATGACCCTAGGTTTTCGGCATAAAAAAATAATTATTCATCAGAAATATCAATAATATATTTTTTTAATATTTTTATGATGTAAAATGAACGAATTTATTATTTATTTTTAAAAATTTCATTTTTTAAATTTACCGAAAAAATTATGAAAGGTCATCGTAGGATGACCCTAGGTTTTCGCCATAAAAAAATAATTATTCATCAGAAATATCAATAATATATTTTTTTTAATATTTTTATGATGTAAAATGAACGAATTTATTATTTATTTTTAAAAATTTCATTTTTTAATATTCCCGTAAAAATTATCAAAGGTCATCGTAGGATGACCCTAGGTTTTCGGCATAAACAAATAATTATTCATCAGAAATATCAATAATATATTTTTTTAATATTTTTATGATGTAAAATGAACGAATTTATTATTTATTTTTAAAAATTTCATTTTTTAATTTTACCGTAAAAATTATGAAAGGTGTTAAAGTATATTAAAGTTGGTAACCCTGCACCTTCTTACCTGTATATATATTTATAGTATGACCTTAGAGTAAATGTTCACCTTCTATTAAAAACACATTCAAACTCGAACAGTGCATTTTCATTAAACACATTTAAAACTCCAACAGGTTATGGGCCCAGGTAAACACTGCGGGTAATTGGGTGATAATTGGAAATATTTTTTAATCTTAAAAGGATTTTTTTAAAATATGGAATTTCTTAAAATTGAACCACTACACCTACACAACTATGATACCTGGAAGATTCAGATGGAAGCCATCCTAGTAAAAAATGGATATTGGAACATAGTCTCCGGAAACCAAAAAAGGTCAAATATTGATGAAAAAGATACGAAAGGGATTGAAAAATGGGATCTCCTGGACCAAAAAGCTAAGTCTGATCTAATTTTATCAATAACACCTAGAGAATTAAGGATAGTTAAAAATTTAAATAGCTCAAGTGAAATATGGAATAAATTAAAGGAAACCTTTGAAAGTAAAGGTCCAGCCAAAAAGGCTTATTTGTTAAAGAAACTAATTTTAAGTAAAATGAATATAAGTGATAATATGGATGACTATTTAAATACATTTTGTGAAATTATAGAAAAATTAAAAGATATTGAATTTATAATAAATGATGAACTATTATGTATAATATTATTATATAGTCTACCAGACGAATATGAAAATTTTAGATGTGCTATAGAAACAAGGGACACTTTGCCATCTTTAGATAATTTAAAAATAAAATTATTGGAAGAGTTTGAATGTCGGGGAAGTCAAGGCGATTCCTCAAATCAAAGTAACTTTATTAAAAATAGAAATAAAAATAGACCTATTAATAAAAATTATAATTTTAAAAATAATCCTTACAAAAATAATTCTTTAAATAAATATAATGAAAATAATAATAATAAATATAATACGAATAAAAAACATAATTTTTTCAACAGGGATAAAAGGTCAACTGATTATAATAAATTTAGTAATTCAAATAATGAAATTAAAAATAAAATTATATGTTTCCGTTGTAAGGGAGAAGGCCATAAAATTTCTCAATGTCCATCTAAGTCGACTCATATGTTAGCCCTAAAAGTCACTGATGATAAAAATGATTGGATTTTAGATTCTGCCTGTACAAATCACATGATAAATAATAAAGAATTACTGGAAAATATAAGACATCCAAAACTAAGTTGTTTAACACTAGCCGATAACAGTAAAATAAATATTGATTGTATTGGTGATATGATTATTAACATAAATAATAGACAAATTGAATTAACAGATGTACTATATGTTCCCAAATTAAAAACGAATTTATTATCTGTCGGGTCATTTACTGATAAGAATTTTGAAGTTTTATTTAAAAATCATAATGCATTTATAACGAATAATGACGAACTAATGTTTACAGCTAAGAAAAAGGAGAACGGATTATATTATTTAAATGAAAATATTAAAAATAAAGATAAAAATGATTTTTCATATTATTTAAATAAAAATAAATTATCAAAATTAGACATATGGCATAAAAGATACGGACATTTAAATGAAAGAGATTTAAAACTAATAACCAAATCAGATCAAGTTTTCGGTTTAGACCAAAGTATATTAAATGAAAATTTAAATAATTGTGAAATATGCATTAAAGGAAAATTATCTCAAACACCTTTTAAAAATTCAAATTCACAGAAAAATTTAGAAATATTGGAAATAATCCATACAGATATTTGTGGACCATTTAGAACCACGTCTATCGGTGGAAATAAATATTTCATTACTTTTATAGACGAAGCAAGCAGATATTGCGAAGTTAAATTTCTAAAATACAAAAGTCAAGCTTTTGAAGCATTTATTGAATATAAAAATTATATTGAAAACATGACAGATAAAAGGATTAAATATTTGCAATCAGATAATGGAAAAGAATACATTAATAATAGATTTAATAATTTTTTAAAAAAATCAGGAATTAAGCGAAGATTAACAGTTCCTTATACGCCCCAACAAAATGGATTATCTGAACGTATGAACAAGACTCTATTGGAGATGACGAGATGTATGTTAATACAAGCAAATCTAGAACATTCCTTTTGGGCAGAAGCAGTAATAACTGCATGTTATTTGAGGAACAGAAGCCCAACATCATCTTTAAAAGGACAAATACCTTATAACATCCTTACAAACAAAAAATTTAATGTCTCACATTTAAGAACTTTTGGTATGAGAGTACATTTTTTAAATAAAAATAATAAAAATAAATTAAATTCAAGAACAATTGAAGGAATTTTTATAGGTTATTGCGAGGAAAGCAAAGCTTATAGAGTATATGATCCCATGACCAGAAGGGTACATATTACTCGAGATATTAAATTTATAAACGAATTTCATAATAAAAATGGAGATAATTTAAAATTTAATGATTTATTAGAAGAAAATTCAAAATACAACAGCTTGGACATAATGATCGATAAACATAATGATGATGCATCTTTAGAAAGTGATATAGACGAAAATAACATTGACCAACAGAGAGGAAGAGGACGTCCTAAAATGATTAAAAGTGGAAATAGGGGAAGACCCAGAAAAGTCTATCAATACAAAAAATCCGAAAGTGAAAATGATGAAGAAACAATTCCCAGCTCTAGAGACAGTGATGTCTTAAGTTCAGAAGATGAACTCTCGATAGAAACGACCGAAGGAGAGGTCCAAGGACTTAATGTAGAACTGAAAATTAAAGATGCACTATTGCAAGAAGACTCGAACTTATGGAAAACAGCCATGAGGAAAGAAATGATTACATTAATTAAAAACGATACTTGGACAATGGTCAGGAAACACGAAAATCAAAATATAGTGGGTAGTCGTTTTGTCTTAACGACCAAAAATGATAATACTAAAAAGGCCAGGTTAGTCGCCAAGGGATATAGCCAAACTTATTCTATAGATTATTTTGATACTTATTCACCTGTCGCCAGAATGAGCAGCGTGAGGACACTAATGGCTAAGTCTATAGAAGAAAAGTGGTACATTGAACAAATGGACGTGGAGGCAGCATATTTAAATGGTGAACTGGAAGAGAACATTTACATGGAATGTCCTGAAGGGTTTAACGACATATTGAAAGATTTAGTCGAAAATGAAAATGAAAATATAAAAAAGATTGCATTACAAATGATAAAAGACTTTAAAAAGGGGAAAAATATATTAAAATTAAAAAAGGCTATATACGGATTGAAACAATCCGGACGCCAATGGTACAAAAAATTAGATATAAAATTAAAAAATTTAGGAATGTCTCCATTGGAGAGTGATCCATGCATATATATTAAAAATAATAATAATAATAATAAAAACGTATTAATATTAATCATTTACGTGGATGATATAATCATAATAGGATCAAATAAAAAGGATATTAATGAATTTAAAAGGAATTTGTCTAATGATTTTAACATGAAAGACATGGGAGAAATAAATCAATTTTTAGGTATAAAGTTTGAATACGATAGAGATAAAAACGTCTTAAGTATGCCTGCTGATTTTCTCACGAAAACCGTCTCAAAGATCAAGCATGAAGATTGTATGAGAAGACTCAAGCAAATGAATTAATTAAAAAAAAAAATGTTTATATTGTAAAATTGTATTTATTTATATTTTTAATTATTCACTTGAAGGGGGTGTGTTAAAGTATATTAAAGTTGGTAACCCTGCACCTTCTTACCTGTATATATATTTATAGTATGACCTTAGAGTAAATGTTCACCTTGTATTAAAAACACATTCAAACTCGAACAGTGCATTTTCATTAAACACATTTAAAACTCCAACAAAAGGTCATCGTAGGATGACCCTAGGTTTTCGGCATAAAAAATATTTATTCATCAGAAATATCAATAATATATTTTTTTAATATTTTTATGATGTAAAATGAACGAATTTATTATTTATTTTTAAAAATTACATTTTTTAATTTTCCAGTAAAAATTATGAAAGGTCATCGTAGGATGACCCTAGGTTTTCGGCATAAAAAAATAATTTTTAGTAAGAAATATCAATAATATATTTTTTTAATATTTTTATGATGTAAAATGAACGAATTTATTATTTATTTTTAAAAATTTCATTTTTTAATATTCCCGTAAAAATTATGAAAGGTCATCGTAGGATGACCCTAGGTTTTCGGCATAAAAAAATAATTATTCATCAGAAATATGAATAATATATTTTTTTAATATTTTTATGATGTAAAATGAACGAATTTATTATTTATTTTTAAAAATTACATTTTTTAATTTTACCGTAAAAATTATAAAAGGTCATCGTAGGATGACCCTAGGTTTTCGGCATAAAAAAATAATTATTCATCAGAAATATGAATAATATATTTTTTTAATATTATAATGATGTAAAATGAACGAATTTATTATTTATTTTTAAAAATTTCATTTTTTAAATTTACCGAAAAAATTATGAAAGGTCATCGTAGGAAGACCCTAGGTTTTCGGCATAAAAAAATAATTATTCATCAGAAATATGAAAAATATATTTTTTTAATAGTTTTCTGATGTAAAATGAACGAATTTATTATTTATTTTTAAAAATTTCATTTTTTAATTTTAAGATAAAAATTATGAAAGGTCATCGTAGGATGACCCTAGGTTTTCGGCATAAAAAAATAATTATTCATCAGAAATATCAATAATATATTTTTTTAATATTTTTATGATGTAAAATGAACGAATTTATTATTTATTTTTAAAAATTACATTTTTTAATTTTCCAGTAAAAATTATGAAAGGTCATCGTAGGATGACCCTAGGTTTTCGGCATAAAAAAATAATTATTCATCAGAAATATCAATAATATATTTTTTTAATATATTTATGATGTAAAATGAACGAATTTATTATTTATTTTTAAAAATTTCATTTTTTAAATTTACCGAAAAAATTATGAAAGGTCATCGTAGGATGACCCTAGGTTTTCGGCATAAAAAAATAATTATTCATCAGAAATATCAATAATATATTTTTTTTAATATTTTTATGATGTAAAATGAACGAATTTATTATTTATTTTTAAAAATTTCATTTTTTAATATTCCCGTAAAAATTATGAAAGGTCATCGTAGGATGACCCTAGGTTTTCGGCATAAACAAATAATTATTCATCAGAAATATCAATAATATATTTTTTTAATATTTTTATGATGTAAAATGAACGAATTTATTATTTATTTTTAAAAATTTCATTTTTTAATTTTACCGTAAAAATTATGAAAGGTCATCGTAGGATGACCCTAGGTTTTCGGCATAAAAAATATTTATTAATCAGAAATATCAATAATATATTTTTTTAATATTTTTATGATGTAAAATGAACGAATTTATTATTTATTTTTAAAAATTACATTTTTTAATTTTCCAGTAAAAATTATGAAAGGTCATCGTAGGATGACCCTAGGTTTTCGGCATAAAAAAATAATTTTTAGTAAGAAATATCAATAATATATTTTTTTAATATTTTTATGATGTAAAATGATCGAATTTATTATTTATTTTTAAAAATTTCATTTTTTAATATTCCCGTAAAAATAATCAAAGGTCATCGTAGGATGACCCTTGGTTTTCGGCATAAAAAAATAATTATTCATCAGAAATATGAATAATATATTTTTTTAATATTTTTATGATGTAAAATGAACGAATTTATTATTTATTTTTAAAAATTTCATTTTTTAATTTTACCGTAAAAATTATGAAAGGTCATCGTAGGATGACCCTAGGTTTTCGGCATAAAAAAATAATTATTCATCAGAAATATCAATAATATATTTTTTTAATATTTTTATGATGTAAAATGAACGAATTTATTATTTATTTTTAAAAATTTCATTTTTTAATATTCCCGTAAAAATTATGAAAGGTCATCGTAGGATGACCCTAGGTTTTCGGCATAAAAAAATAATTATTCATCAGAAATATCAATAATATAATTTTTTAATATTTTTATGATGTAAAATGAACGAATTTATTATTTATTTTTAAAAATTTCATTTTTTAAATTTAACGAAAAAATTATCAAAGGTCATCGAAGGATGACCCTTGGTTTTCGGCATAAAAAAATAATTATTCATCAGAAATATGAATAATATATTTTTTTAATATTTTTATGATGTAAAATGAACGAATTTATTATTTATTTTTAAAAATTTCATTTTTTAATTTTACCGTAAAAATTATGAAAGGTCATCGTAGGATGACCCTAGGTTTTCGGCATAAAAAAATAATTATTCATCAGAAATATCAATAATATAATTTTTTAATATTTTTATGATGTAAAATGAACGAATTTATTATTTATTTTTAAAAATTTCATTTTTTAAATTTAACGAAAAAATTATGAAAGGTCATCGTAGGATGACCCTAGGTTTTCGGCATAAAAAAATAATTATTCATCAGAAATATGAATAATATATTTTTTTAATATTTTTATGATGTAAAATGAACGAATTTATTATTTATTTTTAAAAATTTCATTTTTTAATATTCCCGTAAAAATTATGAAAGGTCATCGTAGGATGACCCTAGGTTTTCGGCATAAAAAAATAATTATTCATCAGAAATATCAATAATATATTTTTTTAATATTTTTATGATGTAAAATGAACGAATTTATTATTTATTTTTAAAAATTTCATTTTTTAATTTTACCGTAAAAATTATGAAAGGTCATCGTAGGATGACCCTAGGTTTTCGGCATAAAAAAATAATTATTCATCAGAAATATCAATAATATATTTTTTTAATATTTTTATGATGTAAAATGAACGAATTTATTATTTATTTTTAAAAATTTCATTTTTTAAATTTACCGAAAAAATTATGAAAGGTCATCGTAGGATGACCCTAGGTTTTCGGCATAAAAAAATAATTATTCATCAGAAATATCAATAATATATTTTTTTTAATATTTTTATGATGTAAAATGAACGAATTTATTATTTATTTTTAAAAATTTCATTTTTTAATATTCCCGTAAAAATTATCAAAGGTCATCGTAGGATGACCCTAGGTTTTCGGCATAAAAAAATAATTATTCATCAGAAATATCAATAATATATTTTTTTAATATTTTTATGATGTAAAATGAACGAATTTATTATTTATTTTTAAAAATTTCATTTTTTAATATTCCCGTAAAAATTATGAAAGGTCATCGTAGGATGACCCTAGGTTTTCGGCATAAAAAAATAATTATTCATCAGAAATATCAATAATATATTTTTTTAATATTATAATGATGTAAAATGAACGAATTTATTATTTATTTTTAAAAATTTCATTTTTTAATTTTACCGTAAAAATTATGAAAGGTCATCGTAGGATGACCCTAGGTTTTCGGCATAAAAAAATAATTATTCATCAGAAATATGAATAATATATTTTTTTAATATTTTTATGATGTAAAATGAACGAAGTTATTATTTATTTTTAAAAATTTCATTTTTTAATTTTACCGAAAAAATTATGAAAGGTCATCGTAGGATGACCCTAGGTTTTCGGCATAAAAAAATAATTATTCATCAGAAATATCAATAATATATTTTTTTAATATTTTTATGATGTAAAATGAACGAATTTATTATTTATTTTTAAAAATTTCATTTTTTAATATTCCCGTAAAAATTATGAAAGGTCATCGTAGGATGACCCTAGGTTTTCGGCATAAAAAAATAATTATTCATCAGAAATATGAATAATATATTATTTTAATATTTTTATGATGTAAAATGAACGAATTTATTATTTATTTTTAAAAATTTCATTTTTTAATATTCCCGTAAAAATTATGAAAGGTCATCGTAGGATGACCCTAGGTTTTCGGCATAAAAAAATAATTATTCATCAGAAATATCAATAATATATTTTTTTAATATTTTTATGATGTAAAATGAACGAATTTATTATTTATTTTTAAAAATTTCATTTTTTAAATTTAACGAAAAAATTATGAAAGGTCATCGTAGGATGACCCTAGGTTTTCGGCATAAAAAAATAATTATTCATCAGAAATATGAATAATATATTTTTTTAATATTTTTATGATGTAAAATGAACGAATTTATTATTTATTTTTAAAAATTTCATTTTTTAATATTCCCGTAAAAATTATGAAAGGTCATCGTAGGATGACCCTAGGTTTTCGGCATAAAAAAATAATTATTCATCAGAAATATCAATAATATATTTTTTTAATATTTTTATGATGTAAAATGAACGAATTTATTATTTATTTTTAAAAATTTCATTTTTTAATTTTACCGTAAAAATTATGAAAGGTCATCGTAGGATGACCCTAGGTTTTCGGCATAAAAAAATAATTATTCATCAGAAATATCAATAATATATTTTTTTAATATTTTTATGATGTAAAATGAACGAATTTATTATTTATTTTTAAAAATTTCATTTTTTAAATTTACCGAAAAAATTATGAAAGGTCATCGTAGGATGACCCTAGGTTTTCGGCATAAAAAAATAATTATTCATCAGAAATATCAATAATATATTTTTTTTAATATTTTTATGATGTAAAATGAACGAATTTATTATTTATTTTTAAAAATTTCATTTTTTAATATTCCCGTAAAAATTATCAAAGGTCATCGTAGGATGACCCTAGGTTTTCGGCATAAAAAAATAATTATTCATCAGAAATATCAATAATATATTTTTTTAATATTTTTATGATGTAAAATTAACGAATTTATTATTTATTTTTAAAAATTTCATTTTTTAATATTCCCGTAAAAATTATGAAAGGTCATCGTAGGATGACCCTAGGTTTTCGGCATAAAAAAATAATTATTCATCAGAAATATGAATAATATATTTTTTTAATATTTTTATGATGTAAAATGAACGAATTTATTATTTATTTTTAGAAATTTCATTTTTTAATTTTCCAGTAAAAATTATGAAAGGTCATCGTAGGATGACCCTAGGTTTTCGGCATAAAAAAATAATTTTTAGTAAGAAATATCAATAATATATTTTTTTAATATTTTTATGATGTAAAATGAACGAATTTATTATTTATTTTTAAAAATTTCATTTTTTAATATTCCCGTAAAAATTATGAAAGGTCATCGTAGGATGACCCTAGGTTTTCGGCATAAAAAAATAATTATTCATCAGAAATATCAATAATATATTTTTTTAATATTTTTATGATGTAAAATGAACGAATTTATTATTTATTTTTAAAAATTTCATTTTTTAATTTTACCGTAAAAATTATGAAAGGTCATCGTAGGATGACCCTAGGTTTTCGGCATAAAAAAATAATTATTCATCAGAAATATCAATAATATATTTTTTTAATATTTTTATGATGTAAAATGAACGAATTTATTATTTATTTTTAAAAATTTCATTTTTTAATATTCCCGTAAAAATTATGAAAGGTCATCGTAGGATGACCCTAGGTTTTCGGCATAAAAAAATAATTATTCATCAGAAATATCAATAATATAATTTTTTAATATTTTTATGATGTAAAATGAACGAATTTATTATTTATTTTTAAAAATTTCATTTTTTAAATTTAACGAAAAAATTATCAAAGGTCATCGTAGGATGACCCTTGGTTTTCGGCATAAAAAAATAATTATTCATCAGAAATATGAATAATATATTTTTTTAATATTTTTATGATGTAAAATGAACGAATTTATTATTTATTTTTAAAAATTTCATTTTTTAATTTTACCGTAAAAATTATGAAAGGTCATCGTAGGATGACCCTAGGTTTTCGGCATAAAAAAATAATTATTCATCAGAAATATCAATAATATATTATTTTAATATTTTTATGATGTAAAATGAACGAATTTATTATTTATTTTTAAAAATTTCATTTTTTAATATTCCCGTAAAAATTATGAAAGGTCATCGTAGGATGACCTTAGGTTTTCGGCATAAAAAAATAATTATTCATCAGAAATATGAATAATATATTTTTTTAATATTTTTATGATGTAAAATGAACGAATTTATTATTTATTTTTAAAAATTTCATTTTTTAATTTTACCGTAAAAATTATGAAAGGTCATCGTAGGATGACCCTAGGTTTTCGGCATAAACAAATAATTATTCATCAGAAATATCAATAATATAATTTTTTAATATTTTTATGATGTAAAATGAACGAATTTATTATTTATTTTTAAAAATTTCATTTTTTAAATTTAACGAAAAAATTATGAAAGGTCATCGTAGGATGACCCTAGGTTTTCGGCATAAAAAAATAATTATTCATCAGAAATATGAATAATATATTTTTTTAATATTTTTATGATGTAAAATGAACGAATTTATTATTTATTTTTAAAAATTTCATTTTTTAATATTCCCGTAAAAATTATGAAAGGTCATCGTAGGATGACCCTAGGTTTTCGGCATAAAAAAATAATTATTCATCAGAAATATCAATAATATATTTTTTTAATATTTTTATGATGTAAAATGAACGAATTTATTATTTATTTTTAAAAATTTCATTTTTTAATTTTACCTTAAAAATTATGAAAGGTCATCGTAGGATGACCCTAGGTTTTCGGCATAAAAAAATAATTATTCATCAGAAATATCAATAATATATTTTTTTAATATTTTTATGATGTAAAATGAACGAATTTATTATTTATTTTTAAAAATTTCATTTTTTAATATTCCCGTAAAAATTATGAAAGGTCATCGTAGGATGACCCTAGGTTTTCGGCATAAAAAAATAATTATTCATCAGAAATATCAATAATATATTTTTTTTAATATTTTTATGATGTAAAATGAACGAATTTATTATTTATTTTTAAAAATTTCATTTTTTAATATTCCCGTAAAAATTATCAAAGGTCATCGTAGGATGACCCTAGGTTTTCGGCATAAAAAAATAATTATTCATTTGAAATATCAATAATATATTTTTTTAATATTTTTATGATGTAAAATGAACGAATTTATTATTTATTTTTAAAAATTTCATTTTTTAATATTCCCGTAAAAATTATGAAAGGTCATCGTAGGATGACCCTAGGTTTTCGGCATAAAAAAATAATTATTCATCAGAAATATCAATAATATATTTTTTTAATATTATAATGATGTAAAATGAACGAATTTATTATTTATTTTTAAAAATTTCATTTTTTAATTTTACCGTAAAAATTATGAAAGGTCATCGTAGGATGACCCTAGGTTTTCGGCATAAAAAAATAATTATTCATCAGAAATATGAATAATATATTTTTTTAATATTTTTATGATGTAAAATGAACGAAGTTATTATTTATTTTTAAAAATTTCATTTTTTAATTTTACCGAAAAAATTATGAAAGGTCATCGTAGGATGACCCTAGGTTTTCGGCATAAAAAAATAATTATTCATCAGAAATATCAATAATATATTTTTTTAATATTTTTATGATGTAAAATGAACGAATTTATTATTTATTTTTAAAAATTTCATTTTTTAATATTCCCGTAAAAATTATCAAAGGTCATCGTAGGATGACCCTAGGTTTTCGGCATAAAAAAATAATTATTCATCAGAAATATGAATAATATATTTTTTTAATATTTTTATGATGTAAAATGAACGAATTTATTATTTATTTTTAAAAATTTCATTTTTTAATATTCCCGTAAAAATTATGAAAGGTCATCGTAGGATGACCCTAGGTTTTCGGCATAAAAAAATAATTATTCATCAGAAATATCAATAATATATTTTTTTAATATTATAATGATGTAAAATGAACGAATTTATTATTTATTTTTAAAAATTTCATTTTTTAATTTTACCGTAAAAATTATGAAAGGTCATCGTAGGATGACCCTAGGTTTTCGGCATAAAAAAATAATTATTCATCAGAAATATCAATAATATATTTTTTTAATATATTTATGATGTAAAATGAACGAATTTATTATTTATTTTTAAAAATTTCATTTTTTAATATTCCCGTAAAAATTATGAAAGGTCATCGTAGGATGACCTTAGGTTTTCGGCATAAAAAAATAATTATTCATCAGAAATATGAATAATATATTTTTTTTAATATTTTTATGATGTAAAATGAACGAATTTATTATTTATTTTTAAAAATTTCATTTTTTAATTTTACCGTAAAAATTATGAAAGGTCATCGTAGGATGACCCTAGGTTTTCGGCATAAAAAAATAATTATTCATCAGAAATATCAATAATATATTTTTTTAATATTTTTATGATGTAAAATGAACGAATTTATTATTTATTTTTAAAAATTTCATTTTTTAATATTCCCGTAAAAATTATGAAAGGTCATCGTAGGATGACCTTAGGTTTTCGGCATAAAAAAATAATTATTCATCAGAAATATGAATAATATATTTTTTTAATATTTTTATGATGTAAAATGAACGAATTTATTATTTAATTTTAAAAATTTCATTTTTTAATTTTACCGTAAAAATTATGAAAGGTCATCGTAGGATGACCCTAGGTTTTCGGCATAAAAAAATAATTATTCATCAGAAATATCAATATTATAATTTTTTAATATTTTTATGATGTAAAATGAACGAATTTATTATTTATTTTTAAAAATTTCATTTTTTAAATTTAACGAAAAAATTATGAAAGGTCATCGTAGGATGACCCTAGGTTTTCGGCATAAAAAAATAATTATTCATCAGAAATATGAATAATATATTTTTTTAATATTTTTATGATGTAAAATGAACGAATTTATTATTTATTTTTAAAAATTTCATTTTTTAATATTCCCGTAAAAATTATGAAAGGTCATCGTAGGATGACCCTAGGTTTTCGGCATAAAAAAATAATTATTCATCAGAAATATGAATAATATATTATTTTAATATTTTTATGATGTAAAATGAACGAATTTATTATTTATTTTTAAAAATTTCATTTTTTAATATTCCCGTAAAAATTATGAAAGGTCATCGTAGGATGACCCTAGGTTTTCGGCATAAAAAAATAATTATTCATCAGAAATATCAATAATATATTTTTTTAATATTTTTATGATGTAAAATGAACGAATTTATTATTTATTTTTAGAAATTTCATTTTTTAATTTTCCAATAAAAATTATGAAAGGTCATCGTAGGATGACCCTAGGTTTTCGGCATAAAAAAATAATTTTTAGTAAGAAATATCAATAATATATTTTTTTAATATTTTTATGATGTAAAATGAACGAATTTATTATTTATTTTTAAAAATTTCATTTTTTAATTTTACCGTAAAAATTATGAAAGGTCATCGTAGGATGACCCTAGGTTTTCGGCATAAAAAAATAATTATTCATCAGAAATATCAATAATATATTTTTTTAATATTTTTATGATGTAAAATGAACGAATTTATTATTTATTTTTAAAAATTTCATTTTTTAATATTCCCGTAAAAATTATGAAAGGTCATCGTAGGATGACCCTAGGTTTTCGGCATAAAAAAATAATTATTCATCAGAAATATCAATAATATATTTTTTTAATATTTTTATGATGTAAAATGAACGAATTTATTATTTATTTTTAAAAATTTCATTTTTTAATATTCCCGTAAAAATTATGAAAGGTCATCGTAGAATGACCCTAGGTTTTCGGCATAAAAAAATAATTTTTAGTAAGAAATATCAATAATATATTTTTTTAATATTTTTATGATTTAAAATGAACGAATTTATTATTTATTTTTAAAAATTTCATTTTTTAATTTTACCGTAAAAATTATGAAAGGTCATCGTAGGATGACCCTAGGTTTTCGGCATAAAAAAATAATTATTCATCAGAAATATGAATAATATATTTTTTTAATATTATAATGATGTAAAATGAACGAATTTATTATTTATTTTTAAAGATTTCATTTTTTAATTTTACCGTAAAAATTATGAAAGGTCATCGTAGGATGACCCTAGGTTTTCGGCATAAAAAAATAATTATTCATCAGAAATATCAAAAATATATTTTTTTAATATTTTTATGATGTAAAATGAACGAATTTATTATTTATTTTTAAAAATTTCATTTTTTAATATTCCCGTAAAAATTATGAAAGGTCATCGTAGGATGACCCTAGGTTTTCGGCATAAAAAAATAATTTTTAGTAAGAAATATCAATAATAAATTTTTTTAATATTTTTATGATGTAAAATGAACAAATTTATTATTTATTTTTAAAAATTTCATTTTTTAATATTCCCGTAAAAATTATCAAAGGTCATCGTAGGATGACCCTAGGTTTTCGGCATAAAAAAATAATTATTAATCAGAAATATGAATAATATATTTTTTTAATATTTTTATGATGTAAAATGAACGAATTTATTATTTATTTTTAAAAATTTCATTTTTTAATTTTACCGTAAAAATTATGAAAGGTCATCGTAGGATGACCCTAGGTTTTCGGCATAAAAAAATAATTATTCATCAGAAATATCAATAATATATTTGTTTAATATTTTTATGATGTAAAATGAACGAATTTATTATTTATTTTTAGAAATTTCATTTTTTAATTTTCCAGTAAAAATTATGAAAGGTCATCGTAGGATGACCCTAGGTTTTCGGCATAAAAAAATAATTTTTAGTAAGAAATATCAATAATATATTTTTTTAATATTTTTATGATGTAAAATGAACGAATTTATTATTTATTTTTAAAAATTTCATTTTTTAATATTCCCGTAAAAATTATGAAAGGTCATCGTAGGATGACCCTAGGTTTTCGGCATAAAAAAATAATTATTCATCAGAAATATGAATAATATATTTTTTTAATATTTTTATGATGTAAAATGAACGAATTTATTATTTATTTTTAAAAATTTCATTTTTTAATTTTACCGTAAAAATTATGAAAGGTCATCGTAGGATGACCCTAGGTTTTCGGCATAAAAAAATAATTATTCATCAGAAATATCAATAATATATTTTTTTAATATTTTTATGATGTAAAATGAACGAATTTATTATTTATTTTTAAAAATTTCATTTTTTAATATTCCCGTAAAAATTATGAAAGGTCATCGTAGGATGACCCTAGGTTTTCGGCATAAAAAAATAATTATTCATCAGAAAAATAATTATTCATCAGAAATATGAATAATATATTTTTTTAATATTTTTATGATGTAAAATGAACGAATTTATTATTTATTTTTAAAAATTTCATTTTTTAATATTCCCGTAAAAATTATGAAAGGTCATCGTAGGATGACCCTAGGTTTTCGGCATAAAAAAATAATTATTCATCAGAAATATGAATAATATATTATTTTAATATTTTTATGATGTAAAATGAACGAATTTATTATTTATTTTTAAAAATTTCATTTTTTAATATTCCCGTAAAAATTATGAAAGGTCATCGTAGGATGACCCTAGGTTTTCGGCATAAAAAAATAATTATTCATCAGAAATATCAATAATATATTTGTTTAATATTTTTATGATGTAAAATGAACGAATTTATTATTTATTTTTAGAAATTTCATTTTTTAATTTTCCAGTAAAAATTATGAAAGGTCATCGTAGGATGACCCTAGGTTTTCGGCATAAAAAAATAATTTTTAGTAAGAAATATCAATAATATATTTTTTTAATATTTTTATGATGTAAAATGAACGAATTTATTATTTATTTTTAAAAATTTCATTTTTTAATATTCCCGTAAAAATTATGAAAGGTCATCGTAGGATGACCCTAGGTTTTCGGCATAAAAAAATAATTATTCATCAGAAATATGAATAATATATTTTTTTAATATTTTTATGATGTAAAATGAACGAATTTATTATTTATTTTTAAAAATTTCATTTTTTAATTTTACCGTAAAAATTATGAAAGGTCATCGTAGGATGACCCTAGGTTTTCGGCATAAAAAAATAATTATTCATCAGAAATATCAATAATATATTTTTTTAATATTTTTATGATGTAAAATGAACGAATTTATTATTTATTTTTAAAAATTTCATTTTTTAATATTCCCGTAAAAATTATGAAAGGTCATCGTAGGATGACCCTAGGTTTTCGGCATAAAAAAATAATTATTCATCAGAAATATCAATAATATATTTTTTTAATATTTTTATGATGTAAAATGAACGAATTTATTATTTATTTTTAAAAATTTCATTTTTTAATATTCCCGTAAAAATTATGAAAGGTCATCGTAGAATGACCCTAGGTTTTCGGCATAAAAAAATAATTTTTAGTAAGAAATATCAATAATATATTTTTTTAATATTTTTATGATTTAAAATGAACGAATTTATTATTTATTTTTAAAAATTTCATTTTTTAATTTTACCGTAAAAATTATGAAAGGTCATCGTAGGATGACCCTAGGTTTTCGGCATAAAAAAATAATTATTCATCAGAAATATCAATAATATATTTTTTTAATATTATAATGATGTAAAATGAACGAATTTATTATTTATTTTTAAAGATATCATTTTTTAATTTTACCGTAAAAATTATGAAAGGTCATCGTAGGATGACCCTAGGTTTTCGGCATAAAAAAATAATTATTCATCAGAAATATCAATAATATATTTTTTTAATATTTTTATGATGTAAAATGAACGAATTTATTATTTATTTTTAAAAATTTCATTTTTTAAATTTACCGAAAAAATTATGAAAGGTCATCGTAGGATGACCCTAGGTTTTCGGCATAAAAAAATAATTATTCATCAGAAATATCAATAATATATTTTTTTAATATTTTTATGATGTAAAATGAACGAATTTATTATTTATTTTTAAAAATTTCATTTTTTAATATTCCCGTAAAAATTATGAAAGGTCATCGTAGGATGACCCTAGGTTTTCGGCATAAAAAAATAATTATTCATCAGAAATATGAATAATATATTATTTTAATATTTTTATGAAGTAAAATGAACGAATTTATTATTTATTTTTAAAAATTTCATTTTTTAATATTCCCGTAAAAATTATGAAAGGTCATCGTAGGATGACCCTAGGTTTTCGGCATAAAAAAATAATTATTCATCAGAAATATCAATAATATATTTTTTTAATATTTTTATGATGTAAAATGAACGAATTTATTATTTATTTTTAAAAATTTCATTTTTTAATATTCCCGTAAAAATTATGAAAGATCATCGTAGGATGACCCTAGGTTTTCGGCATAAAAAAATAATTATTCATCAGAAATATCAATAATATATTTTTTTAATATTTTTATGATGTAAAATGAACGAATTTATTATTTATTTTTAAAAATTTCATTTTTTAATTTTACCGTAAAAATTATGAAAGGTCATCGTAGGATGACCCTAGGTTTTCGGCATAAAAAAATAATTATTCATCAGAAATATCAATAATATATTTGTTTAATATTTTTATGATGTAAAATGAACGAAATTATTATTTATTTTTAAAAATTTCATTTTTTAATTTTACCGTAAAAATTATGAAAGGTCATCGTAGGATGACCCTAGGTTTTCGGCATAAAAAAATAATTATTCATCAGAAATATGAATAATATATTTTTTTAATATTATAATGATGTAAAATGAACGAATTTATTATTTATTTTTAAAGATTTCATTTTTTAATTTTACCGTAAAAATTATGAAAGGTCATCGTAGGATGACCCTAGGTTTTCGGCATAAAAAAATAATTATTCATCAGAAATATCAAAAATATATTTTTTTAATATTTTTATGATGTAAAATGAACGAATTTATTATTTATTTTTAAAAATTTCATTTTTTAATATTCCCGTAAAAATTATGAAAGGTCATCGTAGGATGACCCTAGGTTTTCGGAATAAAAAAATAATTATTCATCAGAAATATCAATAATATATTTGTTTAATATTTTTATGATGTAAAATGAACGAATTTATTATTTATTTTTAGAAATTTCATTTTTTAATTTTCCAGTAAAAATTATGAAAGGTCATCGTAGGATGACCCTAGGTTTTCGGCATAAAAAAATAATTATTAATCAGAAATATGAATAATATATTTTTTTAATATTTTTATGATGTAAAATGAACGAATTTATTATTTATTTTTAAAAATTTCATTTTTTAATTTTACCGTAAAAATTATGAAAGGTCATCGTAGGATGACCCTAGGTTTTCGGCATAAAAAAATAATTATTCATCAGAAATATCAATAATATATTTGTTTAATATTTTTATGATGTAAAATGAACGAATTTATTATTTATTTTTAAAAATTTCATTTTTTAATTTTACCGTAAAAATTATGAAAGGTCATCGTAGGATGACCCTAGGTTTTCGGCATAAAAAAATAATTATTCATCAGAAATATCAATAATATATTTTTTTAATATTTTTATGATGTAAAATGAACGAATTTATTATTTATTTTTAAAAATTTCATTTTTTAATTTTACCGTAAAAATTATGAAAGGTCATCGTAGGATGACCCTAGGTTTTCGGCATAAAAAAATAATTATTCATCAGAAATATCAAAAATATATTTTTTTAATATTTTTATGATGTAAAATGAACGAATTTATTATTTATTTTTAAAAATTTCATTTTTTAATATTCCCGTAAAAATTATGAAACATCATCGTAGGATGACCCTAGGTTTTCGGAATAAAAAAATAATTATTCATCAGAAATATCAATAATATATTTGTTTAATATTTTTATGATGTAAAATGAACGAATTTATTATTTATTTTTAGAAATTTCATTTTTTAATATTCCCGTAAAAATTATGAAAGGTCATCGTAGGATGACCCTAGGTTTTCGGCATAAAAAAATAATTATTCATCAGAAAAATAATTATTCATCAGAAATATGAATAATATATTTTTTTAATATTTTTATGATGTAAAATGAACGAATTTATTATTTATTTTTAAAAATTTCATTTTTTAATATTCCCGTAAAAATTATGAAAGGTCATCGTAGGATGACCCTAGGTTTTCGGCATAAAAAAATAATTATTCATCAGAAATATGAATAATATATTATTTTAATATTTTTATGATGTAAAATGAACGAATTTATTATTTATTTTTAAAAATTTCATTTTTTAATATTCCCGTAAAAATTATGAAAGGTCATCGTAGGATGACCCTAGGTTTTCGGCATAAAAAAATAATTATTCATCAGAAATATCAATAATATATTTGTTTAATATTTTTATGATGTAAAATGAACGAATTTATTATTTATTTTTAGAAATTTCATTTTTTAATTTTCCAGTAAAAATTATGAAAGGTCATCGTAGGATGACCCTAGGTTTTCGGCATAAAAAAATAATTTTTAGTAAGAAATATCAATAATATATTTTTTTAATATTTTTATGATGTAAAATGAACGAATTTATTATTTATTTTTAAAAATTTCATTTTTTAATATTCCCGTAAAAATTATGAAAGGTCATCGTAGGATGACCCTAGGTTTTCGGCATAAAAAAATAATTATTCATCAGAAATATCAATAATATATTTTTTTAATATTTTTATGATGTAAAATGAACGAATTTATTATTTATTTTTAAAAATTTCATTTTTTAATATTCCCGTAAAAATTATGAAAGGTCATCGTAGGATGACCCTAGGTTTTCGGCATAAAAAAATAATTATTCATCAGAAATATCAATAATATATTTTTTTAATATTTTTATGATGTAAAATGAACGAATTTATTATTTATTTTTAAAAATTTCATTTTTTAATATTCCCGTAAAAATTATGAAAGATCATCGTAGGATGACCCTAGGTTTTCGGCATAAAAAAATAATTATTCATCAGAAATATCAATAATATATTTTTTTAATATTATAATGATGTAAAATGAACGAATTTATTATTTATTTTTAAAGATATCATTTTTTAATTTTACCGTAAAAATTATGAAAGGTCATCGTAGGATGACCCTAGGTTTTCGGCATAAAAAAATAATTATTCATCAGAAATATCAATAATATATTTTTTTAATATTTTTATGATGTAAAATGAACGAATTTATTATTTATTTTTAAAAATTTCATTTTTTAAATTTACCGAAAAAATTATGAAAGGTCATCGTAGGATGACCCTAGGTTTTCGGCATAAAAAAATAATTATTCATCAGAAATATCAATAATATATTTTTTTAATATTTTTATGATGTAAAATGAACGAATTTATTATTTATTTTTAAAAATTTCATTTTTTAATATTCCCGTAAAAATTATGAAAGGTCATCGTAGGATGACCCTAGGTTTTCGGCATAAAAAAATAATTATTCATCAGAAATATGAATAATATATTATTTTAATATTTTTATGATGTAAAATGAACGAATTTATTATTTATTTTTAAAAATTTCATTTTTTAATATTCCCGTAAAAATTATGAAAGGTCATCGTAGGATGACCCTAGGTTTTCGGCATAAAAAAATAATTATTCATCAGAAATATCAATAATATATTTTTTTAATATTTTTATGATGTAAAATGAACGAATTTATTATTTATTTTTAAAAATTTCATTTTTTAATATTCCCGTAAAAATTATGAAAGATCATCGTAGGATGACCCTAGGTTTTCGGCATAAAAAAATAATTATTCATCAGAAATATCAATAATATATTTTTTTAATATTTTTATGATGTAAAATGAACGAATTTATTATTTATTTTTAGAAATTTCATTTTTTAATTTTCCAGTAAAAATTATGAAAGGTCATCGTAGGATGACCCTAGGTTTTCGGCATAAAAAAATAATTTTTAGTAAGAAATATCAATAATATATTTTTTTAATATTTTTATGATGTAAAATGAACGAATTTATTATTTATTTTTAAAAATTTCATTTTTTAATATTCCCGTAAAAATTATGAAAGGTCATCGTAGGATGACCCTAGGTTTTCGGCATAAAAAAATAATTATTCATCAGAAATATGAATAATATATTTTTTTAATATTTTTATGATGTAAAATGAACGAATTTATTATTTATTTTTAAAAATTTCATTTTTTAATTTTACCGTAAAAATTATGAAAGGTCATCGTAGGATGACCCTAGGTTTTCGGCATAAAAAAATAATTATTCATCAGAAATATCAATAATATATTTTTTTAATATTTTTATGATGTAAAATGAACGAATTTATTATTTATTTTTAAAAATTTCATTTTTTAATATTCCCGTAAAAATTATGAAAGGTCATCGTAGGATGACCCTAGGTTTTCGGCATAAAAAAATAATTATTCATCAGAAATATCAATAATATATTTTTTTAATATTTTTATGATGTAAAATGAACGAATTTATTATTTATTTTTAAAAATTTCATTTTTTAATATTCCCGTAAAAATTATGAAAGGTCATCGTAGAATGACCCTAGGTTTTCGGCATAAAAAAATAATTTTTAGTAAGAAATATCAATAATATATTTTTTTAATATTTTTATGATTTAAAATGAACGAATTTATTATTTATTTTTAAAAATTTCATTTTTTAATTTTACCGTAAAAATTATGAAAGGTCATCGTAGGATGACCCTAGGTTTTCGGCATAAAAAAATAATTATTCATCAGAAATATGAATAATATATTTTTTTAATATTATAATGATGTAAAATGAACGAATTTATTATTTATTTTTAAAGATTTCATTTTTTAATTTTACCGTAAAAATTATGAAAGGTCATCGTAGGATGACCCTAGGTTTTCGGCATAAAAAAATAATTATTCATCAGAAATATCAAAAATATATTTTTTTAATATTTTTATGATGTAAAATGAACGAATTTATTATTTATTTTTAAAAATTTCATTTTTTAATATTCCCGTAAAAATTATGAAAGGTCATCGTAGGATGACCCTAGGTTTTCGGCATAAAAAAATAATTTTTAGTAAGAAATATCAATAATAAATTTTTTTAATATTTTTATGATGTAAAATGAACAAATTTATTATTTATTTTTAAAAATTTCATTTTTTAATATTCCCGTAAAAATTATCAAAGGTCATCGTAGGATGACCCTAGGTTTTCGGCATAAAAAAATAATTATTAATCAGAAATATGAATAATATATTTTTTTAATATTTTTATGATGTAAAATGAACGAATTTATTATTTATTTTTAAAAATTTCATTTTTTAATTTTACCGTAAAAATTATGAAAGGTCATCGTAGGATGACCCTAGGTTTTCGGCATAAAAAAATAATTATTCATCAGAAATATCAATAATATATTTGTTTAATATTTTTATGATGTAAAATGAACGAATTTATTATTTATTTTTAGAAATTTCATTTTTTAATTTTCCAGTAAAAATTATGAAAGGTCATCGTAGGATGACCCTAGGTTTTCGGCATAAAAAAATAATTTTTAGTAAGAAATATCAATAATATATTTTTTTAATATTTTTATGATGTAAAATGAACGAATTTATTATTTATTTTTAAAAATTTCATTTTTTAATATTCCCGTAAAAATTATGAAAGGTCATCGTAGGATGACCCTAGGTTTTCGGCATAAAAAAATAATTATTCATCAGAAATATGAATAATATATTTTTTTAATATTTTTATGATGTAAAATGAACGAATTTATTATTTATTTTTAAAAATTTCATTTTTTAATTTTACCGTAAAAATTATGAAAGGTCATCGTAGGATGACCCTAGGTTTTCGGCATAAAAAAATAATTATTCATCAGAAATATCAATAATATATTTTTTTAATATTTTTATGATGTAAAATGAACGAATTTATTATTTATTTTTAAAAATTTCATTTTTTAATATTCCCGTAAAAATTATGAAAGGTCATCGTAGGATGACCCTAGGTTTTCGGCATAAAAAAATAATTATTCATCAGAAAAATAATTATTCATCAGAAATATGAATAATATATTTTTTTAATATTTTTATGATGTAAAATGAACGAATTTATTATTTATTTTTAAAAATTTCATTTTTTAATATTCCCGTAAAAATTATGAAAGGTCATCGTAGGATGACCCTAGGTTTTCGGCATAAAAAAATAATTATTCATCAGAAATATGAATAATATATTATTTTAATATTTTTATGATGTAAAATGAACGAATTTATTATTTATTTTTAAAAATTTCATTTTTTAATATTCCCGTAAAAATTATGAAAGGTCATCGTAGGATGACCCTAGGTTTTCGGCATAAAAAAATAATTATTCATCAGAAATATCAATAATATATTTGTTTAATATTTTTATGATGTAAAATGAACGAATTTATTATTTATTTTTAGAAATTTCATTTTTTAATTTTCCAGTAAAAATTATGAAAGGTCATCGTAGGATGACCCTAGGTTTTCGGCATAAAAAAATAATTTTTAGTAAGAAATATCAATAATATATTTTTTTAATATTTTTATGATGTAAAATGAACGAATTTATTATTTATTTTTAAAAATTTCATTTTTTAATTTTACCGTAAAAATTATGAAAGGTCATCGTAGGATGACCCTAGGTTTTCGGCATAAAAAAATAATTATTCATCAGAAATATCAATAATATATTTTTTTAATATTATAATGATGTAAAATGAACGAATTTATTATTTATTTTTAAAGATATCATTTTTTAATTTTACCGTAAAAATTATGAAAGGTCATCGTAGGATGACCCTAGGTTTTCGGCATAAAAAAATAATTATTCATCAGAAATATCAATAATATATTTTTTTAATATTTTTATGATGTAAAATGAACGAATTTATTATTTATTTTTAAAAATTTCATTTTTTAAATTTACCGAAAAAATTATGAAAGGTCATCGTAGGATGACCCTAGGTTTTCGGCATAAAAAAATAATTATTCATCAGAAATATCAATAATATATTTTTTTAATATTTTTATGATGTAAAATGAACGAATTTATTATTTATTTTTAAAAATTTCATTTTTTAATATTCCCGTAAAAATTATGAAAGGTCATCGTAGGATGACCCTAGGTTTTCGGCATAAAAAAATAATTATTCATCAGAAATATGAATAATATATTATTTTAATATTTTTATGATGTAAAATGAACGAATTTATTATTTATTTTTAAAAATTTCATTTTTTAATATTCCCGTAAAAATTATGAAAGGTCATCGTAGGATGACCCTAGGTTTTCGGCATAAAAAAATAATTATTCATCAGAAATATCAATAATATATTTTTTTAATATTTTTATGATGTAAAATGAACGAATTTATTATTTATTTTTAAAAATTTCATTTTTTAATATTCCCGTAAAAATTATGAAAGATCATCGTAGGATGACCCTAGGTTTTCGGCATAAAAAAATAATTATTCATCAGAAATATCAATAATATATTTTTTTAATATTTTTATGATGTAAAATGAACGAATTTATTATTTATTTTTAAAAATTTCATTTTTTAATTTTACCGTAAAAATTATGAAAGGTCATCGTAGGATGACCCTAGGTTTTCGGCATAAAAAAATAATTATTCATCAGAAATATCAATAATATATTTGTTTAATATTTTTATGATGTAAAATGAACGAAATTATTATTTATTTTTAAAAATTTCATTTTTTAATTTTACCGTAAAAATTATGAAAGGTCATCGTAGGATGACCCTAGGTTTTCGGCATAAAAAAATAATTATTCATCAGAAATATGAATAATATATTTTTTTAATATTATAATGATGTAAAATGAACGAATTTATTATTTATTTTTAAAGATTTCATTTTTTAATTTTACCGTAAAAATTATGAAAGGTCATCGTAGGATGACCCTAGGTTTTCGGCATAAAAAAATAATTATTCATCAGAAATATCAAAAATATATTTTTTTAATATTTTTATGATGTAAAATGAACGAATTTATTATTTATTTTTAAAAATTTCATTTTTTAATATTCCCGTAAAAATTATGAAAGGTCATCGTAGGATGACCCTAGGTTTTCGGAATAAAAAAATAATTTTTCATCAGAAATATCAATAATATATTTGTTTAATATTTTTATGATGTAAAATGAACGAATTTATTATTTATTTTTAGAAATTTCATTTTTTAATTTTCCAGTAAAAATTATGAAAGGTCATCGTAGGATGACCCTAGGTTTTCGGCATAAAAAAATAATTATTAATCAGAAATATGAATAATATATTTTTTTAATATTTTTATGATGTAAAATGAACGAATTTATTATTTATTTTTAAAAATTTCATTTTTTAATTTTACCGTAAAAATTATGAAAGGTCATCGTAGGATGACCCTAGGTTTTCGGCATAAAAAAATAATTATTCATCAGAAATATCAATAATATATTTGTTTAATATTTTTATGATGTAAAATGAACGAATTTATTATTTATTTTTAAAAATTTCATTTTTTAATTTTACCGTAAAAATTATGAAAGGTCATCGTAGGATGACCCTAGGTTTTCGGCATAAAAAAATAATTATTCATCAGAAATATCAATAATATATTTTTTTAATATTTTTATGATGTAAAATGAACGAATTTATTATTTATTTTTAAAAATTTCATTTTTTAATTTTACCGTAAAAATTATGAAAGGTCATCGTAGGATGACCCTAGGTTTTCGGCATAAAAAAATAATTATTCATCAGAAATATCAAAAATATATTTTTTTAATATTTTTATGATGTAAAATGAACGAATTTATTATTTATTTTTAAAAATTTCATTTTTTAATATTCCCGTAAAAATTATGAAACATCATCGTAGGATGACCCTAGGTTTTCGGAATAAAAAAATAATTATTCATCAGAAATATCAATAATATATTTGTTTAATATTTTTATGATGTAAAATGAACGAATTTATTATTTATTTTTAGAAATTTCATTTTTTAATTTTCCAGTAAAAATTATGAAAGGTCATCGTAGGATGACCCTAGGTTTTCGGCATAAAAAAATAATTTTTAGTAAGAAATATCAATAATATATTTTTTTAATATTTTTATGATGTAAAATGAACGAATTTATTATTTATTTTTAAAAATTTCATTTTTTAATATTCCCGTAAAAATTATGAAAGGTCATCGTAGGATGACCCTAGGTTTTCGGCATAAAAAAATAATTATTCATCAGAAATATGAATAATATATTTTTTTAATATTTTTATGATGTAAAATGAACGAATTTATTATTTATTTTTAAAAATTTCATTTTTTAATTTTACCGTAAAAATTATGAAAGGTCATCGTAGGATGACCCTAGGTTTTCGGCATAAAAAAATAATTATTCATCAGAAATATCAATAATATATTTTTTTAATATTTTTATGATGTAAAATGAACGAATTTATTATTTATTTTTAAAAATTTCATTTTTTAATATTCCCGTAAAAATTATGAAAGGTCATCGTAGGATGACCCTAGGTTTTCGGCATAAAAAAATAATTATTCATCAGAAAAATAATTATTCATCAGAAATATGAATAATATATTTTTTTAATATTTTTATGATGTAAAATGAACGAATTTATTATTTATTTTTAAAAATTTCATTTTTTAATATTCCCGTAAAAATTATGAAAGGTCATCGTAGGATGACCCTAGGTTTTCGGCATAAAAAAATAATTATTCATCAGAAATATGAATAATATATTATTTTAATATTTTTATGATGTAAAATGAACGAATTTATTATTTATTTTTAAAAATTTCATTTTTTAATATTCCCGTAAAAATTATGAAAGGTCATCGTAGGATGACCCTAGGTTTTCGGCATAAAAAAATAATTATTCATCAGAAATATCAATAATATATTTGTTTAATATTTTTATGATGTAAAATGAACGAATTTATTATTTATTTTTAGAAATTTCATTTTTTAATTTTCCAGTAAAAATTATGAAAGGTCATCGTAGGATGACCCTAGGTTTTCGGCATAAAAAAATAATTTTTAGTAAGAAATATCAATAATATATTTTTTTAATATTTTTATGATGTAAAATGAACGAATTTATTATTTATTTTTAAAAATTTCATTTTTTAATATTCCCGTAAAAATTATGAAAGGTCATCGTAGGATGACCCTAGGTTTTCGGCATAAAAAAATAATTATTCATCAGAAATATCAATAATATATTTTTTTAATATTTTTATGATGTAAAATGAACGAATTTATTATTTATTTTTAAAAATTTCATTTTTTAAATTTACCGAAAAAATTATGAAAGGTCATCGTAGGATGACCCTAGGTTTTCGGCATAAAAAAATAATTATTCATCAGAAATATCAATAATATATTTTTTTAATATTTTTATGATGTAAAATGAACGAATTTATTATTTATTTTTAAAAATTTCATTTTTTAATATTCCCGTAAAAATTATGAAAGGTCATCGTAGGATGACCCTAGGTTTTCGGCATAAAAAAATAATTATTCATCAGAAATATGAATAATATATTATTTTAATATTTTTATGATGTAAAATGAACGAATTTATTATTTATTTTTAAAAATTTCATTTTTTAATATTCCCGTAAAAATTATGAAAGGTCATCGTAGGATGACCCTAGGTTTTCGGCATAAAAAAATAATTATTCATCAGAAATATCAATAATATATTTTTTTAATATTTTTATGATGTAAAATGAACGAATTTATTATTTATTTTTAAAAATTTCATTTTTTAATATTCCCGTAAAAATTATGAAAGATCATCGTAGGATGACCCTAGGTTTTCGGCATAAAAAAATAATTATTCATCAGAAATATCAATAATATATTTTTTTAATATTATAATGATGTAAAATGAACGAATTTATTATTTATTTTTAAAGATATCATTTTTTAATTTTACCGTAAAAATTATGAAAGGTCATCGTAGGATGACCCTAGGTTTTCGGCATAAAAAAATAATTATTCATCAGAAATATCAATAATATATTTTTTTAATATTTTTATGATGTAAAATGAACGAATTTATTATTTATTTTTAAAAATTTCATTTTTTAAATTTACCGAAAAAATTATGAAAGGTCATCGTAGGATGACCCTAGGTTTTCGGCATAAAAAAATAATTATTCATCAGAAATATCAATAATATATTTTTTTAATATTTTTATGATGTAAAATGAACGAATTTATTATTTATTTTTAAAAATTTCATTTTTTAATATTCCCGTAAAAATTATGAAAGGTCATCGTAGGATGACCCTAGGTTTTCGGCATAAAAAAATAATTATTCATCAGAAATATGAATAATATATTATTTTAATATTTTTATGATGTAAAATGAACGAATTTATTATTTATTTTTAAAAATTTCATTTTTTAATATTCCCGTAAAAATTATGAAAGGTCATCGTAGGATGACCCTAGGTTTTCGGCATAAAAAAATAATTATTCATCAGAAATATCAATAATATATTTTTTTAATATTTTTATGATGTAAAATGAACGAATTTATTATTTATTTTTAAAAATTTCATTTTTTAATATTCCCGTAAAAATTATGAAAGATCATCGTAGGATGACCCTAGGTTTTCGGCATAAAAAAATAATTATTCATCAGAAATATCAATAATATATTTTTTTAATATTTTTATGATGTAAAATGAACGAATTTATTATTTATTTTTAAAAATTTCATTTTTTAATTTTACCGTAAAAATTATGAAAGGTCATCGTAGGATGACCCTAGGTTTTCGGCATAAAAAAATAATTATTCATCAGAAATATCAATAATATATTTGTTTAATATTTTTATGATGTAAAATGAACGAAATTATTATTTATTTTTAAAAATTTCATTTTTTAATTTTACCGTAAAAATTATGAAAGGTCATCGTAGGATGACCCTAGGTTTTCGGCATAAAAAAATAATTATTCATCAGAAATATGAATAATATATTTTTTTAATATTATAATGATGTAAAATGAACGAATTTATTATTTATTTTTAAAGATTTCATTTTTTAATTTTACCGTAAAAATTATGAAAGGTCATCGTAGGATGACCCTAGGTTTTCGGCATAAAAAAATAATTATTCATCAGAAATATCAAAAATATATTTTTTTAATATTTTTATGATGTAAAATGAACGAATTTATTATTTATTTTTAAAAATTTCATTTTTTAATATTCCCGTAAAAATTATGAAAGGTCATCGTAGGATGACCCTAGGTTTTCGGCATAAAAAAATAATTTTTAGTAAGAAATATCAATAATAAATTTTTTTAATATTTTTATGATGTAAAATGAACAAATTTATTATTTATTTTTAAAAATTTCATTTTTTAATATTCCCGTAAAAATTATCAAAGGTCATCGTAGGATGACCCTAGGTTTTCGGCATAAAAAAATAATTATTAATCAGAAATATGAATAATATATTTTTTTAATATTTTTATGATGTAAAATGAACGAATTTATTATTTATTTTTAAAAATTTCATTTTTTAATTTTACCGTAAAAATTATGAAAGGTCATCGTAGGATGACCCTAGGTTTTCGGCATAAAAAAATAATTATTCATCAGAAATATCAATAATATATTTGTTTAATATTTTTATGATGTAAAATGAACGAATTTATTATTTATTTTTAAAAATTTCATTTTTTAATTTTACCGTAAAAATTATGAAAGGTCATCGTAGGATGACCCTAGGTTTTCGGCATAAAAAAATAATTATTCATCAGAAATATCAATAATATATTTTTTTAATATTTTTATGATGTAAAATGAACGAATTTATTATTTATTTTTAAAAATTTCATTTTTTAATTTTCCAGTAAAAATTATGAAAGGTCATCGTAGGATGACCCTAGGTTTTCGGCATAAAAAAATAATTATTCATCAGAAATATCAAAAATATATTTTTTTAATATTTTTATGATGTAAAATGAACGAATTTATTATTTATTTTTAAAAATTTCATTTTTTAATATTCCCGTAAAAATTATGAAACATCATCGTAGGATGACCCTAGGTTTTCGGAATAAAAAAATAATTATTCATCAGAAATATCAATAATATATTTTTTTAATATTTTTATGATGTAAAATGAACGAATTTATTATTTATTTTTAAAAATTTCATTTTTTAATATTCCCGTAAAAATTATGAAAGGTCATCGTAGGATGACCCTAGGTTTTCGGCATAAAAAAATAATTATTCATCAGAAATATCAATAATATATTTTTTTAATATTTTTATGATGTAAAATGAACGAATTTATTATTTATTTTTAAAAATTTCATTTTTTAATATTCCCGTAAAAATTATGAAAGATCATCGTAGGATGACCCTAGGTTTTCGGCATAAAAAAATAATTATTCATCAGAAATATCAATAATATATTTTTTTAATATTTTTATGATGTAAAATTAACGAATTTATTATTTATTTTTAAAAATTTCATTTTTTAATTTTACCGTAAAAATTATGAAAGGTCATCGTAGGATGACCCTAGGTTTTCGGCATAAAAAAATAATTATTCATCAGAAATATCAATAATATATTTTTTTAATATTTTTATGATGTAAAATGAACGAATTTATTATTTATTTTTAAAAATTTCATTTTTTAAATTTACCGAAAAAATTATGAAAGGTCATCGTAGGATGACCCTAGGTTTTCGGCATAAAAAAATAATTATTCATCAGAAATATCAATAATATATTTTTTTAATATTTTTATGATGTAAAATGAACGAATTTATTATTTATTTTTAAAAATTTCATTTTTTAAATTTACCGAAAAAATTATGAAAGGTCATCGTAGGATGACCCTAGGTTTTCGGCATAAAAAAATAATTATTCATCAGAAATATCAATAATATATTTTTTTAATATTTTTATGATGTAAAATGAACGAATTTATTATTTATTTTTAAAAATTTCATTTTTTAATATTCCCGTAAAAATTATGAAAGGTCATCGTAGGATGACCCTAGGTTTTCGGCATAAAAAAATAATTATTCATCAGAAATATGAATAATATATTATTTTAATATTTTTATGATGTAAAATGAACGAATTTATTATTTATTTTTAAAAATTTCATTTTTTAATATTCCCGTAAAAATTATGAAAGGTCATCGTAGGATGACCCTAGGTTTTCGGCATAAAAAAATAATTATTCATCAGAAATATCAATAATATATTTTTTTAATATTTTTATGATGTAAAATGAACGAATTTATTATTT
Organism: Labia minor; assembly: GCA_963082975.1. Taxonomy (NCBI): domain Eukaryota; kingdom Metazoa; phylum Arthropoda; class Insecta; order Dermaptera; family Spongiphoridae; genus Labia; species Labia minor. Next base: position 120,280,564 of record OY720344.1, on the reverse strand, counting down.
ATTTTTAAAAATTTCATTTTTTAATATTCCCGTAAAAATTATGAAAGATCATCGTAGGATGACCCTAGGTTTTCGGCATAAAAAAATAATTATTCATCAGAAATATCAATAATATATTTTTTTAATATTTTTATGATGTAAAATGAACGAATTTATTATTTATTTTTAAAAATTTCATTTTTTAATTTTACCGTAAAAATTATGAAAGGTCATCGTAGGATGACCCTAGGTTTTCGGCATAAAAAAATAATTATTCATCAGAAATATCAATAATATATTTGTTTAATATTTTTATGATGTAAAATGAACGAAATTATTATTTATTTTTAAAAATTTCATTTTTTAATTTTACCGTAAAAATTATGAAAGGTCATCGTAGGATGACCCTAGGTTTTCGGCATAAAAAAATAATTATTCATCAGAAATATGAATAATATATTTTTTTAATATTATAATGATGTAAAATGAACGAATTTATTATTTATTTTTAAAGATTTCATTTTTTAATTTTACCGTAAAAATTATGAAAGGTCATCGTAGGATGACCCTAGGTTTTCGGCATAAAAAAATAATTATTCATCAGAAATATCAAAAATATATTTTTTTAATATTTTTATGATGTAAAATGAACGAATTTATTATTTATTTTTAAAAATTTCATTTTTTAATATTCCCGTAAAAATTATGAAAGGTCATCGTAGGATGACCCTAGGTTTTCGGCATAAAAAAATAATTTTTAGTAAGAAATATCAATAATAAATTTTTTTAATATTTTTATGATGTAAAATGAACAAATTTATTATTTATTTTTAAAAATTTCATTTTTTAATATTCCCGTAAAAATTATCAAAGGTCATCGTAGGATGACCCTAGGTTTTCGGCATAAAAAAATAATTATTAATCAGAAATATGAATAATATATTTTTTTAATATTTTTATGATGTAAAATGAACGAATTTATTATTTATTTTTAAAAATTTCATTTTTTAATTTTACCGTAAAAATTATGAAAGGTCATCGTAGGATGACCCTAGGTTTTCGGCATAAAAAAATAATTATTCATCAGAAATATCAATAATATATTTGTTTAATATTTTTATGATGTAAAATGAACGAATTTATTATTTATTTTTAAAAATTTCATTTTTTAATTTTACCGTAAAAATTATGAAAGGTCATCGTAGGATGACCCTAGGTTTTCGGCATAAAAAAATAATTATTCATCAGAAATATCAATAATATATTTTTTTAATATTTTTATGATGTAAAATGAACGAATTTATTATTTATTTTTAAAAATTTCATTTTTTAATTTTCCAGTAAAAATTATGAAAGGTCATCGTAGGATGACCCTAGGTTTTCGGCATAAAAAAATAATTATTCATCAGAAATATCAAAAATATATTTTTTTAATATTTTTATGATGTAAAATGAACGAATTTATTATTTATTTTTAAAAATTTCATTTTTTAATATTCCCGTAAAAATTATGAAACATCATCGTAGGATGACCCTAGGTTTTCGGAATAAAAAAATAATTATTCATCAGAAATATCAATAATATATTTTTTTAATATTTTTATGATGTAAAATGAACGAATTTATTATTTATTTTTAAAAATTTCATTTTTTAATATTCCCGTAAAAATTATGAAAGGTCATCGTAGGATGACCCTAGGTTTTCGGCATAAAAAAATAATTATTCATCAGAAATATCAATAATATATTTTTTTAATATTTTTATGATGTAAAATGAACGAATTTATTATTTATTTTTAAAAATTTCATTTTTTAATATTCCCGTAAAAATTATGAAAGATCATCGTAGGATGACCCTAGGTTTTCGGCATAAAAAATAATTATTCATCAGAAATATCAATAATATATTTTTTTAATATTTTTATGATGTAAAATTAACGAATTTATTATTTATTTTTAAAAATTTCATTTTTTAATTTTACCGTAAAAATTATGAAAGGTCATCGTAGGATGACCCTAGGTTTTCGGCATAAAAAAATAATTATTCATCAGAAATATCAATAATATATTTTTTTAATATTTTTATGATGTAAAATGAACGAATTTATTATTTATTTTTAAAAATTTCATTTTTTAAATTTACCGAAAAAATTATGAAAGGTCATCGTAGGATGACCCTAGGTTTTCGGCATAAAAAAATAATTTTTAGTAAGAAATATCAATAATATATTTTTTTAATATTTTTATGATGTAAAATGAACGAATTTATTATTTATTTTTAAAAATTTCATTTTTTAATATTCCCGTAAAAATTATCAAAGGTCATCGTAGGATGACCCTAGGTTTTCGGCATAAAAAAATAATTATTAATCAGAAATATGAATAATATATTTTTTTAATATTTTTATGATGTAAAATGAACGAATTTATTATTTATTTTTAAAAATTTCATTTTTTAATTTTACCGTAAAAATTATGAAAGGTCATCGTAGGATGACCCTAGGTTTTCGGCATAAAAAAATAATTATTCATCAGAAATATCAATAATATATTTGTTTAATATTTTTATGATGTAAAATGAACGAATTTATTATTTATTTTTAAAAATTTCATTTTTTAATTTTACCGTAAAAATTATGAAAGGTCATCGTAGGATGACCCTAGGTTTTCGGCATAAAAAAAATAATTATTCATCAGAAATATCAATAATATATTTTTTTAATATTTTTATGATGTAAAATGAACGAATTTATTATTTATTTTTAAAAATTTCATTTTTTAATTTTACCGTAAAAATTATGAAAGGTCATCGTAGGATGACCCTAGGTTTTCGGCATAAAAAAATAATTATTCATCAGAAATATCAAAAATATATTTTTTTAATATTTTTATGATGTAAAATGAACGAATTTATTATTTATTTTTAAAAATTTCATTTTTTAATATTCCCGTAAAAATTATGAAAGATCATCGTAGGATGACCCTAGGTTTTCGGAATAAAAAAATAATTATTCATCAGAAATATCAATAATATATTTTTTTAATATTTTTATGATGTAAAATGAACGAATTTATTATTTATTTTTAAAAATTTCATTTTTTAATATTCCCGTAAAAATTATCAAAGGTCATCGTAGGATGACCCTAGGTTTTCGGCATAAAAAAATAATTATTCATCAGAAATATCAATAATATATTTTTTTAATATTTTTATGATGTAAAATGAACGAATTTATTATTTATTTTTAAAAATTTCATTTTTTAATTTTACCGTAAAAATTATGAAAGGTCATCGTAGGATGACCCTAGGTTTTCGGCATAAAAAAATAATTATTAATCAGAAATATCAATAATATATTTTTTTAATATTTTTATGATGTAAAATGAACGAATTTATTATTTATTTTTAAAAATTTCATTTTTTAAATTTACCGAAAAAATTATGAAAGGTCATCGTAGGATGACCCTAGGTTTTCGGCATAAAAAAATAATTATTCATCAGAAATATCAATAATATATTTTTTTAATATTTTTATGATGTAAAATTAACGAATTTATTATTTATTTTTAAAAATTTCATTTTTTAATTTTCCAGTAAAAATTATGAAAGGTCATCGTAGGATGACCCTAGGTTTTCGGCATAAAAAAATAATTTTTAGTAAGAAATATCAATAATATATTTTTTTAATATTTTTATGATGTAAAATGAACGAATTTATTATTTATTTTTAAAAATTTCATTTTTTAATATTCCCGTAAAAATTATGAAAGGTCATCGTAGGATGACCCTAGGTTTTCGGCATAAAAAAATAATTATTCATCAGAAATATCAATAATATATTTTTTTAATATTTTTATGATGTAAAATGAACGAATTTATTATTTATTTTTAAAAATTTCATTTTTTAATATTCCCGTAAAAATTATGAAAGATCATCGTAGGATGACCCTAGGTTTTCGGAATAAAAAAATAATTATTCATCAGAAATATCAATAATATATTTTTTTAATATTTTTATGATGTAAAATGAACGAATTTATTATTTATTTTTAAAAATTTCATTTTTTAATATTCCCGTAAAAATTATCAAAGGTCATCGTAGGATGACCCTAGGTTTTCGGCATAAAAAAATAATTATTCATCAGAAATATCAATAATATATTTTTTTAATATTTTTATGATGTAAAAATAACGAATTTATTATTTATTTTTAAAAATTTCATTTTTTAATTTTCCAGTAAAAATTATGAAAGGTCATCGTAGGATGACCCTAGGTTTTCGGCATAAAAAAATAATTTTTAGTAAGAAATATCAATAATATATTTTTTTAATATTTTTATGATGTAAAATGAACGAATTTATTATTTATTTTTAAAAATTTCATTTTTTAATATTCCCGTAAAAATTATGAAAGGTCATCGTAGGATGACCCTAGGTTTTCGGCATAAAAAAATAATTATTCATCAGAAATATCAATAATATATTTTTTTAATATTTTTATGATGTAAAATGAACGAATTTATTATTTATTTTTAAAAATTTCATTTTTTAATATTCCCGTAAAAATTATGAAAGATCATCGTAGGATGACCCTAGGTTTTCGGCATAAAAAAATAATTATTCATCAGAAATATCAATAATATATTTTTTTAATATTTTTATGATGTAAAATGAACGAATTTATTATTTATTTTTAAAAATTTCATTTTTTAATTTTACCGTAAAAATTATGAAAGGTCATCGTAGGATGACCCTAGGTTTTCGGCATAAAAAAATAATTATTCATCAGAAATATCAATAATATATTTTTTTAATATTTTTATGATGTAAAAATAACGAATTTATTATTTATTTTTAAAAATTTCATTTTTTAATTTTCCAGTAAAAATTATGAAAGGTCATCGTAGGATGACCCTAGGTTTTCGGCATAAAAAAATAATTTTTAGTAAGAAATATCAATAATATATTTTTTTAATATTTTTATGATGTAAAATGAACGAATTTATTATTTATTTTTAAAAATTTCATTTTTTAATATTCCCGTAAAAATTATGAAAGGTCATCGTAGGATGACCCTAGGTTTTCGGCATAAAAAAATAATTATTCATCAGAAATATCAATAATATATTTTTTTAATATTTTTATGATGTAAAATGAACGAATTTATTATTTATTTTTAAAAATTTCATTTTTTAATATTCCCGTAAAAATTATGAAAGATCATCGTAGGATGACCCTAGGTTTTCGGCATAAAAAAATAATTATTCATCAGAAATATCAATAATATATTTTTTTAATATTTTTATGATGTAAAATGAACGAATTTATTATTTATTTTTAAAAATTTCATTTTTTAATTTTACCGTAAAAATTATGAAAGGTCATCGTAGGATGACCCTAGGTTTTCGGCATAAAAAAATAATTATTCATCAGAAATATCAATAATATATTTTTTTAATATTTTTATGATGTAAAATGAACGAATTTATTATTTATTTTTAAAAATTTCATTTTTTAAATTTACCGAAAAAATTATGAAAGGTCATCGTAGGATGACCCTAGGTTTTCGGCATAAAAAAATAATTATTCATCAGAAATATCAAAAATATATTTTTTTAATATTTTTATGATGTAAAATGAACGAATTTATTATTTATTTTTAAAAATTTCATTTTTTAATATTCCCGTAAAAATTATGAAAGGTCATCGTAGGATGACCCTAGGTTTTCGGCATAAAAAAATAATTTTTAGTAAGAAATATCAATAATAAATTTTTTTAATATTTTTATGATGTAAAATGAACGAATTTATTATTTATTTTTAAAAATTTCATTTTTTAATTTTACCGTAAAAATTATGAAAGGTCATCGTAGGATGACCCTAGGTTTTCGGCATAAAAAAATAATTATTCATCAGAAATATCAATAATATATTTGTTTAATATTTTTATGATGTAAAATGAACGAATTTATTATTTATTTTTAAAAATTTCAATTTTTAATTTTACTGTAAAAATTATGAAAGGTCATCGTAGGATGACCCTAGGTTTTCGGCATAAAAAAATAATTATTCATCAGAAATATCAATAATATATTTTTTTAATATTTTTATGATGTAAAATGAACGAATTTATTATTTATTTTTAAAAATTTCATTTTTTAATTTTACCGTAAAAATTATGAAAGGTCATCGTAGGATGACCCTAGGTTTTCGGCATAAAAAAATAATTATTCATCAGAAATATCAAAAATATATTTTTTTAATATTTTTATGATGTAAAATGAACGAATTTATTATTTATTTTTAAAAATTTCATTTTTTAATATTCCCGTAAAAATTATGAAAGATCATCGTAGGATGACCCTAGGTTTTCGGCATAAAAAAATAATTATTCATCAGAAATATCAATAATATATTTTTTTAATATTTTTATGATGTAAAATGAACGAATTTATTATTTATTTTTAAAAATTTCATTTTTTAATTTTACCGTAAAAATTATGAAAGGTCATCGTAGGATGACCCTAGGTTTTCGGCATAAAAAAATAATTATTCATCAGAAATATCAATAATATATTTTTTTAATATTTTTATGATGTAAAATGAACGAATTTATTATTTATTTTTAAAAATTTCATTTTTTAAATTTACCGAAAAAATTATGAAAGGTCATCGTAGGATGACCCTAGGTTTTCGGCATAAAAAAATAATTTTTAGTAAGAAATATCAATAATATATTTTTTTAATATTTTTATGATGTAAAATGAACGAATTTATTATTTATTTTTAAAAATTTCATTTTTTAATATTCCCGTAAAAATTATCAAAGGTCATCGTAGGATGACCCTAGGTTTTCGGCATAAAAAAATAATTATTAATCAGAAATATGAATAATATATTTTTTTAATATTTTTATGATGTAAAATGAACGAATTTATTATTTATTTTTAAAAATTTCATTTTTTAATTTTACCGTAAAAATTATGAAAGGTCATCGTAGGATGACCCTAGGTTTTCGGCATAAAAAAATAATTATTCATCAGAAATATCAATAATATATTTGTTTAATATTTTTATGATGTAAAATGAACGAATTTATTATTTATTTTTAAAAATTTCAATTTTTAATTTTACTGTAAAAATTATGAAAGGTCATCGTAGGATGACCCTAGGTTTTCGGCATAAAAAAATAATTATTCATCAGAAATATCAATAATATATTTTTTTAATATTTTTATGATGTAAAATGAACGAATTTATTATTTATTTTTAAAAATTTCATTTTTTAATTTTACCGTAAAAATTATGAAAGGTCATCGTAGGATGACCCTAGGTTTTCGGCATAAAAAAATAATTATTCATCAGAAATATCAAAAATATATTTTTTTAATATTTTTATGATGTAAAATGAACGAATTTATTATTTATTTTTAAAAATTTCATTTTTTAATATTCCCGTAAAAATTATGAAAGATCATCGTAGGATGACCCTAGGTTTTCGGAATAAAAAATAATTATTCATCAGAAATATCAATAATATATTTTTTTAATATTTTTATGATGTAAAATGAACGAATTTATTATTTATTTTTAAAAATTTCATTTTTTAATATTCCCGTAAAAATTATCAAAGGTCATCGTAGGATGACCCTAGGTTTTCGGCATAAAAAAATAATTATTCATCAGAAATATCAATAATATATTTTTTTAATATTTTTATGATGTAAAATGAACGAATTTATTATTTATTTTTAAAAATTTCATTTTTTAATTTTACCGTAAAAATTATGAAAGGTCATCGTAGGATGACCCTAGGTTTTCGGCATAAAAAAATAATTATTCATCAGAAATATCAATAATATATTTTTTTAATATTTTTATGATGTAAAAATAACGAATTTATTATTTATTTTTAAAAATTTCATTTTTTAATTTTACCGTAAAAATTATGAAAGGTCATCGTAGGATGACCCTAGGTTTTCGGCATAAAAAAATAATTATTCATCAGAAATATCAATAATATATTTTTTTAATATTTTTATGATGTAAAATGAACGAATTTATTATTTATTTTTAAAAATTTCATTTTTTAAATTTACCGAAAAAATTATGAAAGGTCATCGTAGGATGACCCTAGGTTTTCGGCATAAAAAAATAATTTTTAGTAAGAAATATCAATAATATATTTTTTTAATATTTTTATGATGTAAAATGAACGAATTTATTATTTATTTTTAAAAATTTCATTTTTTAATATTCCCGTAAAAATTATCAAAGGTCATCGTAGGATGACCCTAGGTTTTCGGAATAAAAAAATAATTATTCATCAGAAATATCAATAATATATTTTTTTAATATTTTTATGATGTAAAATGAACGAATTTATTATTTATTTTTAAAAATTTCATTTTTTAATATTCCCGTAAAAATTATCAAAGGTCATCGTAGGATGACCCTAGGTTTTCGGCATAAAAAAATAATTATTCATCAGAAATATCAATAATATATTTTTTTAATATTTTTATGATGTAAAATGAACGAATTTATTATTTATTTTTAAAAATTTCATTTTTTAATTTTACCGTAAAAATTATGAAAGGTCATCGTAGGATGACCCTAGGTTTTCGGCATAAAAAAATAATTATTCATCAGAAATATCAATAATATATTTTTTTAATATTTTTATGATGTAAAATGAACGAATTTATTATTTATTTTTAAAAATTTCATTTTTTAAATTTACCGAAAAAATTATGAAAGGTCATCGTAGGATGACCCTAGGTTTTCGGCATAAAAAAATAATTATTCATCAGAAATATCAATAATATATTTTTTTAATATTTTTATGATGTAAAAATAACGAATTTATTATTTATTTTTAAAAATTTCATTTTTTAATTTTCCAGTAAAAATTATGAAAGGTCATCGTAGGATGACCCTAGGTTTTCGGCATAAAAAAATAATTTTTAGTAAGAAATATCAATAATATATTTTTTTAATATTTTTATGATGTAAAATGAACGAATTTATTATTTATTTTTAAAAATTTCATTTTTTAATATTCCCGTAAAAATTATGAAAGGTCATCGTAGGATGACCCTAGGTTTTCGGCATAAAAAAATAATTATTCATCAGAAATATCAATAATATATTTTTTTAATATTTTTATGATGTAAAATGAACGAATTTATTATTTATTTTTAAAAATTTCATTTTTTAATATTCCCGTAAAAATTATGAAAGATCATCGTAGGATGACCCTAGGTTTTCGGCATAAAAAAATAATTATTCATCAGAAATATCAATAATATATTTTTTTAATATTTTTATGATGTAAAATGAACGAATTTATTATTTATTTTTAAAAATTTCATTTTTTAATTTTACCGTAAAAATTATGAAAGGTCATCGTAGGATGACCCTAGGTTTTCGGCATAAAAAAATAATTATTCATCAGAAATATCAATAATATATTTGTTTAATATTTTTATGATGTAAAATGAACGAAATTATTATTTATTTTTAAAAATTTCATTTTTTAATTTTACCGTAAAAATATTGAAAGGTCATCGTAGGATGACCCTAGGTTTTCGGCATAAAAAATAATTATTCATCAGAAATATGAATAATATATTTTTTTAATATTATAATGATGTAAAATGAACGAATTTATTATTTATTTTTAAAGATTTCATTTTTTAATTTTACCGTAAAAATTATGAAAGGTCATCGTAGGATGACCCTAGGTTTTCGGCATAAAAAAATAATTATTCATCAGAAATATCAATAATATATTTTTTTAATATTTTTATGATGTAAAATGAACGAATTTATTATTTATTTTTAAAAATTTCATTTTTTAATTTTACCGTAAAAATTATGAAAGGTCATCGTAGGATGACCCTAGGTTTTCGGCATAAAAAAATAATTATTCATCAGAAATATCAAAAATATATTTTTTTAATATTTTTATGATGTAAAATGAACGAATTTATTATTTATTTTTAAAAATTTCATTTTTTAATATTCCCGTAAAAATTATGAAAGATCATCGTAGGATGACCCTAGGTTTTCGGAATAAAAAAATAATTATTCATCAGAAATATCAATAATATATTTTTTTAATATTTTTATGATGTAAAATGAACGAATTTATTATTTATTTTTAAAAATTTCATTTTTTAATATTCCCGTAAAAATTATCAAAGGTCATCGTAGGATGACCCTAGGTTTTCGGCATAAAAAAATAATTATTCATCAGAAATATCAATAATATATTTTTTTAATATTTTTATGATGTAAAATGAACGAATTTATTATTTATTTTTAAAAATTTCATTTTTTAATTTTACCGTAAAAATTATGAAAGGTCATCGTAGGATGACCCTAGGTTTTCGGCATAAAAAAATAATTATTCATCAGAAATATCAATAATATATTTTTTTAATATTTTTATGATGTAAAAATAACGAATTTATTATTTATTTTTAAAAATTTCATTTTTTAATTTTACCGTAAAAATTATGAAAGGTCATCGTAGGATGACCCTAGGTTTTCGGCATAAAAAAATAATTATTCATCAGAAATATCAATAATATATTTTTTTAATATTTTTATGATGTAAAATGAACGAATTTATTATTTATTTTTAAAAATTTCATTTTTTAAATTTACCGAAAAAATTATGAAAGGTCATCGTAGGATGACCCTAGGTTTTCGGCATAAAAAAATAATTTTTAGTAAGAAATATCAATAATATATTTTTTTAATATTTTTATGATGTAAAATGAACGAATTTATTATTTATTTTTAAAAATTTCATTTTTTAATATTCCCGTAAAAATTATCAAAGGTCATCGTAGGATGACCCTAGGTTTTCGGAATAAAAAAATAATTATTCATCAGAAATATCAATAATATATTTTTTTAATATTTTTATGATGTAAAATGAACGAATTTATTATTTATTTTTAAAAATTTCATTTTTTAATATTCCCGTAAAAATTATCAAAGGTCATCGTAGGATGACCCTAGGTTTTCGGCATAAAAAAATAATTATTCATCAGAAATATCAATAATATATTTTTTTAATATTTTTATGATGTAAAATGAACGAATTTATTATTTATTTTTAAAAATTTCATTTTTTAATTTTACCGTAAAAATTATGAAAGGTCATCGTAGGATGACCCTAGGTTTTCGGCATAAAAAAATAATTATTCATCAGAAATATCAATAATATATTTTTTTAATATTTTTATGATGTAAAATGAACGAATTTATTATTTATTTTTAAAAATTTCATTTTTTAAATTTACCGAAAAAATTATGAAAGGTCATCGTAGGATGACCCTAGGTTTTCGGCATAAAAAAATAATTATTCATCAGAAATATCAATAATATATTTTTTTAATATTTTTATGATGTAAAAATAACGAATTTATTATTTATTTTTAAAAATTTCATTTTTTAATTTTCCAGTAAAAATTATGAAAGGTCATCGTAGGATGACCCTAGGTTTTCGGCATAAAAAAATAATTTTTAGTAAGAAATATCAATAATATATTTTTTTAATATTTTTATGATGTAAAATGAACGAATTTATTATTTATTTTTAAAAATTTCATTTTTTAATATTCCCGTAAAAATTATGAAAGGTCATCGTAGGATGACCCTAGGTTTTCGGCATAAAAAAATAATTATTCATCAGAAATATCAATAATATATTTTTTTAATATTTTTATGATGTAAAATGAACGAATTTATTATTTATTTTTAAAAATTTCATTTTTTAATATTCCCGTAAAAATTATGAAAGATCATCGTAGGATGACCCTAGGTTTTCGGCATAAAAAAATAATTATTCATCAGAAATATCAATAATATATTTTTTTAATATTTTTATGATGTAAAATGAACGAATTTATTATTTATTTTTAAAAATTTCATTTTTTAATTTTACCGTAAAAATTATGAAAGGTCATCGTAGGATGACCCTAGGTTTTCGGCATAAAAAAATAATTATTCATCAGAAATATCAATAATATATTTGTTTAATATTTTTATGATGTAAAATGAACGAAATTATTATTTATTTTTAAAAATTTCATTTTTTAATTTTACCGTAAAAATATTGAAAGGTCATCGTAGGATGACCCTAGGTTTTCGGCATAAAAAATAATTATTCATCAGAAATATGAATAATATATTTTTTTAATATTATAATGATGTAAAATGAACGAATTTATTATTTATTTTTAAAGATTTCATTTTTTAATTTTACCGTAAAAATTATGAAAGGTCATCGTAGGATGACCCTAGGTTTTCGGCATAAAAAAATAATTATTCATCAGAAATATCAAAAATATATTTTTTTAATATTTTTATGATGTAAAATGAACGAATTTATTATTTATTTTTAAAAATTTCATTTTTTAATATTCCCGTAAAAATTATGAAAGGTCATCGTAGGATGACCCTAGGTTTTCGGCATAAAAAAATAATTTTTAGTAAGAAATATCAATAATATATTTTTTTAATATTTTTATGATGTAAAATGAACGAATTTATTATTTATTTTTAAAAATTTCATTTTTTAATATTCCCGTAAAAATTATCAAAGGTCATCGTAGGATGACCCTAGGTTTTCGGCATAAAAAAATAATTATTAATCAGAAATATGAATAATATATTTTTTTAATATTTTTATGATGTAAAATGAACGAATTTATTATTTATTTTTAAAAATTTCATTTTTTAATTTTACCGTAAAAATTATGAAAGGTCATCGTAGGATGACCCTAGGTTTTCGGCATAAAAAAATAATTATTCATCAGAAATATCAATAATATATTTGTTTAATATTTTTATGATGTAAAATGAACGAATTTATTATTTATTTTTAAAAATTTCATTTTTTAATTTTACCGTAAAAATTATGAAAGGTAATCGTAGGATGACCCTAGGTTTTCGGCATAAAAAAATAATTATTCATCAGAAATATCAATAATATATTTTTTTAATATTTTTATGATGTAAAATGAACGAATTTATTATTTATTTTTAAAAATTTCATTTTTTAATTTTACCGTAAAAATTATGAAAGGTCATCGTAGGATGACCCTAGGTTTTCGGCATAAAAAAATAATTATTCATCAGAAATATCAAAAATATATTTTTTTAATATTTTTATGATGTAAAATGAACGAATTTATTATTTATTTTTAAAAATTTCATTTTTTAATATTCCCGTAAAAATTATGAAAGATCATCGTAGGATGACCCTAGGTTTTCGGCATAAAAAAATAATTATTCATCAGAAATATCAATAATATATTTTTTTAATATTTTTATGATGTAAAATGAACGAATTTATTATTTATTTTTAAAAATTTCATTTTTTAATATTCCCGTAAAAATTATCAAAGGTCATCGTAGGTTTTCGGCATAAAAAAATAATTATTCATCAGAAATATCAATAATATATTTTTTTAATATTTTTATGATGTAAAATGAACGAATTTATTATTTATTTTTAAAAATTTCATTTTTTAATTTTACCGTAAAAATTATGAAAGGTCATCGTAGGATGACCCTAGGTTTTCGGCATAAAAAAATAATTATTCATCAGAAATATCAATAATATATTTGTTTAATATTTTTATGATGTAAAATGAACGAAATTATTATTTATTTTTAAAAATTTCATTTTTTAATTTTACCGTAAAAATATTGAAAGGTCATCGTAGGATGACCCTAGGTTTTCGGCATAAAAAATAATTATTCATCAGAAATATGAATAATATATTTTTTTAATATTATAATGATGTAAAATGAACGAATTTATTATTTATTTTTAAAGATTTCATTTTTTAATTTTACCGTAAAAATTATGAAAGGTCATCGTAGGATGACCCTAGGTTTTCGGCATAAAAAAATAATTATTCATCAGAAATATCAAAAATATATTTTTTTAATATTTTTATGATGTAAAATGAACGAATTTATTATTTATTTTTAAAAATTTCATTTTTTAATATTCCCGTAAAAATTATGAAAGGTCATCGTAGGATGACCCTAGGTTTTCGGCATAAAAAAATAATTTTTAGTAAGAAATATCAATAATATATTTTTTTAATATTTTTATGATGTAAAATGAACGAATTTATTATTTATTTTTAAAAATTTCATTTTTTAATATTCCCGTAAAAATTATCAAAGGTCATCGTAGGATGACCCTAGGTTTTCGGCATAAAAAAATAATTATTAATCAGAAATATGAATAATATATTTTTTTAATATTTTTATGATGTAAAATGAACGAATTTATTATTTATTTTTAAAAATTTCATTTTTTAATTTTACCGTAAAAATTATGAAAGGTCATCGTAGGATGACCCTAGGTTTTCGGCATAAAAAAATAATTATTCATCAGAAATATCAATAATATATTTGTTTAATATTTTTATGATGTAAAATGAACGAATTTATTATTTATTTTTAAAAATTTCATTTTTTAATTTTACCGTAAAAATTATGAAAGGTAATCGTAGGATGACCCTAGGTTTTCGGCATAAAAAAATAATTATTCATCAGAAATATCAATAATATATTTTTTTAATATTTTTATGATGTAAAATGAACGAATTTATTATTTATTTTTAAAAATTTCATTTTTTAATTTTACCGTAAAAATTATGAAAGGTCATCGTAGGATGACCCTAGGTTTTCGGCATAAAAAAATAATTATTCATCAGAAATATCAAAAATATATTTTTTTAATATTTTTATGATGTAAAATGAACGAATTTATTATTTATTTTTAAAAATTTCATTTTTTAATATTCCCGTAAAAATTATGAAAGATCATCGTAGGATGACCCTAGGTTTTCGGCATAAAAAAATAATTATTCATCAGAAATATCAATAATATATTTTTTTAATATTTTTATGATGTAAAATGAACGAATTTATTATTTATTTTTAAAAATTTCATTTTTTAATATTCCCGTAAAAATTATCAAAGGTCATCGTAGGTTTTCGGCATAAAAAAATAATTATTCATCAGAAATATCAATAATATATTTTTTTAATATTTTTATGATGTAAAATGAACGAATTTATTATTTATTTTTAAAAATTTCATTTTTTAATTTTACCGTAAAAATTATGAAAGGTCATCGTAGGATGACCCTAGGTTTTCGGCATAAAAAAATAATTATTCATCAGAAATATCAATAATATATTTTTTTAATATTTTTATGATGTAAAATGAACGAATTTATTATTTATTTTTAAAAATTTCATTTTTTAAATTTACCGAAAAAATTATGAAAGGTCATCGTAGGATGACCCTAGGTTTTCGGCATAAAAAAATAATTATTCATCAGAAATATCAATAATATATTTTTTTAATATTTTTATGATGTAAAATGAACGAATTTTTTATTTATTTTTAAAAATTTCATTTTTTAATTTTCCAGTAAAAATTATGAAAGGTCATTGTAGGATGACCCTAGGTTTTCGGCATAAAAAAATAATTTTTAGTAAGAAATATCAATAATATATTTTTTTAATATTTTTATGATGTATAATGAACGATTTTATTATTTATTTTTAAAAATTTCATATTTTAAATTTACCGAAATAATTATGAAAGGTCATCGTAGGATGACCCTAGGTTTTCGGCATAAAAAAATAATTATTCATCAGAAATATCAATAATATATTTTTTTAATATTTTTATGATGTAAAATGAACGAATTTATTATTTATTTTTAAAAATTTCATTTTTTAATTTTACCGTAAAAATTATGAAAGGTCATCGTAGGATGACCCTAGGTTGTCGGCATAAAAAAATAATTATTCATCAGAAATATCAATAATATATTTTTTTAATATTTTTATGATGTAAAATGAACGAATTTATTATTTATTTTTAAAAATTTCATTTTTTAATATTCCTGTAAAAATTATCAAAGGTCATCGTAGGATGACCCTAGGTTTTCGGCATAAAAAAATAATTATTCATCAGAAATATGATTAATATATTTTTTTAATATTTTTATGATGTAAAATGAACGAATTTATTATTTATTTTTAAAAATTTCATTTTTTAATTTTCCAGTAAAAATTATGAATGGTCATCCTAGGATGACCCTAGGTTTTCGGCATAAAAAAATAATTTTTAGTAAGAAATATCAATAATATATTTTTTTAATATTTTTATGATGTAAAATGAACGAATTTATTATTTATTTTTAAAAATTTCATTTTTTAATTTTCCAGTAAAAATTATGAAAGGTCATCGTAGGATGACCCTAGGTTTTCGGTATAAAAAAATAATTTTTAGTAAGAAATATCAATAATATATTTTTTTAATATTTTTATGATGTAAAATGAACGAATTTATTATTTATTTTTAAAAATTTCATTTTTTAATATTCCCGTAAAAATTATCAAAGGTCATCGTAGGATGACCCTAGGTTTTCGGCATAAAAAAATAATTATTCATCAGAAATATCAATAATATATTTTTTTAATATTTTTATGATGTAAAATGAACGAATTTATTATTTATTTTTAAAAATTTCATTTTTTAATTTTCCAGTAAAAATTATGAAAGGTCATCGTAGGATGACCCTAGGTTTTCGGCATAAAAAAATAATTTTTAGTAAGAAATATCAATAATATATTTTTTTAATATTTTTATGATGTAAAATGAACGAATTTATTATTTATTTTTAAAAATTTCATTTTTTAATATTCCCGTAAAAATTATGAAAGGTCATCGTAGGATGTCCCTAGGTTTTCGGCATAAAAAAATAATTATTCATCAGAAATATCAATAATATATTTTTTTAATATTTTTATGATGTAAAATGAACGAATTTATTATTTATTTTTAAAAATTTCATTTTTTAAATTTACCGAAAAAATTATGAAAGGTCATCGTAGGATGACCCTAGGTTTTCGGCATAAAAAAATAATTATTCATCAGAAATATCAATAATATATTTTTTTAATATTTTTATGATGTAAAATGAACGAATTTATTATTTATTTTTAAAAATTTCATTTTTTAAATTTACCGAAAAAATTATGAAAGGTCATCGTAGGATGACCCTAGGTTTTCGGCATAAAAAAATAATTATTCATCAGAAATATCAATAATATATTTTTTTAATATTTTTATGATGTAAAATGAACGAATTTATTATTTATTTTTAAAAATTTCATTTTTTAATATTCCCGTAAAAATTATGAAAGGTCATCGTAGGATGACCCTAGGTTTTCGGCATAAAAAAATAATTATTCATCAGAAATATGAATAATATATTATTTTAATATTTTTATGATGTAAAATGAACGAATTTATTATTTATTTTTAAAAATTTCATTTTTTAATATTCCCGTAAAAATTATGAAAGGTCATCGTAGGATGACCCTATTTTTTCGGCATAAAAAAATAATTATTTTTCAGAAATATCAATAAAGTATTTTTTTAATATTTTTATGATGTAAAATGAACGAATTTATTATTTATTTTTAAAAATTTCATTTTTTAATTTTCCAGTAAAAATTATGAAAGGTCATCGTAGGATGACCCTAGGTTTTCGGCATAAAAAAATAATTTTTAGTAAGAAATATCAATAATATATTTTTTTAATATTTTTATGATGTAAAATGAACGAATTTATTATTTATTTTTAAAAATTTCATTTTTTAATATTCCCGTAAAAATTATGAAAGGTCATCGTAGGATGACCCTAGGTTTTCGGCATAAAAAAATAATTATTCATCAGAAATATCAATAATAAATTTTTTTAATATTTTTATGATGTAAAATGAACGAATTTATTATTTATTTTTAAAAATTTCATTTTTTAAATTTACCGAAAAAATTATGAAAGGTCATCGTAGGATGACCCTAGGTTTTCTGCATAAAAAAATAATTATTCATCAGAAATATCAATAATATATTTTTTTAATATTTTTATGATGTAAAATGAACGAATTTATTATTTATTTTTAAAAATTTCATTTTTTAATATTCCCGTAAAAATTATGAAAGGTCATCGTAGGATGACCCTAGGTTTTCGGCATAAAAAAATAATTATTCATCAGAATTATGAATAATATATTATTTTAATATTTTTATGATGTAAAATGAACGAATTTATTATTTATTTTTAAAAATTTCATTTTTTAATATTCCCGTAAAAATTATGAAAGGTCATCGTAGGATGACCCTAGGTTTTCGGCATAAAAAAATAATTATTCATCAGAAATATCAATAATATATTTTTTTAATATTTTTATGATGTAAAATGAACGAATTTATTATCTATTTTTAAAAATTTCATTTTTTAAATTTACCGAAAAAATTATGAAAGGTCATCGTAGGATGACCCTAGGTTTTCGGTATAAAAAAATAATTTTTAGTAAGAAATATCAATAATATATTTTTTTAATATTTTTATGATGTAAAATGAACGAATTTATTATTTATTTTTAAAAATTTCATTTTTTAATTTTACCGTAAAAATTATGAAAGGTCATCGTAGGATGACCCTAGGTTTTCGGCATAAAAAAATAATTATTCATCAGAAATATCAATAATATATTTTTTTAATATTTTTATGATGTAAAATGAACGAATTTATTATTTATTTTTAAAAATTTCATTTTTTAATTTTACCGTAAAAATTATGAAAGGTCATCGTAGGATGACCCTAGGTTTTCGGCATAAAAAAATAATTATTCATCAGAAATATCAAAAATATATTTTTTTAATATTTTTATGATGTAAAATGAACGAATTTATTATTTATTTTTAAAAATTTCATTTTTTAATATTCCCGTAAAAATTATGAAAGATCATCGTAGGATGACCCTAGGTTTTCGGAATAAAAAAATAATTATTCATCAGAAATATCAATAATATATTTTTTTAATATTTTTATGATGTAAAATGAACGAATTTATTATTTATTTTTAAAAATTTCATTTTTTAATATTCCCGTAAAAATTATCAAAGGTCATCGTAGGATGACCCTAGGTTTTCGGCATAAAAAAATAATTATTCATCAGAAATTGTTGGAGTTTTAAATGTGTTTAATGAAAATGCACTGTTCGAGTTTGAATGTGTTTTTAATACAAGGTGAACATTTACTCTAAGGTCATACTATAAATATATATACAGGTAAGAAGGTGCAGGGTTACCAACTTTAATATACTTTAACACACCCCCTTCAAGTGAATAATTAAAAATATAAATAAATACAATTTTACAATATAAACATTTTTTTTTTTTTTAATTAATTCATTTGCTTGAGTCTTCTCTTACAATCTTCTTGCTTGACCTTTGAGACGGTTTTCGTGAGAAAATCAGCAGGCATATTTTCAGTGCTTAAATACTTTAATTTTATTCTATTTTCTTTTATTAGGTTTTTTATAAAATGATGTTTAATGTCAATATGTTTAGTTCTATTTTTATAAGCATTGTTTTCTGCAATGAACTTAGCACCTTGGTTATCACAATATATTGTCGTGCATTTATTATTTTTCTCGATATTTATTTCTTTTAGAAAATTTTGCAAATATATGGCTTCTTTGGCTGCTTCGCCCATAGCCATGTACTCTGCCTCCGTGCTTGAGAGTGCGACTGTGTTCTGCTTTTTGGAGTTCCATTGGATCACACCCCCTTTAAACGTAAAAGCGTAACCTGTTATAGATTTTCGATCTATTATTGAGTTCCCCCAATCAGAATCAACATATCCACATAATGGAGTACTCGACCTGTCAAATTTTAAACCAATATTTTTGGATCCTTTTAAGTACCTTAAAACTCTTTTTGCCGCTATGAAATGTTCTTTATCGTAACAGTTGTTAAATTGACTTAAAAAGTTCACCGCATACGTTATATCTGGTCTTGTGCTGATTGATATATAATTCAATGATCCTATTAATGATTGATAAGGATATTTATTTAAGTTTTCTTTATTTTCGGATTTATGCAATTTCAAATTTTTCTCAATCGGAGTTGAAATTGTTTTGCAATCTTCCATGTTAAACCTTTTTAACAATTCATCAATATATTTGGTTTGATTCATACTTAAGACGTTTTTATCTCTATCGTATTCAAACTTTATGCCTAAAAATTGATTTATTTCTCCCATGTCTTTCATGTTAAAATCATTAGACAAATTCTTTTTAAATTCATTAATATCCTTTTTATTTGATCCTATTATGATTATATCATCCACGTAAATGATTAATATTAATACGTTTTTATTATTATTATTATTATTTTTAATATATATGCATGGATCACTCTCCAATGGAGACATTCCTAAATTTTTTAATTTTATGTCTAATTTTTTGTACCATTGGCGTCCGGATTGTTTCAATCCGTATATAGCCTTTTTTAATTTTAATATATTTTTCCCTTTTTTAAAGTCTTTTATCATTTGTAATGCAATCTTTTTTATATTTTCATTTTCATTTTCGACTAAATCTTTCAATATGTCGTTAAACCCTTCAGGACATTCCATGTAAATGTTCTCTTCCAGTTCACCATTTAAATACGCTGCCTCCACGTCCATTTGTTCAATGTACCACTTTTCTTCTATAGACTTAGCCATTAGTGTCCTCACGCTGCTCATTCTGGCGACAGGTGAATAAGTATCAAAATAATCTATAGAATAAGTTTGGCTATATCCCTTGGCGACTAACCTGGCCTTTTTAGTATTATCATTTTTGGTCGTTAAGACAAAACGACTACCCACTATATTTTGATTTTCGTGTTTCCTGACCATTGTCCAAGTATCGTTTTTAATTAATGTAATCATTTCTTTCCTCATGGCTGTTTTCCATAAGTTCGAGTCTTCTTGCAATAGTGCATCTTTAATTTTCAGTTCTACATTAAGTCCTTGGACCTCTCCTTCGGTCGTTTCTATCGAGAGTTCATCTTCTGAACTTAAGACATCACTGTCTCTAGAGCTGGGAATTGTTTCTTCATCATTTTCACTTTCGGATTTTTTGTATTGATAGACTTTTCTGGGTCTTCCCCTATTTCCACTTTTAATCATTTTAGGACGTCCTCTTCCTCTCTGTTGGTCAATGTTATTTTCGTCTATATCACTTTCTAAAGATGCATCATCATTATGTTTATCAATCATTATGTCCAAGCTGTTGTATTTTGAATTTTCTTCTAATAAATCATTAAATTTTAAATTATCTCCATTTTTATTATGAAATTCGTTTATAAATTTAATATCTCGAGTAATATGTACCCTTCTGGTCATGGGATCATATACTCTATAAGCTTTGCTTTCCTCGCAATAACCTATAAAAATTCCTTCAATTGTTCTTGAATTTAATTTATTTTTATTATTTTTATTTAAAAAATGTACTCTCATACCAAAAGTTCTTAAATGTGAGACATTAAATTTTTTGTTTGTAAGGATGTTATAAGGTATTTGTCCTTTTAAAGATGATGTTGGGCTTCTGTTCCTCAAATAACATGCAGTTATTACTGCTTCTGCCCAAAAGGAATGTTCTAGATTTGCTTGTATTAACATACATCTCGTCATCTCCAATAGGGTCTTGTTCATACGTTCAGATAATCCATTTTGTTGGGGCGTATAAGGAACTGTTAATCTTCGCTTAATTCCTGATTTTTTTAAAAAATTATTAAATCTATTATTAATGTATTCTTTTCCATTATCTGATTGCAAATATTTAATCCTTTTATCTGTCATGTTTTCAATATAATTTTTATATTCAATAAATGCTTCAAAAGCTTGACTTTTGTATTTTAGAAATTTAACTTCGCAATATCTGCTTGCTTCGTCTATAAAAGTAATGAAATATTTATTTCCACCGATAGACGTGGTTCTAAATGGTCCACAAATATCTGTATGGATTATTTCCAATATTTCTAAATTTTTCTGTGAATTTGAATTTTTAAAAGGTGTTTGAGATAATTTTCCTTTAATGCATATTTCACAATTATTTAAATTTTCATTTAATATACTTTGGTCTAAACCGAAAACTTGATCTGATTTGGTTATTAGTTTTAAATCTCTTTCATTTAAATGTCCGTATCTTTTATGCCATATGTCTAATTTTGATAATTTATTTTTATTTAAATAATATGAAAAATCATTTTTATCTTTATTTTTAATATTTTCATTTAAATAATATAATCCGTTCTCCTTTTTCTTAGCTGTAAACATTAGTTCTTCATTATTCGTTATAAATGCATTATGATTTTTAAATAAAACTTCAAAATTCTTATCAGTAAATGACCCGACAGATAATAAATTCGTTTTTAATTTGGGAACATATAGTACATCTGTTAATTCAATTTGTCTATTATTTATGTTAATAATCATATCACCAATACAATCAATATTTATTTTACTGTTATCGGCTAGTGTTAAACAACTTAGTTTTGGATGTCTTATATTTTCCAGTAATTCTTTATTATTTATCATGTGATTTGTACAGGCAGAATCTAAAATCCAATCATTTTTATCATCAGTGACTTTTAGGGCTAACATATGAGTCGACTTAGATGGACATTGAGAAATTTTATGGCCTTCTCCCTTACAACGGAAACATATAATTTTATTTTTAATTTCATTATTTGAATTACTAAATTTATTATAATCAGTTGACCTTTTATCCCTGTTGAAAAAATTATGTTTTTTATTCGTATTATATTTATTATTATTATTTTCATTATATTTATTTAAAGAATTATTTTTGTAAGGATTATTTTTAAAATTATAATTTTTATTAATAGGTCTATTTTTATTTCTATTTTTAATAAAGTTACTTTGATTTGAGGAATCGCCTTGACTTCCCCGACATTCAAACTCTTCCAATAATTTTATTTTTAAATTATCTAAAGATGGCAAAGTGTCCCTTGTTTCTATAGCACATCTAAAATTTTCATATTCGTCTGGTAGACTATATAATAATATTATACATAATAGTTCATCATTTATTATAAATTCAATATCTTTTAATTTTTCTATAATTTCACAAAATGTATTTAAATAGTCATCCATATTATCACTTATATTCATTTTACTTAAAATTAGTTTCTTTAACAAATAAGCCTTTTTGGCTGGACCTTTACTTTCAAAGGTTTCCTTTAATTTATTCCATATTTCACTTGAGCTATTTAAATTTTTAACTATCCTTAATTCTCTAGGTGTTATTGATAAAATTAGATCAGACTTAGCTTTTTGGTCCAGGAGATCCCATTTTTCAATCCCTTTCGTATCTTTTTCATCAATATTTGACCTTTTTTGGTTTCCGGAGACTATGTTCCAATATCCATTTTTTACTAGGATGGCTTCCATCTGAATCTTCCAGGTATCATAGTTGTGTCGGTGTAGTGGTTCAATTTTAAGAAATTCCATTTTTTTTAAAAAAATCCTTTTAAGATTAAAAAATATTTCCAATTATCACCCAATTACCCGCAGTGTTTACCTGGGCCCATAACCTGTTGGAGTTTTAAATGTGTTTAATGAAAATGCACTGTTCGAGTTTGAATGTGTTTTTAATACAAGGTGAACATTTACTCTAAGGTCATACTATAAATATATATACAGGTAAGAAGGTGCAGGGTTACCAACTTTAATATACTTTAACAATCAGAAATATGAATAATATATTATTTTAATTTTTTTATGATGTAAAATGAACGAATTTATTATTTATTTTTAAAAATTTCATTTTTTAATTTTCCAGTAAAAATTATGAATGGTCATCCTAGGATGACCCTAGGTTTTCGGCATAAAAAAATAATTTTTAGTAAGAAATATCAATAATATATTTTTTTAATATTTTTCTGATGTAAAATGAACGAATTTATTATTTATTTTTAAAAATTTCATTTTTTAATTTTCCAGTAAAAATTATGAAAGGTCATCGTAGGATGACCCTAGGTTTTCGGTATAAAAAAATAATTTTTAGTAAGAAATATCAATAATATATTTTTTTAATATTTTTATGATGTAAAATGAACGAATTTATTATTTATTTTTAAAAATTTCATTTTTTAATATTCCCGTAAAAATTATCAAAGGTCATCGTAGGATGACCCTAGGTTTTCGGCATAAAAAAATAATTATTCATCAGAAATATCAATAATATATTTTTTTAATATTTTTATGATGTAAAATGAACGAATTTATTATTTATTTTTAAAAATTTCATTTTTTAATTTTCCAGTAAAAATTATGAAAGGTCATCGTAGGATGACCCTAGGTTTTCGGCATAAAAAAATAATTTTTAGTAAGAAATATCAATAATATATTTTTTTAATATTTTTATGATGTAAAATGAACGAATTTATTATTTATTTTTAAAAATTTCATTTTTTAATATTCCCGTAAAAATTATGAAAGGTCATCGTAGGATGACCCTAGGTTTTCGGCATAAAAAAATAATTATTCATCAGAAATATCAATAATATATTTTTTTAATATTTTTATGATGTAAAATGAACGAATTTATTATTTATTTTTAAAAATTTCATTTTTTAAATTTACCGAAAAAATTATGAAAGGTCATCGTAGGATGACCCTAGGTTTTCGGCATAAAAAAATAATTATTCATCAGAAATATCAATAATATATTTTTTTAATATTTTTATGATGTAAAATGAACGAATTTATTATTTATTTTTAAAAATTTCATTTTTTAATTTTCCAGTAAAAATTATGAAAGGTCATCGTAGGATGACCCTAGGTTTTCGGCATAAAAAAATAATTATTCATCAGAAATATCAATAATATATTTTTTTAATATTTTTATGATGTAAAATTAACGAATTTATTATTTATTTTTAAAAATTTCATTTTTTAATTTTCCAGTAAAAATTATGAAAGGTCATCGTAGGATGACCCTAGGTTTTCGGCATAAAAAAATAATTTTTAGTAAGAAATATCAATAATATATTTTTTTAATATTTTTATGATGTAAAATGAACGAATTTATTATTTATTTTTAAAAATTTCATTTTTTAATATTCCCGTAAAAATTATGAAAGGTCATCGTAGGATGACCCTAGGTTTTCGGCATAAAAAAATAATTATTCATCAGAAATATCAATAATATATTTTTTTAATATTTTTATGATGTAAAATGAACGAATTTATTATCTATTTTTAAAAATTTCATTTTTTAAATTTACCGAAAAAATTATGAAAGGTCATCGTAGGATGACCCTAGGTTTTCGGCATAAAAAAATAATTATTCATCAGAAATATCAATAATATATTTTTTTAATATTTTTATGATGTAAAATGAACGAATTTATTATTTATTTTTAAAAATTTCATTTTTTAATTTTCCAGTAAAAATTATGAAAGGTCATCGTAGGATGACCCTAGGTTTTCGGCATAAAAAAATAATTATTCATCAGAAATATCAATAATATATTTTTTTAATATTTTTATGATGTAAAATTAACGAATTTATTATTTATTTTTAAAAATTTCATTTTTTAATTTTCCAGTAAAAATTATGAAAGGTCATCGTAGGATGACCCTAGGTTTTCGGCATAAAAAAATAATTTTTACTAAGAAATATCAATAATATATTTTTTTAATATTTTTATGATGTAAAATGAACGAATTTATTATTTATTTTTAAAAATTTCATTTTTTAATATTCCCGTAAAAATTATGAAAGGTCATCGTAGGATGACCCTAGGTTTTCGGCATAAAAAAATAATTATTCATCACAAATATCAATAATATATTTTTTTAATATTTTTATGATGTAAAATGAACGAATTTATTATTTATTTTTAAAAATTTCATTTTTTAAATTTACCGAAAAAATTATGAAAGGTCATCGTAGGATGACCCTAGGTTTTCGGCATAAAAAAATAATTATTCATCAGAAATATCAATAATATATTTTTTTAATATTTTTATGATGTAAAATGAACGAATTTATTATTTATTTTTAAAAATTTCATTTTTTAAATTTACCGAAAAAATTATGAAAGGTCATCGTAGGATGACCCTAGGTTTTCGGCATAAAAAAATAATTTTTAGTAAGAAATATCAATAATATATTTTTTTAATATTTTTATGATGTAAAATGAACGAATTTATTATTTATTTTTAAAAATTTCATTTTTTAATATTCCCGTAAAAATTATGAAAGGTCATCGTAGGATGACCCTAGGTTTTCGGCATAAAAAAATAATTATTCATCAGAAATATCAATAATATATTTTTTTAATATTATTATGATGTAAAATGAACGAATTTATTATTTATTTTTAAAAATTTCATTTTTTAAATTTACCGAAAAAATTATGAAAGGTCATCGTGTGATGACCCTAGGTTTTCGGCATAAAAAAATAATTATTCATCAGAAATATCAATAATATATTTTTTTAATATTTTTATGATGTAAAATGAACGAATTTATTATTTATTTTTAAAAATTTCATTTTTTAATTTTCCAGTAAAAATTATGAAAGGTCATCGTAGGATGACCCTAGGTTTTCGGCATAAAAAAATAATTATTCATCAGAAATATCAATAATATATTTTTTTAATATTTTTATGATGTAAAATGAACGAATTTATTATTTATTTTTAAAAATTTCATTTTTTAATTTTACCGTAAAAATTATGAAAGGTCATCGTAGGATGACCCTAGGTTTTCGGCATAAAAAAATAATTATTCATCAGAAATATCAATAATATATTTTTTTAATATTTTTATGATGTAAAATGAACGAATTTATTATTTATTTTTAAAAATTTCATTTTTTAATATTCCCGTAAAAATTATCAAAGGTCATCGTAGGATGACCCTAGGTTTTCGGCATAAAAAAATAATTATTCATCAGAAATATGATTAATATATTTTTTTAATATTTTTATGATGTAAAATGAACGAATTTATTATTTATTTTTAAAAATTTCATTTTTTAATTTTCCAGTAAAAATTATGAATGGTCATCCTAGGATGACCCTAGGTTTTCGGCATAAAAAAATAATTTTTAGTAAGAAATATCAATAATATATTTTTTTAATATTTTTATGATGTAAAATGAACGAATTTATTATTTATTTTTAAAAATTTCATTTTTTAATTTTCCAGTAAAAATTATGAAAGGTCATCGTAGGATGACCCTAGGTTTTCGGCATAAAAAATAATTTTTAGTAAGAAATATCAATAATATATTTTTTTAATATTTTTATGATGTAAAATGAACGAATTTATTATTTATTTTTAAAAATTTCATTTTTTAAATTTACCGAAAAAATTATGAAAGGTCATCGTAGGATGACCCTAGGTTTTCGGCATAAAAAAATAATTATTCATCAGAAATATCAATAATATATTTTTTTAATATTTTTATGATGTAAAATGAACGAATTTATTATTTATTTTAAAAAATTTCATTTTTTAATTTTCCAGTAAAAATTATGAAAGGTCATCGTAGGATGACCCTAGGTTTTCGGCATAAAAAAATAATTATTCATCAGAAATATCAATAATATATTTTTTTAATATTTTTATGATGTAAAATGAACGAATTTATTATTTATTTTTAAAAATTTCATTTTTTAATTTTCCAGTAAAAATTATGAAAGGTCATCGTAGGATGACCCTATGTTTTCGGTATAAAAAAATAATTTTTAGTAAGAAATATCAATAATATATTTTTTTAATATTTTTATGATGTAAAATGAACGAATTTATTATTTATTTTTAAAAATTTCATTTTTTAAATTTACCGAAAAAATTATGAAAGGTCATCGTGTGATGACCCTAGGTTTTCGGCATAAAAAAATAATTATTCATCAGAAATATCAATAATATATTTTTTTAATATTTTTATGATGTAAAATGAACGAATTTATTATTTATTTTTAAAAATTTCATTTTTTAATTTTCCAGTAAAAATTATGAAAGGTCATCGTAGGATGACCCTAGGTTTTCGGCATAAAAAAATAATTATTCATCAGAAATATCAATAATATATTTTTTTAATATTTTTATGATGTAAAATGAACGAATTTATTATTTATTTTTAAAAATTTCATTTTTTAATTTTACCGTAAAAATTATGAAAGGTCATCGTAGGATGACCCTAGGTTTTCGGCATAAAAAAATAATTATTCATCAGAAATATCAATAATATATTTTTTTAATATTTTTATGATGTAAAATGAACGAATTTATTATTTATTTTTAAAAATTTCATTTTTTAATATTCCCGTAAAAATTATCAAAGGTCATCGTAGGATGACCCTAGGTTTTCGGCATAAAAAAATAATTATTCATCAGAAATATGATTAATATATTTTTTTAATATTTTTATGATGTAAAATGAACGAATTTATTATTTATTTTTAAAAATTTCATTTTTTAATTTTCCAGTAAAAATTATGAATGGTCATCCTAGGATGACCCTAGGTTTTCGGCATAAAAAAATAATTTTTAGTAAGAAATATCAATAATATATTTTTTTAATATTTTTATGATGTAAAATGAACGAATTTATTATTTATTTTTAAAAATTTCATTTTTTAAATTTACCGAAAAAATTATGAAAGGTCATCGTAGGATGACCCTAGGTTTTGGGCATAAAAAAATAATTATTCATCAGAAATATCAATAATATATTTTTTTAATATTTTTATGATGTAAAATGAACGAATTTATTATTTATTTTTAAAAATTTCATTTTTTAAATTTACCGAAAAAATTATGAAAGGTCATCGTAGGATGACCCTAGGTTTTCGGCATAAAAAAATAATTATTCATCAGAAATATCAATAATATATTTTTTTAATATTTTTATGATGTAAAATGAACGAATTTATTATTTATTTTTAAAAATTTCATTTTTTAATTTTCCAGTAAAAATTATGAAAGGTCATCGTAGGATGACCCTAGGTTTTCGGCATAAAAAAATAATTATTCATCAGAAATATCAATAATATATTTTTTTAATATTTTTATGATGTAAAATTAACGAATTTATTATTTATTTTTAAAAATTTCATTTTTTAATTTTCCAGTAAAAATTATGAAAGGTCATCGTAGGATGACCCTAGGTTTTCGGCATAAAAAAATAATTTTTAGTAAGAAATATCAATAATATATTTTTTTAATATTTTTATGATGTAAAATGAACGAATTTATTATTTATTTTTAAAAATTTCATTTTTTAATTTTCCAGTAAAAATTATGAAAGGTCATCGTAGGATGACCCTAGGTTTTCGGCATAAAAAAATAATTATTCATCAGAAATATCAATAATATATTTTTTTAATATTTTTATGATGTAAAATGAACGAATTTATTATTTATTTTTAAAAATTTCACTTTTTAATTTTCCAGTAAAAATTATGAAAGGTCATCGTAGGATGACCCTAGGTTTTCGGCATAAAAAAATAATTTTTAGTAAGAAATATCAATAATATATTTTTTTAATATTTTTATGATGTAAAATGAACGAATTTATTATTTATTTTTAAAAATTTCATTTTTTAATATTCCCGTAAAAATTATGAAAGGTCATCGTAGGATGACCCTAGGTTTTCGGCATAAAAAAATAATTATTCATCAGAAATATCAATAATATATTTTTTTAATATTTTTATGATGTAAAATGAACGAATTTATTATTTATTTTTAAAAATTTCATTTTTTAAATTTACCGAAAAAATTATGAAAGGTCATCGTAGGATGACCCTAGGTTTTCGGCATAAAAAAATAATTATTCATCAGAAATATCAATAATATATTTTTTTAATATTTTTATGATGTAAAATGAACGAATTTATTATTTATTTTTAAAAATTTCATTTTTTAATTTTCCAGTAAAAATTATGAAAGGTCATCGTAGGATGACCCTAGGTTTTCGGCATAAAAAAATAATTATTCATCAGAAATATCAATAATATATTTTTTTAATATTTTTATGATGTAAAATTAACGAATTTATTATTTATTTTTAAAAATTTCATTTTTTAATTTTCCAGTAAAAATTATGAAAGGTCATCGTAGGATGACCCTAGGTTTTCGGCATAAAAAAATAATTTTTAGTAAGAAATATCAATAATATATTTTTTTAATATTTTTATGATGTAAAATGAACGAATTTATTATTTATTTTTAAAAATTTCATTTTTTAATTTTCCAGTAAAAATTATGAAAGGTCATCGTAGGATGACCCTAGGTTTTCGGCATAAAAAAATAATTATTCATCAGAAATATCAATAATATATTTTTTTAATATTTTTATGATGTAAAATGAACGAATTTATT
This sequence comes from Labia minor, assembly GCA_963082975.1. Lineage (NCBI taxonomy): Eukaryota > Metazoa > Arthropoda > Insecta > Dermaptera > Spongiphoridae > Labia > Labia minor. The sequence continues at coordinate 120,250,251 of OY720344.1, read as the reverse complement.
ATTTATTTTTAAAAATTTCACTTTTTAATTTTCCAGTAAAAATTATGAAAGGTCATCGTAGGATGACCCTAGGTTTTCGGCATAAAAAAATAATTTTTAGTAAGAAATATCAATAATATATTTTTTTAATATTTTTATGATGTAAAATGAACGAATTTATTATTTATTTTTAAAAATTTCATTTTTTAATATTCCCGTAAAAATTATGAAAGGTCATCGTAGGATGACCCTAGGTTTTCGGCATAAAAAAATAATTATTCATCAGAAATATCAATAATATATTTTTTTAATATTTTTATGATGTAAAATGAACGAATTTATTATTTATTTTTAAAAATTTCATTTTTTAAATTTACCGAAAAAATTATGAAAGGTCATCGTAGGATGACCCTAGGTTTTCGGCATAAAAAAATAATTATTCATCAGAAATATCAATAATATATTTTTTTAATATTTTTATGATGTAAAATGAACGAATTTATTATTTATTTTTAAAAATTTCATTTTTTAATTTTCCAGTAAAAATTATGAAAGGTCATCGTAGGATGACCCTAGGTTTTCGGCATAAAAAAATAATTATTCATCAGAAATATCAATAATATATTTTTTTAATATTTTTATGATGTAAAATTAACGAATTTATTATTTATTTTTAAAAATTTCATTTTTTAATTTTCCAGTAAAAATTATGAAAGGTCATCGTAGGATGACCCTAGGTTTTCGGCATAAAAAAATAATTTTTAGTAAGAAATATCAATAATATATTTTTTTAATATTTTTATGATGTAAAATGAACGAATTTATTATTTATTTTTAAAAATTTCATTTTTTAATATTCCCGTAAAATCTATGAAAGATCATCGTAGGATGACCCTAGGTTTTGGGCATAAAAAAATAATTATTCATCAGAAATATCAATAATATATTTTTTTAATATTTTTATGATGTAAAATGAACGAATTTATTATTTATTTTTAAAAATTTCATTTTTTAATATTCCCGTAAAAATTATCAAAGGTCATCGTAGGATGACCCTAGGTTTTCGGCATAAAAAAATAATTATTCATCAGAAATATGAATAATATATTTTTTTAATATTTTTATGATGTAAAATGAACGAATTTATTATTTATTTTTAAAAATTTCATTTTTTAATATTCCCGTAAAAATTATGAAAGGTCATCGTAGGATGACCCTAGGTTTTTGGCATAAAAAAATAATTATTCATCAGAAATATGAATAATATATTATTTTAATATTTTTATGATGTAAAATGAACGAATTTATTATTTATTTTTAAAAATTTCATTTTTTAATTTTCCAGTAAAAATTATGAATGGTCATCCTAGGATGACCCTAGGTTTTCGGCATAAAAAAATAATTTTTAGTAAGAAATATCAATAATATATTTTTTTAATATTTTTATGATGTAAAATGAACGAATTTATTATTTATTTTTAAAAATTTCATTTTTTAATTTTCCAGTAAAAATTATGAAAGGTCATCGTAGGATGACCCTAGGTTTTCGGTATAAAAAAATAATTTTTAGTAAGAAATATCAATAATATATTTTTTTAATATTTTTATGATGTAAAATGAACGAATTTATTATTTATTTTTAAAAATTTCATTTTTTAATATTCCCGTAAAAATTATGAAAGGTCATCGTAGGATGACCCTAGGTTTTCGGCATAAAAAAATAATTATTCATCAGAAATATCAATAATATATTTTTTTAATATTTTTATGATGTAAAATGAACGAATTTATTATTTATTTTTAAAAATTTCATTTTTTAATTTTCCAGTAAAAATTATGAAAGGTCATCGTAGGATGACCCTAGGTTTTCGGCATAAAAAAATAATTATTCATCAGAAATATCAATAATATATTTTTTTAATATTTTTATGATGTAAAATTAACGAATTTATTATTTATTTTTAAAAATTTCATTTTTTAATTTTCCAGTAAAAATTATGAAAGGTCATCGTAGGATGACCCTACGTTTTCGGCATAAAAAAAATAATTTTTAGTAAGAAATATCAATAATATATTTTTTTAATATTTTTATGATGTAAAATGAACGAATTTATTATTTATTTTTAAAAATTTCATTTTTTAATATTCCCGTAAAAATTATGAAAGGTCATCGTAGGATGACCCTAGGTTTTCGGCATAAAAAAATAATTATTCATCAGAAATATCAATAATATATTTTTTTAATATTTTTATGATGTAAAATGAACGAATTTATTATTTATTTTTAAAAATTTCATTTTTTAAATTTACCGAAAAAATTATGAAAGGTCATCGTAGGATGACCCTAGGTTTTCGGCATAAAAAAATAATTATTCATCAGAAATATCAATAATATATTTTTTTAATATTTTTATGATGTAAAATGAACGAATTTATTATTTATTTTTAAAAATTTCATTTTTTAATTTTCCAGTAAAAATTATGAAAGGTCATCGTAGGATGACCCTAGGTTTTCGGCATAAAAAAATAATTATTCATCAGAAATATCAATAATATATTTTTTTTAATATTTTTATGATGTAAAATGAACGAATTTATTATTTATTTTTAAAAATTTCATTTTTTAATATTCCCGTAATAATTATCAAAGGTCATCGTAGGATGACCCTAGGTTTTCGGCATAAAAAAATAATTATTCATCAGAAATATGATTAATATATTTTTTTAATATTTTTATGATGTAAAATGAACGAATTTATTATTTATTTTTAAAAATTTCATTTTTTAATTTTCCAGTAAAAATTATGAATGGTCATCCTAGGATGACCCTAGGTTTTCGGCATAAAAAAATAATTTTTAGTAAGAAATATCAATAATATATTTTTTTAATATTTTTATGATGTAAAATGAACGAATTTATTATTTATTTTTAAAAATTTCATTTTTTAAATTTACCGAAAAAATTATGAAAGGTCATCGTAGGATGACCCTAGGTTTTCGGCATAAAAAAATAATTATTCATCAGAAATATCAATAATATATTTTTTTAATATTTTTATGATGTAAAATGAACGAATTTATTATTTATTTTTAAAAATTTCATTTTTTAATTTTCCAGTAAAAATTATGAAAGGTCATCGTAGGATGACCCTAGGTTTTCGGCATAAAAAAATAATTATTCATCAGAAATATCAATAATATATTTTTTTAATATTTTTATGATGTAAAATTAACGAATTTATTATTTATTTTTAAAAATTTCATTTTTTAATTTTCCAGTAAAAATTATGAAAGGTCATCGTAGGATGACCCTAGGTTTTCGGCATAAAAAAATAATTTTTACTAAGAAATATCAATAATATATTTTTTTAATATTTTTATGATGTAAAATGAACGAATTTATTATTTATTTTTAAAAATTTCATTTTTTAATATTCCCGTAAAAATTATGAAAGGTCATCGTAGGATGACCCTAGGTTTTCGGCATAAAAAAATAATTATTCATCAGAAATATCAATAATATATTTTTTTAATATTTTTATGATGTAAAATGAACGAATTTATTATTTATTTTTAAAAATTTCATTTTTTAAATTTACCGAAAAAATTATGAAAGGTCATCGTAGGATGACCCTAGGTTTTCGGCATAAAAAAATAATTATTCATCAGAAATATCATTAATATATTTTTTTAATATTTTTATGATGTAAAATGAACGAATTTATTATTTATTTTTAAAAATTTCATTTTTTAAATTTACCGAAAAAATTATGAAAGGTCATCGTAGGATGACCCTAGGTTTTCGGCATAAAAAAATAATTATTCATCAGAAATATCAATAATATATTTTTTTAATATTTTTATGATGTAAAATGAACGAATTTATTATTTATTTTTAAAAATTTCATTTTTTAATATTCCCGTAAAAATTATGAAAGGTCATCGTAGGATGACCCTAGGTTTTCGGCATAAAAAAATAATTATTCATCAGAAATATGAATAATATATTATTTTAATATTTTTATGATGTAAAATGAACGAATTTATTATTTATTTTTAAAAATTTCATTTTTTAATATTCCCGTAAAAATTATGAAAGGTCATCGTAGGATGACCCTAGGTTTTCGGCATAAAAAAATAATTATTCATCAGAAATATCAATAAAGTATTTTTTTAATATTTTTATGATGTAAAATGAACGAATTTATTATTTATTTTTAAAAATTTCATTTTTTAATTTTCCAGTAAAAATTATGAAAGGTCATCGTAGGATGACCCTAGGTTTTCGGTATAAAAAAATAATTTTTAGTAAGAAATATCAATAATATATTTTTTTAATATTTTTATGATGTAAAATGAACGAATTTATTATTTATTTTTAAAAATTTCATTTTTTAATATTCCCGTAAAAATTATCAAAGGTCATCGTAGGATGACCCTAGGTTTTCGGCATAAAAAAATAATTATTCATCAGAAATATCAATAATATATTTTTTTAATATTTTTATGATGTAAAATGAACGAATTTATTATTTATTTTTAAAAATTTCATTTTTTAATTTTACCGTAAAAATTATGAAAGGTCATCGTAGGATGACCCTAGGTTTTCGGCATAAAAAAATAATTATTCATCAGAAATATCAATAATATATTTTTTTAATATTTTTATGATGTAAAATGAACGGATTTATTATTTATTTTTAAAAATTTCATTTTTTAATATTCCCGTAAAAATTATCAAAGGTCATCGTAGGATGACCCTAGGTTTTCGGCATAAAAAAATAATTATTCATCAGAAATATGATTAATATATTTTTTTAATATTTTTATGATGTAAAATGAACGAATTTATTATTTATTTTTAAAAATTTCATTTTTTAATTTTCCAGTAAAAATTATGAATGGTCATCCTAGGATGACCCTAGGTTTTCGGCATAAAAAAATAATTTTTAGTAAGAAATATCAATAATATATTTTTTTAATATTTTTATGATGTAAAATGAACGAATTTATTATTTATTTTTAAAAATTTCATTTTTTAAATTTACCGAAAAAATTATGAAAGGTCATCGTAGGATGACCCTAGGTTTTGGGCATAAAAAAATAATTATTCATCAGAAATATCAATAATATATTTTTTTAATATTTTTATGATGTAAAATGAACGAATTTATTATTTATTTTTAAAAATTTCATTTTTTAAATTTACCGAAAAAATTATGAAAGGTCATCGTAGGATGACCCTAGGTTTTCGGCATAAAAAAATAATTATTCATCAGAAATATCAATAATATATTTTTTTAATATTTTTATGATGTAAAATGAACGAATTTATTATTTATTTTTAAAAATTTCATTTTTTAATTTTCCAGTAAAAATTATGAAAGGTCATCGTAGGATGACCCTAGGTTTTCGGCATAAAAAAATAATTATTCATCAGAAATATCAATAATATATTTTTTTAATATTTTTATGATGTAAAATTAACGAATTTATTATTTATTTTTAAAAATTTCATTTTTTAATTTTCCAGTAAAAATTATGAAAGGTCATCGTAGGATGACCCTAGGTTTTCGGCATAAAAAAATAATTATTCATCAGAAATATGAATAATATATTATTTTAATATTTTTATGATGTAAAATGAACGAATTTATTATTTATTTTTAAAAATTTCATTTTTTAATATTCCCGTAAAAATTATGAAAGGTCATCGTAGGATGACCCTAGGTTTTCGGCATAAAAAAATAATTATTAATCAGAAATATGAATAATATATTATTTTAATATTTTTATGATGTAAAATGAACGAATTTATTATTTATTTTTAAAAATTTCATTTTTTAATTTTCCAGTAAAAATTATGAATGGTCATCCTAGGATGACCCTAGGTTTTCGGCATAAAAAAATAATTTTTAGTAAGAAATATCAATAATATATTTTTTTAATATTTTTATGATGTAAAATGAACGAATTTATTATTTATTTTTAAAAATTTCATTTTTTAATTTTCCAGTAAAAATTATGAAAGGTCATCGTAGGATGACCCTAGGTTTTCGGCATAAAAAAATAATTATTCATCAGAAATATCAATAATATATTTTTTTAATATTTTTATGATGTAAAATGAACGAATTTATTATTTATTTTTAAAAATTTCATTTTTTAATTTTCCAGTAAAAATTATGAAAGGTCATCGTAGGATGACCCTAGGTTTTCGGCATAAAAAAATAATTATTCATCAGAAATATCAATAATATATTTTTTTAATATTTTTATGATGTAAAATGAACGAATTTATTATTTATTTTTAAAAATTTCATTTTTTAATTTTACCGTAAAAATTATGAAAGGTCATCGTAGGATGACCCTAGGTTTTCGGCATAAAAAAATAATTATTCATCAGAAATATCAATAATATATTTTTTTAATATTTTTATGATGTAAAATGAACGAATTTATTATTTATTTTTAAAAATTTCATTTTTTAATATTCCCGTAAAAATTATCAAAGGTCATCGTAGGATGACCCTAGGTTTTCGGCATAAAAAAATAATTATTCATCAGAAATATGATTAATATATTTTTTTAATATTTTTATGATGTAAAATGAACGAATTTATTATTTATTTTTAAAAATTTCATTTTTTAATTTTCCAGTAAAAATTATGAAAGGTCATCGTAGGATGACCCTAGGTTTTCGGCATAAAAAAATAATTATTCATCAGAAATATCAATAATATATTTTTTTAATATTTTTATGATGTAAAATTAACGAATTTATTATTTATTTTTAAAAATTTCATTTTTTAATATTCCCGTAAAAATTATGAAAGGTCATCCTAGGATGACCCTAGGTTTTCGGCATAAAAAAATAATTTTTAGTAAGAAATATCAATAATATATTTTTTTAATATTTTTATGATGTAAAATGAACGAATTTATTATTTATTTTTAAAAATTTCATTTTTTAAATTTACCGAAAAAATTATGAAAGGTCATCGTAGGATGACCCTAGGTTTTGGGCATAAAAAAATAATTATTCATCAGAAATATCAATAATATATTTTTTTAATATTTTTATGATGTAAAATGAACGAATTTATTATTTATTTTTAAAAATTTCATTTTTTAAATTTACCGAAAAAATTATGAAAGGTCATCGTAGGATGACCCTAGGTTTTCGGCATAAAAAAATAATTATTCATCAGAAATATCAATAATATATTTTTTTAATATTTTTATGATGTAAAATGAACGAATTTATTATTTAATTTTAAAAATTTCATTTTTTAATTTTCCAGTAAAAATTATGAAAGGTCATCGTAGGATGACCCTAGGTTTTCGGCATAAAAAAATAATTATTCATCAGAAATATCAATAATATATTTTTTTAATATTTTTATGATGTAAAATTAACGAATTTATTATTTATTTTTAAAAATTTCATTTTTTAATTTTCCAGTAAAAATTATGAAAGGTCATCGTAGGATGACCCTAGGTTTTCGGCATAAAAAAATAATTATTCATCAGAAATATGAATAATATATTATTTTAATATTTTTATGATGTAAAATGAACGAATTTATTATTTATTTTTAAAAATTTCATTTTTTAATATTCCCGTAAAAATTATGAAAGGTCATCGTAGGATGACCCTAGGTTTTCGGCATAAAAAAATAATTATTCATCAGAAATATGAATAATATATTATTTTAATATTTTTATGATGTAAAATGAACGAATTTATTATTTATTTTTAAAAATTTCATTTTTTAATTTTCCAGTAAAAATTATGAATGGTCATCCTAGGATGACCCTAGGTTTTCGGCATAAAAAAATAATTTTTAGTAAGAAATATCAATAATATATTTTTTTAATATTTTTATGATGTAAAATGAACGAATTTATTATTTATTTTTAAAAATTTCATTTTTTAATTTTCCAGTAAAAATTATGAAAGGTCATCGTAGGATGACCCTAGGTTTTCGGCATAAAAAAATAATTATTCATCAGAAATATCAATAATATATTTTTTTAATATTTTTATGATGTAAAATGAACGAATTTATTATTTATTTTTAAAAATTTCATTTTTTAATTTTCCAGTAAAAATTATGAAAGGTCATCGTAGGATGACCCTAGGTTTTCGGCATAAAAAAATAATTATTCATCAGAAATATCAATAATATATTTTTTTAATATTTTTATGATGTAAAATGAACGAATTTATTATTTATTTTTAAAAATTTCATTTTTTAATTTTCCAGTAAAAATTATGAAAGGTCATCGTAGGATGACCCTAGGTTTTCGGCATAAAAAAATAATTATTCATCAGAAATATCAATAATATATTTTTTTAATATTTTTATGATGTAAAATTAACGAATTTATTATTTATTTTTAAAAATTTCATTTTTTAATTTTCCAGTAAAAATTATGAAAGGTCATCGTAGGATGACCCTAGGTTTTCGGCATAAAAAAATAATTTTTAGTAAGATATATCAATAATATATTTTTTTAATATTTTTATGATGTAAAATGAACGAATTTATTATTTATTTTTAAAAATTTCATTTTTTAATATTCCCGTAAAAATTATGAAAGGTCATCGTAGATGACCCTAGGTTTTCGGCATAAAAAAATAATTATTCATCAGAAATATCAATAATATATTTTTTTAATATTTTTATGATGTAAAATGAACGAATTTATTATTTATTTTTAAAAATTTCATTTTTTAATATTCCCGTAAAAATTATCAAAGGTCATCGTAGGATGACCCTAGGTTTTCGGCATAAAAAAATAATTATTCATCAGAAATATGAATAATATATTTTTTTAATATTTTTATGATGTAAAATGAACGAATTTATTATTTATTTTTAAAAATTTCATTTTTTAATATTCCCGTAAAAATTATGAAAGGTCATCGTAGGATGACCCTAGGTTTTCGGCATAAAAAAATAATTTTTAGTAAGAAATATCAATAATATATTTTTTTAATATTTTTATGATGTAAAATGAACGAATTTATTATTTATTTTTAAAAATTTCATTTTTTAATATTCCCGTAAAAATTATGAAAGGTCATCGTAGGATGACCCTAGGTTTTCGGCATAAAAAAATAATTATTCATCAGAAATATCAATAATATATTTTTTTAATATTTTTATGATGTAAAATGAACGAATTTATTATTTATTTTTAAAAATTTCATTTTTTAATTTTCCAGTAAAAATTATGAAAGGTCATCGTAGGATGACCCTAGGTTTTCGGCATAAAAAAATAATTATTCATCAGAAATATCAATAATATATTTTTTTAATATTTTTATGATGTAAAATTAACGAATTTATTATTTATTTTTAAAAATTTCATTTTTTAATTTTCCAGTAAAAATTATGAAAGGTCATCGTAGGATGACCCTACGTTTTCGGCATAAAAAAATAATTTTTAGTAAGAAATATCAATAATATATTTTTTTAATATTTTTATGATGTAAAATGAACGAATTTATTATTTATTTTTAAAAATTTCATTTTTTAATATTCCCGTAAAAATTATGAAAGGTCATCGTAGGATGACCCTAGGTTTTCGGCATAAAAAAATAATTATTCATCAGAAATATCAATAATATATTTTTTTAATATTTTTATGATGTAAAATGAACGAATTTATTATTTATTTTTAAAAATTTCATTTTTTAAATTTACCGAAAAAATTATGAAAGGTCATCGTAGGATGACCCTAGGTTTTCGGCATAAAAAAATAATTATTCATCAGAAATATGAATAATATATTTTTTTAATATTTTTATGATGTAAAATGAACGAATTTATTATTTATTTTTAAAAATTTCATTTTTTAATATTCCCGTAAAAATTATGAAAGGTCATCGTAGGATGACCCTAGGTTTTCGGCATAAAAAAATAATTATTCATCAGAAATATCAATAATATATTTTTTTAATATTTTTATGATGTAAAATGAACGAATTTATTATTTATTTTTAAAAATTTCATTTTTTAATTTTCCAGTAAAAATTATGAAAGGTCATCGTAGGATGACCCTAGGTTTTCGGCATAAAAAAATAATTATTCATCAGAAATATCAATAATATATTTTTTTAATATTTTTATGATGTAAAATGAACGAATTTATTATTTATTTTTAAAAATTTCATTTTTTAATTTTCCAGTAAAAATTATGAAAGGTCATCGTAGGATGACCCTAGGTTTTCGGCATAAAAAAATAATTATTCATCAGAAATATCAATAATATATTTTTTTAATATTTTTATGATGTAAAATTAACGAATTTATTATTTATTTTTAAAAATTTCATTTTTTAATTTTCCAGTAAAAATTATGAAAGGTCATCGTAGGATGACCCTAGGTTTTCGGCATAAAAAAATAATTTTTAGTAAGATATATCAATAATATATTTTTTTAATATTTTTATGATGTAAAATGAACGAATTTATTATTTATTTTTAAAAATTTCATTTTTTAATATTCCCGTAAAAATTATGAAAGGTCATCGTAGATGACCCTAGGTTTTCGGCATAAAAAAATAATTATTCATCAGAAATATCAATAATATATTTTTTTAATATTTTTATGATGTAAAATGAACGAATTTATTATTTATTTTTAAAAATTTCATTTTTTAATATTCCCGTAAAAATTATCAAAGGTCATCGTAGGATGACCCTAGGTTTTCGGCATAAAAAAATAATTATTCATCAGAAATATGAATAATATATTTTTTTAATATTTTTATGATGTAAAATGAACGAATTTATTATTTATTTTTAAAAATTTCATTTTTTAATATTCCCGTAAAAATTATGAAAGGTCATCGTAGGATGACCCTAGGTTTTCGGCATAAAAAAATAATTTTTAGTAAGAAATATCAATAATATATTTTTTTAATATTTTTATGATGTAAAATGAACGAATTTATTATTTATTTTTAAAAATTTCATTTTTTAATATTCCCGTAAAAATTATGAAAGGTCATCGTAGGATGACCCTAGGTTTTCGGCATAAAAAAATAATTATTCATCAGAAATATCAATAATATATTTTTTTAATATTTTTATGATGTAAAATGAACGAATTTATTATTTATTTTTAAAAAGTTCATTTTTTAAATTTACCGAAAAAATTATGAAAGGTCATCGTAGGATGACCCTAGGTTTTCGGCATAAAAAAATAATTATTCATCAGAAATATCAATAATATATTTTTTTAATATTTTTATGATGTAAAATGAACGAATTTATTATTTATTTTTAAAAATTTCATTTTTTAATTTTCCAGTAAAAATTATGAAAGGTCATCGTAGGATGACCCTAGGTTTTCGGCATAAAAAAATAATTATTCATCAGAAATATCAATAATATATTTTTTTAATATTTTTATGATGTAAAATTAACGAATTTATTATTTATTTTTAAAAATTTCATTTTTTAATTTTCCAGTAAAAATTATGAAAGGTCATCGTAGGATGACCCTACGTTTTCGGCATAAAAAAATAATTATTCATCAGAAATATCAATAATATATTTTTTTAATATTTTTATGATGTAAAATTAACGAATTTATTATTTATTTTTAAAAATTTCATTTTTTAATTTTCCAGTAAAAATTATGAAAGGTCATCGTAGGATGACCCTAGGTTTTCGGCATAAAAAAATAATTTTTAGTAAGATATATCAATAATATATTTTTTTAATATTTTTATGATGTAAAATGAACGAATTTATTATTTATTTTTAAAAATTTCATTTTTTAATATTCCCGTAAAAATTATGAAAGGTCATCGTAGATGACCCTAGGTTTTCGGCATAAAAAAATAATTATTCATCAGAAATATCAATAATATATTTTTTTAATATTTTTATGATGTAAAATGAACGAATTTATTATTTATTTTTAAAAATTTCATTTTTTAATATTCCCGTAAAAATTATCAAAGGTCATCGTAGGATGACCCTAGGTTTTCGGCATAAAAAAATAATTATTCATCAGAAATATGAATAATATATTTTTTTAATATTTTTATGATGTAAAATGAACGAATTTATTATTTATTTTTAAAAATTTCATTTTTTAATATTCCCGTAAAAATTATGAAAGGTCATCGTAGGATGACCCTAGGTTTTCGGCATAAAAAAATAATTTTTAGTAAGAAATATCAATAATATATTTTTTTAATATTTTTATGATGTAAAATGAACGAATTTATTATTTATTTTTAAAAATTTCATTTTTTAATATTCCCGTAAAAATTATGAAAGGTCATCGTAGGATGACCCTAGGTTTTCGGCATAAAAAAATAATTATTCATCAGAAATATCAATAATATATTTTTTTAATATTTTTATGATGTAAAATGAACGAATTTATTATTTATTTTTAAAAAGTTCATTTTTTAAATTTACCGAAAAAATTATGAAAGGTCATCGTAGGATGACCCTAGGTTTTCGGCATAAAAAAATAATTATTCATCAGAAATATCAATAATATATTTTTTTAATATTTTTATGATGTAAAATGAACGAATTTATTATTTATTTTTAAAAATTTCATTTTTTAATTTTCCAGTAAAAATTATGAAAGGTCATCGTAGGATGACCCTAGGTTTTCGGCATAAAAAAATAATTATTCATCAGAAATATCAATAATATATTTTTTTAATATTTTTATGATGTAAAATTAACGAATTTATTATTTATTTTTAAAAATTTCATTTTTTAATTTTCCAGTAAAAATTATGAAAGGTCATCGTAGGATGACCCTACGTTTTCGGCATAAAAAAATAATTTTTAGTAAGAAATATCAATAATATATTTTTTTAATATTTTTATGATGTAAAATGAACGAATTTATTATTTATTTTTAAAAATTTCATTTTTTAATATTCCCGTAAAAATTATGAAAGGTCATCGTAGGATGACCCTAGGTTTTCGGCATAAAAAAATAATTATTCATCAGAAATATCAATAATATATTTTTTTAATATTTTTATGATGTAAAATGAACGAATTTATTATTTATTTTTAAAAATTTCATTTTTTAATATTCCCGTAAAAATTATGAAAGGTCATCGTAGGATGACCCTAGGTTTTCGGCATAAAAAAATAATTATTCATCAGAAATATCAATAATATATTTTTTTAATATTTTTATGATGTAAAATTAACGAATTTATTATTTATTTTTAAAAATTTCATTTTTTAAATTTACCGAAAAAATTATGAAAGGTCTAAATACTTCGGTTCTGTAATCACCTAGGATAATAAGATTCCAAAGAGTTTAAAGAGATGTTGCAATCGGGTAACGCTTGTTATCATGCATTAAATTGGGTTTATTGCATCAATATTATTTTCAAAGGCGACTAACAGAGATAGATGAATAAATGAAATCATTATACCATAATTATATGAATTTTGAACTTCACCTTTTCTCCCTACTCTCTCATATACAAACACATATTATTTATACCTGTAAAATATAAATTAACTGGTGTCTCTCGCAATTTGAATTGGATTAAATAAAATATATTATATTTAAATTAATTTCAATTAATTATAAATTATAACTTATAATTAATAAATAATATTGTAGTATTTCTTGTTATTTTTATTTTTAGTTTTATTCCGTGAATATTCGGATTATATATTATATATATATATTATACACAGTGATTCAGTTATTTTTGAATCCTTCATGAGAAATGATGGGTTTTTTTTCTTTAGATTTAAATATAAATAAATTTAGATTCAAATTTTAAATGTTTTTTTTTATTTAAATAATATGCAATACATTTCAAATATTTATTAAACCAGTGCCTGTTTGGCTCTTTGATGATGGCACCACGTCACGTGTTGGCGAGTGAGATTTGAAGTGTTTAAAAATTAATTCTAGTACTTTCAGCGATTCAATCAAGCTGAACTTCTTTATATAGCAGTTTTATACAATTTTTAAACATGTGAAAAATTATTAAACCTATATCTTTATTTTTCCGGTCACTTTAGAGGAAAACAAATCAAAACGTTGTAGGTAATGACTCTCGTCCGGTTGAGCTACATTTTTTAAAGATGATAGAAAACTACAAATTTTGAATAATGCCCATGTACCAAATTTCATGATTCTAGCTCAAACCGTTTTTGCGTAATCTTGTCTACATACATACACACATACAGACATTTTTCCCAACCTTAGTGAAAATGATTCAGGAACCTTCAAAACGAATAAAAACAACAAAATCTCAACATCGAAAATTTTCTCTGGCGAAATAGTAAAAATTTTTATATCTAATTTCTTACTCACTCCGTTATTCTCATTCGAATTGAATCATTATTACATTAAAATATTCGTTCTCATCCTTTTTGAACCAAAGGCCCATTTCGTAAGCTCGTCTTCATACTTCGCCCCCCTATAAATTTGAACAGATAAAAATTCAAAATCATCTTACCTTGTTTTTTTAGAACCATATTGAAAAATTTGAAAAAAAAGCGGAAAAAGCCTGTTCGTAAAATCATCTTACCTTTTTACCGACCGACGATAGTAAGGGAGGTATTGTTTTCACACCAAATTTCACATTTGGAGATTTTTACATATCTCCATGAATCATGCATTTCCTAAACAGAAAAAAGTATTTTTAGCATAATGTCCGTCCGTCTGTCCGTCCGTATAGATGTGTACAGCTTGAACGGCTCAACGGATTTTGATAAAATTTGGTATATTTACTTAATGCATCAGTATGATGAATGGATCAACTGTTGGTATATATCCGGAAACCGGAAGTGATAGTATTACTGATCGACGATAGGAAGGGTAGGGTTATTTTCACACCAAATTTCACATGAGGAGATTTTTTTATATATCACCACGAATCATACACTTTGTATTGGTTTTATCCTCGGGAAAATCATATTTATTAGTTTTTTCTTAATTTAAAATTATATGACGTCACCCAGCCCTTCATGACATCACAGCCAGCGCCTCATATTCTCAAATATTATAAATAAAAAAAATTAAAAATATTTATGTTATATTTATATCTGTTTTTTATTACATTAATAGATATATTTAAATTATTTGACATTGTTTCTGTAGCTGGAAATTAATTTACTTCAAACCGTCGGTCGGTTCGGACCTGGGCACAGGTCAACTTATTTTTTAATCACTTCACTAAAATAATCATTCCTATATAAAGAATACTACTTGAATATATTCTTTCATTGGTATAAATTTAAACTTTTAAATTGGTAAAATATTATTTATTTTTTAAATAAAAATTGTATTTTTAAAATATATATAAGTATAAATAATATAAAATAAAATGATTTTTATAATTTTGAACATTGATTTCAGCTATTAATTATACACATTTATTCCTATATTTTTATCTTTTAATTCTCACATTTTCTCTTGTATTTTTTAATTTATTCTAAGTGTAAATTTCAATATTAAATAAATTTAAATTAATTAATCAATTCTTAATCATAATTATTATACAAATTATTTAATTTTCTTGGATAAAAATGATCTAAAAATATCTTATTTTGTTTTTTTTAACTTAAATCTATTCTCTATCCATATAAATGTTTCAACATAATTACATACAAAGTGCTAGATATATATTTTTACCGACCGCCGATAGTAAGGGAGGTATTGTTTTCACACCAAATTTCACATGTGGAGATTTTTACATATCTCCACGAATCATGCATTTTCTTAACAGAAAAAAGTATTTTTAGCATGATGTCTGTCCGTCCGTCCGTCTGTCCGTCCGTATAGATGTGTACAGCCTGAACGGCTCAACCGATTTTGATGAAATTTGGTATATTTACTTAATGCATCAGTGGGATGAATTGATCAACTTTTGGTGCAATTCCGGAAACCGGAAGTGGTAGTATTAGCGATCGACGATAGGAAGGAAAGGGTTATTTTCACACCAAAGGAGATTTTTTTATATATCACCACGAATCATGCTTTTTGTATTGGTTTTATCCTCGAAAAAAATCATATTTATTAGTTTTTTCTTGATTTAAAATTATATGACGTCATCCAGCCATGCATGACGTCACAGCCTGGTCTTGCATATATATTATAAATAAAATAAAATTAAAAATGTTTATATTTATTATTTATGTATCCATATCTGTTTTTTATTACATTAATAGATATATGAAAATTATTTGAAATTGTTTCTGTAGCTGGAAATTAATTTATTTCAAACCGTCGGTCGGTTCGGACCTGGCCACAGGTCAACTTATTTTTATTTATAATTGTTTATACTTTACACAGCGCCCCCTCTTACGGTATATCGGATAATAGAATAAATTGCAGCTCCTATATTCGTAAAATTTATTCAAATTTCCCGCTCCGGATAAATTCCCTGTTCACAGACCATCTCTATAAGACTCAGACACTCAATGTTAAATTCTGAAACATTGTTTTTAGCGCCCTCTAACAATTTCATATTGAAACATGGAAAATTTCAAAAAATGGACACCGAACTCATTTTCATATGAAACTAATTTTTTTTAAAAATTAAAGCAGCAATCAGTTATGTTTTTTCCATTTTGGATTTATATCCAAATAAATAATTTTTCACTTAACTGAAAATTCTACATACTTTAATGTAATTAACCAATCTAAAAGAAATGAATAATGTTTTAGGTAATATACAATATTTATTTGAAAATTAATTAAAATTACAAAATAGTGTTTACAAAATTTGTGATAATTTCGCTATTAAATATATATTTTTTAAATGTTTTTATTAATTTTATACATTTAGATGAAACAAGTAATTCAATATATAATTAATATATTTTTAAAGATAAAATAAAATAAATAAATTTTACATTATTTATATATAATAATTACTTTAAGTCTTTGTCTAAATTTCCAAGGGATGTAATTTATAATTAAGAATCTATTAATTTTTCTATAAATCTATAAAAAAAATTTTTTAAGATTTTAATGATTCTTTATTCATATAAATTTATACAAAATTACGCACAAGGCACTATATACACATTTTTTATTATTTATAAATGTTTCGGTTTATATATATATATATTTGTAAATTAATATATTATTTAAACTATTTTTATTTGAGCAATATAACAGCGGTCGGGGAACCGGGGTAAATTACCCCAAATAAAATTTTTGGTGTTAAAAATGAAACTTTTGTGAGTAAACAGTATATATTTTTAATTTGTTATTTTATAAACCTGTTAGTGTTTTTCCAAATTAAATTTTTAGTTATTTTCTTTTCAAAATTGGGGGATAAATAGGAAAGATGCTAAGGTGCTAAGAGGAGATTTAATTTTTTTTTGCTCTTCACCATGGGGTAATATCAACTTGCACAAAAATATTTTGGGGTAATGAATAAAAAGGTTCCCCGACCGCTGCTATATATTCAGGTAAACAAAATTAAAATATAATAATCTTAGTTAATTAATTAAGCCTCACTTTTTTTTTATTATATATATATATTGCTTTTATGGAAATAATCACTTTTATTAATTTATAAATCCTATGCAGTAAATTTGAAGTAAAAGTATATTAGGTTGCATACCTATCAGGCAGTTTTAATAATATTTTCAATCGGACAAATGTTAAGATGGAGAGAAACAAAATTTTACTTATTATGTTTTTATTAGTGAAATTTTCAATTAAATGACAAACTTCATGATTAGTGGAAAAAAGAGATAGTTAAGAGATTTAAAACGATATTAATTTAGACTAGTGGCGACCTCACTGAATGTAATATAAAATGATTAAAAATATAAACTTAATTTTAAATTTATTAATTAAATAAAGTAATAGAGATAAAATATTTACTACATAATGTTAAATAATAATAAAAATATTTATAAAGAAGAATTAATGGAATAATTATTCTTATTGATATAAAATTATATTAAATTTTTATATAATTTTATTTAATATATATATATATATATAAATTATGAAATTATATATATTTATATAATTCTTCTTTCATGCTCTTCTCAAAAATTTATAATTTATTCAAGTTAATTAAATAAATATATCTATTTAATGTGAATTTTTTTATTTTAATATACTGAATAATTTATTATATGTGTATACTTACTTGTATATAATATAAATTCTACGATTTCAATTCTTTAATATGTGCATGCTTTTAGGTATGGTTAATTTTTAAGTTTAATTTTGTTTAACTCTTTTATTCAACTTCAAAAAGAAAATATAATTACCACTAATAATCATTTTTCCACGATAGGTTAGATACATATGAATATACATTTTTTGAGGCCAAAATTAAATTCTAATGCGAATTTGTTTTTCTTTTTAATCAACAAAGGAATAAAAGATTAAGATTTAAGATATTAGTAAAAAAAAGATTTGTATATAATATATGATTTAAATTATATTGACAAAAATAATGCAATTTCCGCTTTTCTAGTTGAAATACCCGCATATAATATTAATTCACGTGACATGACGTGGGCACGAATGCGCTGTGCGTTCACGCTCAGGATTATTACGTGGCTGGTCAACTGCACTGGAATGCGAAGCTCTGCCGAAAGCGCCTCTTGCGGCCAACTCACTTGCCAATCGATAATAATTTTCTCCATAAGAAATCCTGTGTTTGGCATCGTAGTGCGCTTTGTTATCTACCAATAGGGGTAATCGAACAAAACCCAAAACGTCGCACTCCAAGCCGACGTGGCTAAAAAGACGGGTTCGACCAACCGCCATCTTCTTCACGAACAGTATTATCCTCAGGGTGAACCGATTTCTTCATGTACTAGTGAATTACACGTTGTAATCTCCACATATATATAGTTCACGTAAGTATATCTGATACTTTATTATTGTCTA
Organism: Labia minor; assembly: GCA_963082975.1. Taxonomy (NCBI): domain Eukaryota; kingdom Metazoa; phylum Arthropoda; class Insecta; order Dermaptera; family Spongiphoridae; genus Labia; species Labia minor. The sequence goes on along the minus strand of OY720344.1, from coordinate 120,231,373 downwards.
ATATTAGAAAATCGGAGTATCTCTCTATATATAAGAAATCTCAACTAACAAAGTCTCATTCAATATTACAATCAAGGGAGTTGGTCAAAGGTGACAAATATAATATTTAATTATCAATTCATCAAATTATTTATTAAAAATTAATCAGTTTATTTTCATAATCAAAATTATAATATTATAATATATTTTTTTTTATTTTTGAACCAACTTCAAATAATTTGTACATCTCGACTAAGAACGTGTCCAGTAGAGATTAGTCATAGACAAGGCAGAGTGACACATTGCAACTTCCAGAAAAAATAACTATTTTCTCTATTGATTTCTCTTTTACAGGTACCTTAATTAAAAACAACATTGCAAAATGGGTAATATGTTCGCTCAGCTGTTCAAAGGCCTTTTTGGCAAAAAAGAAATGAGGATACTTATGGTTGGTTTAGATGCAGCTGGTAAAACTACAATTTTATATAAGTTGAAGTTAGGTGAAATAGTTACAACAATTCCTACTATTGGTAAGTTTAAAAATTAATTTACTTTATTTGAATATACTTAGATATCTTCACTATCAATATAGTAGAAATATAATAATAGAAATATATATAGATATATTTCCATTATAAAAATATAGAAATACAATTTGTATAAATTAATTTTTTTATTCTTATTATTTTTAATACTTGTATTTTGAACAACTAAAACATGAAAATATTTCTATAATTATAATAATAAATCTCATTTTCATTTTATTATTAATATATATTTTTCGATTAAGTTTAAAATTAATTTACTTCTAAATGTAAAATATTTTGAATTAAGTGTTTAATTTACCAGTTATTAATATTACTATCCAATATTAAATTATTCGCCATTATTTTGATAACCCACTTGAATAATAAATAATAAAAATAGAATTTATTTTATATTTCTATATTTTTTTTACTAATATTTAACTTGTTAGACATTATAATTATAAATGATTTAAAATGTTAAAAAAATCAGACTTGTAAAATAAATCAATTATTATTATGATTCATCTCTAAATCATTCCAACATATAGAAAACAGTACATTGCGAACTTGAAAATAATGTTTATATGTATAAATATATAAGATATAATTGATTTATTTAATTAGATTAATCACATTAATTCTTGTGTTTAATTAAATTTTAAAATTATAATCCTGATTAGATTTAATTATTAAATATAGTTCATCTGTACTTATTTAATAACTTGTTTATTGGCATATCTTTTGACGGGCTCACCTTTTAAATTTAATTCTATACCTATAATAAAAAAAAATCAATAACTTATCTCTTATATATATATATATATATATAAATATGTATTTTGTATTACTCTTTATTTTTTAGGTTTCAACGTGGAAACTGTAGAATATAAGAACATCAGCTTTACTGTATGGGATGTAGGTGGTCAAGATAAGATTCGACCACTTTGGAGACATTATTTCCAAAATACACAAGTAATTAATCATTTTTTATAAATAAAATATTTCAATTCGTTTTAAGTAAATAAAATAAAAATTAAAGAATTTTTTTAATAATTAATCTTATCTTAAAAATAAATGATATTTTTATGTTTTTTTTCATTTCACATTTCTTTTATTATTGTATACAAATATATTTATATTTATAGTCTTTTTATTTTTTTAAATAACAATTTAATTCTTAATATATATAACTATATAAAATATATAACTTATATAACTATAAAAAATTATCATATAAATATTTTCATTTATTAAATAAAATTAAATAATTTATGAAAATTTACCCTATGTTTTTCTTATAAAATGTACCCTATTTAATCATAGATAATATTATTAACTTTACATTATGAAAGTTGGTTCCTCTCGAGAATTTTTACTATCTGGTCAGAGATAGTATTGCGATCACGAAAATTTTGGTTTAATAAATATTATTTATTAATTTTAATTTATAATTAATTAAATTTAATTTAAATATAATAAATATATTATGTTATTTAATCCAATTCAAATTGCGAGATAGTCGAGTGGAGACACTCCAGCTAATTGATAATATGATCTTAGTAATACTAATATCAATAAATTATATTTTATAATATATTATATTTTATGTGTTTATTCTAGTAAAACTTGTTTAATTTAAAATGTTTATCTCACTTTCTTTTCTTTTTTACAGGGTCTCATTTTTGTTGTTGATAGCAACGACAGAGAACGTATAGGGGAAGCTAGAGAAGAATTAATGCGGATGTTAGCCGAAGATGAACTTCGAGATGCAGTTCTTCTAATATTTGCTAATAAACAAGTAATTATTTGATCATAATTTTATTATATTTAGAGTCATATTTGAATAATTTTATAAGAGCAATGGAGATATATCCCCATATAATAAAATTAATTTAAAATTATAATATTTCAAAGATTTATATATTTCATATTTTTAGAATTTAAATTTCTAATTATATGATATTGCTAAATTTTGGATTATTTTAAATAATGTGAGTTTTAATTATTTTTATTATTATTATTATTATTATTATTATGAATTTGATTTCAACTTTTTTTTCGTTTATGAGATTGTTTGTTCATATTAATTTACAACTATGTTTATAAAAAAATATTTTTTGATTAATCTTATTATTAGAGGTCACTTTCCTTTACTCTTGATTTATCTGGAATTATTTTTAATGCAAGCCTATTATATAATTTAATTAATATATTATAACTAATAAACTTAGTGTGTCTGTTGGCTCCTAATTGGATAACATTTTTATATAAAAAATTTGAACTTGTGTAACAATAATCAAATTTATTGGTGTTCACATTTTGAATATAATCCCTACATATTGCTAATTAAAGAATTAAAATTTTAAGTTATATAGATAGCATTTATATTTATCAATTCGATACTGGTTATTAACTAATTGGCCTTATTTTGTAGGACCTTCCAAATGCAATGAATGCTGCAGAAATAACAGATAAACTTGGTCTTCATTCATTGAGGAATCGTAATTGGTATATCCAGGCAACATGTGCAACCAGCGGCGATGGACTTTACGAAGGTCTTGATTGGCTTTCAAATCAATTGAAAAATGCTAACCGCTAAATAATTTGACAACCTAATCAAATCACAAATCATTCAATCATTTAGCGGCATCGGCTTAAAAACCACCAATAATTAATACTTCAACTCTATTATGACATCCACACATCAAAACGAAACAGTTAAAACATTTAATTAATAACCATTTTTTTAACTATATGAATATGTATTTATTTGTATTTAATTATAATCTATATTTATATAGATTATATAAAATACATTTAAATGAATATTATATATTTAAAAAATATATAAATTATAAATATTATATTTACAAAGATAATGAAATGATGAAATCTTGGAAATATTGGGAGAGAATGAATTATTAATAATTGTGAGAATGGGGTTTATTAATAAGAAAATGTTGAGAGATGTGTTCTAATTCGGTAATAAAAAATGATTATGGAATTTTTTATTTAACTTTTTTATTATATATATATGTGTTATCTATATGTATGTTAATTATTACTTACATATACATATATTACTTTGTGGTAATTTATTTAAATATTCTCCCAATAAATCCGTTTTGATCACATCTCCAATAAATAGTTTAAAAAACAATAAAAAATATAAAAAAAAAAGAAAACCTTTAAAAAAATTAGAAAGGAAAAACACTACAACACTTTAAATTTACTACAAACCACACCTATATTTAAAAAAATACACAATTTTTACAATCAGAGACAGATTTAAAAATGAAATGTTTTTTTTTTCATTTCGACAAATTCTCGGTTTATTTTTTAAAACTCTTGAGATTCTTTCATTTTGCAGTAAAGTAGTGATGATGATGATCCCATTTTAAAAATATTAAATTTTTTTCTTGTAACAATATTCAAAATTGATTAAATCTTTTTTCTAATTAATCTTAATTTATCTTATAATTGTATTAACCCACTTCTTACATAATCCAACTTTTTATATATTTATACAAATTATGTCTTAAAAATGTAATTTTTTAGTTAATAAATTATAATTCGTTCTTAAATATATCTTTTGAGTGTAATATTCACCTTGATATCGTTTTTAAACAGTATTAATTGTATATTCTACTGCAAAACGAAAGAGAAATGACATTAACACTTGAAAAATAAATTCTTATAATTTAAAATATTGTCTGAAGTTTAATAAAAATGATACAAATTATTAATATATATATATATATATATTCTCACAAACTTGATTTTCCAATGAATGTGATTCTGGCTGACATTTTTCTCTCTCTTTCTCTCCCTCAAACTTTATAATTATACTTGACCATTTTTATAGAACATTCTGAATTATAAACTAATTAGTATAAAAAACACCATCTCATGTCAGATCAGACTTTTTACAATTATATATATTTATACATTCATATATATATATATATATATATTTATACATTCATATATATATATATATATATATTTATATTTATATATATATATATATAATTAAGAATCTTTGAAAGAGTGTGGGGGAAGTTTATTTTCATCTCTGCTTAATATTAATTATATTTATAGTATACATTTGACTGTATAATTATTTTAGTATTTTGTTGACTCTTTCTTTTAATGGTCTTTATATGAGATGGATTTCTTCGAAAATTGTTGCTATAATATTTAATGATTTTTGTTTTGATTAGAATATGAATTTTTAACTATAATATTAATCAAAATGGAATTAAATAAAATTTAATTTGATACTATATTATATATTTTATATTTCAATTACTGTTTTTTAATATATATAGTAATTTCTTTTAAATAATTAAAAAAAGACAATTTACGAAGATTTTCTATAATCTCACAAGACTGAAAAGAACAACAAATTTAATTAAAAATAATTATTATAGTAATTTTTAAGTTTATTTTTTTTATTATGAATATAATATATATATATATATATTTATATATATATATAAACAGCAGCGAAATTTTTCGATAAACCAAAGATGGTTATTCCGCTTGCAACCTGGCCTGCACGTAGGTGTTGGAATATTATATCTAAATTTATTATAAAAATAAAATATTTTTGGCATATATTACTTCTCTAGTTAAGAATGATTGTGTTATATAATTATCTTGATAGTTGAAAAATTACATTCCTTTTATATTGATTGTCTTGTGCCTGATGTAAAGCGATTAAAATTTGATTTATTTGCTGTATAAACAATTTTCCTTTTTATTATTTTTTTTCACATTGATATTATTTTTCATTTTCAAGAAATTCCTCCACACTAGAAGACTTTTTAAAAGAAAAGAAAATTTGGTGGTAAATATTTATTATTAAATATTTCCTTTTTTGGGGTTTTCTTGATCGATCTTCTTTTTTCAAATCGTTTAGAAAAAAAACATAAATATAAATAAAATTTTAAAAAAGTAATATATATATATTCCTTTTTATTATTTATGTGGAATTCCTAAAGCCTAATCATAATTGTTCATTTATATATATATATTTCATATATGTATATTTACATATATTTATATATATATGTATATATATTAAAAACTTATTAGATTTAAAAATGATAAAAATAAAAAAAAAATAAATATAAAAATATGAATAATGAATGAAGACAGTTTTTGAAAGAGCGAACATCTAATGTAAGCATGTCAATTCTGTGAAATACATTGTATCTGTGCTTGATATTTTGAAGTTTTTTATAAAGCGATCAACCATTAGCTTAAGAATATGATAATGGCATCTATTTCCTTTTTTTTATCTTAAATACAGGATCAATAGGTATACCAAATTCAAAATAATCTATTTCTCGTTGCAAATCAATTTGGAAGGTTTTTAACATTCTTTATTATACCATTATATGTATATATATATATGTATGTATATATAAATGAAAATTGAAAATTCAATAATATAATATATACTATAAATCTTTTATTTAATATGAACACAACAACACTATATATATATATATATATATATATAGATATATACATTTTAAAATTATTATCTAAAAATCTTTGAAAATAATTAAATTTCTAAAAAAAAAAAAAATTAAATAAAAAAGAATGTACATAAATACAATAAAACCTTCCAAATTTAAAAAAAATAACAAAAATCGTTTACTAATGATAATTAAATGGGAAATTTAAAAATTATTATAAAAGAAAGTACAACCAATTAGAATCGAAAATAAGTTTTCTTTATTTTTAACATAGACAAAAACTTAGAATACATATAATATTAAGTTAATAAAAATATATTATTTAATAAGTTAAGAAGATTTAATATAATTATTGTTTCTTGAATTAAATTCTTTTGATTGTATTTTTCTTACTACGAGATTCCCATTTGTATCATCATTTTAAAATAATTTCCAACTTTAAATTATCTATTTTTTTATTTATATTTAGCAAAAAAACAACGTATTCTACACTATTTAACAATTATAATATTTTTTAATGATTTTTTTAATATACTTTTTTTTATTAATTCAAAATTTTTTTATTATTTATTTTGAAATAAAAGCAAATTATGATCAATTCAACTTGATTTTGCTTATTTTTATTTACCGTTAGTTTGAGGAGAGGGGGGGTGTAAAATAACTTACTAGAGTAATTTTATTAAAGTTTTATTTCTAATTGAATAAACATAACAATAATTAATACACCTCTTTTCCACAATACGAGAGTGGGTTGAAAAGTTTCCGGCCTGACCAAGAAAAACGATGTTTTTAAATTTTTTTTTTTTTTTCTTTATTTTTTAACATTCAAGATAGCTGAGACCTGTACGATGTCAGCTGAACGTGTGCGAAATATTTTGCACAACCATTTTAAGATGGAAAGATGTATGCAACGTGGGTGCCGCGTTTGCTAACGTAACTGTTGATGAGATTTAAATTAAATTAACTAAATTAGAACACCGTTATGAGAAATGTATCAGTGTTGATGGAGATTATGTTGAAAAACAAAGCAAAAATAAAAATTTAAAAACATCGTTTTTCTTGGTCAGGCCGGAAACTTTTCACCCCACCCTCGTAGTTGTCACATTTGGATACTTTTCGTTCGATTATTGAAAATGTATGCTATTTGAGTAATTTTTTTAAAGATTTGCTAAATTTGTACTTTATTAATTATTTTCTAAAAGTGCAAATTGAAGAAAAAAAATTATTTAGTTAAAAAATCAAAAAAATAAAGTACTAGTATTACTCACATTTTTTGTTACACTTATCCCATTTCGTCTTACAGTTTGAATGTGCTGTGTTACTAATCTTTTAATGTAATTAATTGAAATGAGATTTTTTCCAAAAATATTAATAACTAACATGATTTGAGTAATTATTTCTAGTTTCACTCTCTTAATCAGCCCTGGCCAACCCAAATGACTCCATGGGCCTCTTTGATTAGGAGCAATGATACAGGGGCCACATTTTAGGGAAACGAATTTGAACTTTACCATGTATTAAAAAACACTTTTAATACTTTCTTGATGCTTAATGTTTAATATTTGTTTATATTTATTATTTTTCGCCTACTTTTTTTAAATAAAATTAATAGTAACAATTTAAAATAAAAAAATATATTCCCTATTAATTACTATTATTTCTAACTTTTTTCTTCCTATTTATGGAATCAAATATGTAGTTTAAAAATTGTAGGACATATTTAAAATAAAAAAATGAATTAATTATAATTATTTCAATTATATTCTCTGTTTTTGAATATACAGACGGGAAATGAAAGTTACAAAAGAAATATAAAGTCTTAACTGTCTTAATTTTTCACGGTGGGCCGCGGGTTGGCCAGGCCTCCTGCTCTTAATCATCATCATCATTGAATTATTATATTGTTAACCTACGTGCCTCTTGTAATGGTAAGTCGTTCGAGGATTGAATGAACCCTGACTTAAAACTAAATAAATCATTTCAATAATAATTAACATTATTTTTTTAAATTAAAAGGGATAATAATAAATTTTGGACAGAGAATAAAATCATTGATGCTTTAAATTTTCATAAAGGCAACCTTTAATTCTTTTAGTTTAGTACAGTGATTCTCAACCTTTTCTTTTACCGCGGCACACTTTTAACGGTTTAAAAATTTGGCGGCACACAAAGAAAAAGATAAATGTACCTTTTTCAATAGTCGGGCACATTACTGAAATAATATAACAGGAGTATACTTAGAGCCATAATGAAAAGTTCAAAATGTTTAAGAGCCTGATCGCAAAAACATTTTATCTTTTTTTTTAATACATATAAAATAAATAATTACTTTTTCTTAATTAGAACTTTACATTTGTAAAATTGCCCAAAAACGTTTTACCTTTTTTTGAGACCAAATTGAAAAAATTTAGAAAAAAATGAGCTTCGTAAACTCGCCACACAGTGGTTGAGAATCACTGGTTTAGTATCTTGATGTTTTTATAAATGTATGGCAAAAAGTTTTTTATGATTTTTTTCTTATTTTTGTTAAAAATAATTTAAGGCCTTAATGGTATAACTACAAATTCGAAGTAATGTCAGGGGATTGGTATGAATTTTGCCATGCGAGTGTCATAATCTAGCATAAAAAGAAGAGGCTTCGTCTCTGAAGAGGTACTATCTATCTCCGTAGCTCTTCTGAACTCGAAAGTTCTTGGCTGGAGAAATAATGTCAAGATATAGTTAAGGTTATAAAATCGAGAAGGCTGGGATGGGAAGGGGACGTGATTGGAATTGGAGAAACTAGAAATTGGGAGAAACCGATTGGGAAACATCCGGTGGAAGACCAAGGACCAAGGTGGGTGGACAATGAAGGAAGGGACATGGGAGAGATGGGACAGGGTAGGATTTGGTTTTAGCTCAGGATAGGGACGCTTAGAGAAATGTGGATGCTGTGGCTAAGACTTTTCGAAAACTGTAGAGACACAGAGTTAGATAAATACAATAATAATATATCATTAATTTACTGATTAAATTAAAATATATTTTACAAGAAAACAAATACATGTCTTATCTACTTATACTGATTGAAACAAAATGGATGAAAACCTTTTACATACAGGCTTTTTCAACCAAATACTATGTATCACTCGGGGGTACAGGGGGCGGAGCCCCCGTCTAGGTGTGAAGAGCGCCGAAGGCGCTCGGAGCAGTTATAAATAAATAAAATTCAAATGAATAAATTTACAATAAAAAATATCAATGTTTTTTTATTTACAAAATTCCCTAAAAAAAAGTATTAAAATTTTGTAAATAATTAAATATAATTAAAATTAATAAATTTACAATAAAAAATATCAATATGTGGTTTTATTTACAAAATTCCCTTATAAATAAAAACAGTCATCAAAGCTTTAATAATTTAATATCTATTTTAATTCTTATTATCCTATTCCGGATGAAAATAAATCTAAAAACAGTCGTTCAGCCGTCCTTTAGTTATAAATGCTGTAAGTAACACGACTTTGTTTTATATACTTATAATATATATATATATATTATATAAAACTAATGCATATTAAAAATATATTTATTTCTATTTTTATTAAATATTTAAAATTAAATTCGTAATTCATTCCAAAGATAAAAACATTTTATAAGCAAATTATTTTTTTAATTTTTACTTAATCTTAAGTATATTAAATACAATGAATACATAAAAATTAATAAATCAAACTTTAATTGTAGATTAATACATTTTTTTTTCTATAATTTTACAAAAATAAAAAAAATATATCCATAAAATTTACAATATCCATTAAAAATTTCTAATTAGTCAATAATATTTGTATGGGAAAAAAATATATATATTAAAAAAAATGAATTAATGTTATAGCGTTGAATTACAATAAAATGGAACGATTGATTTGAAAGTTTACATCCCTTTTTCTTAAATTATATCCTTGTCATTGAAAGTATTAATTAATACACTTCACCTAATTAAATAGTAATAATAATAATAATTCTGAATTATTATTTATTAAATTCTTATAATAAAATCGATATTGTATTGAATCAACAAAAAAATTAGATCACTAATTGCGATTCAAGGATAAAATTATATTAATAATACCACAATATATGTAAACGAGCATCAAATTTAAAAGATATACCTATTATATAGTATATAATTATATATGTACTTATATGTTTAAGTAATAAAAAATATCAAAACTAATTTACTTTTAATGAGAAACAAGGATTATTTCAATAGATAAAAGGTTTGATTGAGACTGATAAAACAAAGTTTATGTGAATTTATTTACAGATATATAGGAAGTTATTTAAGAATGCTAAAAAAATAACTGTGCAATACAATATAGTAGTATAAGATTTGGGTTGTACACGAGGCTAATAAACTCTTCATCAGGTACTGTGTATATAAATGCCTATACCAGTGATTCTCAACCACTGTGCCTCGAGATTTTCAAAAGTGTGCTCCGAGATTATAAGACTCTTAAACATTTCCGACTTTTTTTTCTAAATTTTTCAATTTGATTCTAATAAAAAGGTAAAACGTTTTTGCGACCACTTTTTTTTAATATTGTAAACTTTTACACTTATATTTTCTTTGTGTGTGCCAAAATTTTAAACCGTTATAAGTGTGCCGCGGTAAAAAATAAAGGTTGAGAATCACTGGCCTATACATTTAAGATGCCCTGATGGAAATCCAATCTTATAATAGATTTAGTAAATAAAATTAGAAATTATTGAGGAAGCCGCGTTAAACACAAAATTTATTAAAATCATTTCAAATTAAGATATCAATTTTGTTCAAAAAATAATTTATACAGTTTGCTTTTTTTATATAAATAAAAATTTGGCATTATTTTAATTAAAATTAAAGAAAGTAATTTTTAATACCAATTTAATTTTAAATGATTGACAGTTTTATATTTTTATGACTTTGAAAACGTCAGAGATAAAACTCACTAATATAATATATATAATAAGTATATATTATCGTATATTAGAGGCTTAGTATGGGTTGGGTTATTAAAAAAATGGTTTAAAATTAATAAAATTGATTTTTAATTTAATTGGTAGCACTCGTGTTTATTATTAATAGAAAATATTATAGTAGAGTGAATCTAGCCAAGGTTGATAAGGGGATAAGTAAAGTTTAATTTTTTCAGATTAAAATAAAATATTAAATTATAATAAAATTAATATATTTAATAATGAAAGAAATTAATACAATCATGAGAAATTATAACTTAGAAATTAACTATAAAATAAAGTAAATTAATTTAATATTATTGCTATATCAAATTTTATATTTGTTTAGCAATTGCAAATTATAGAGGGTCGTTGTCCACTTAACTGTCCATTGTTACTAGTATAGAGTTCAGAGACAAGGCAAGGCAAGTGTTGATTCTGCGGGCGGTTCCTTTCAGGCATTCAATGATACATCTGTCCTGGGCATGCCACTTCTTTGTTGGCCTCGATGTATGATCCTGGCACTGTCGAATCACGTAGATGATGTCTCTCTGTCCGCGCTACATGCCAAAGAATGAATCTTCAATGAATTCCCCTTCTTAGCAGGCTCTTGGCTACTCTTGTTTAGCATATAACTCAATTTATGTTACTTGAAAAGGTCGAATTATGTCAATGGGTTCCATTCATCATTTAATCCTATTTCATTTACATTGTCCACATTTTAGGTAAAATGCATGTACGTGAGATTTTCAATATTTGTCTTAAATGTTTATTTATGGTGTCTTAATATTAAAAGGTATTTTTTATGTTTATATATTACAATATATACCTTAAAGAGAAAAGATATTGAGCTAGGTTTTACTTTGATATATGCAACGATTCTATTTTACTAACGCATTTATAAAGTGTGTGTGTTTGTTGGTAAAGAGGGGCGAGGGATCATATTTACCTTCTTAGAGAGAATAAATTTGATTTAATGTCGTCCGATTAGGCCTTAATCTGCATTGATATCCTCCTAAAACATATAAGTTGAGTTCTTCTCCAGTTCAATTCATCTACCCAACCAAATTTCATGAGACACTTAAATTTAAAAATTTGTATAGAAAAATTTAATAAACTGGAGTTTCTCCACTCGACTATCTCGTAATTTGAATTGGATTAATTAACACATATATTATATTTTAATTAAATTTTATTAATTATATAAATTATAAATTAAAATTAATAAATAATATTTATTAAACCAGCGCTCCAGGCTCTTTGTTGATGACACCAAGTCACGTGCTGGCACGTAATTTGTAGTGTTAAAAATTTAATTCCGATACTTTCAGTAATTCAATCAAGCTGAAATTCTATATATAGCAGTTTTATACAATTTTTAATCATATGAAAAACTATCAAACATATATCTTTATTTTTATGGTCACTTTGAAGGAAAAAAAATCAAAATGTAGTAGGTAATGATCCCCTTCCGGATGACCTACATTGCTCAAAAGTTGATAGAAGAGTACGAATTTTGAATAATTTCCGTGTACCAAATTTCATTATTATTCCAATCGTCGAAGCACATCTGAAATGCGCTTTTCGATATGGCCATCAGCTCGTTCTTCGTTCCCGACTTGATCTCATCCATTGTGGCAAAACGCTTTCCTTTAATTGGTTTCTTCAGTTTTGGGAATAGGAAAAAGTCACAGGGAGCCAAATCTGGTGAATACGGTGGTGTTTTTGGCCAAAAAAAGTATGAACAAGAAATGATGTGTGAGCTGGTGATTTCTTTTTCCACAATTCCGATCGTTTGAGCCGTATTGCTTCACGCACAAACGATGTATATTATAAGTATATAATCTATAACTGTAAATTAAATAGTATTGATAATTTTTTCTTAAATTCAATCTATAGACAAGGTTATTTGTTTATGATTAATATTCTTATTAAAGGACAATTTTTTATCATTATTATTATTATTATTATTATTATTAAATTTATTTTAATTTTGTATGAAAATTTTTGTCTCCAATATTATTAAACATAATTTAAGTATATAACAATTTAAAATTTTCATTTTTCATTTGATTACGTTAATAATAAATTTTATATTATTTGGTATTTATCAGTATTATTATATAATAAATTAATATATGAATAGAATAGTACATACTTCTATGTTTTGTACAAGTATAGTGGGTTTTGTTTCATGATCTTCCGAGTTTCTTCATGCAAAAATACCTTCTCGTATCAGTTCATCATTTTATAATATTTTCTATTGTGTGTAAGTTTCATATATTATTCCTAAAAGTGAATAGAATAATAATAATAATTATTATTGATTTGGTTTTAGAAAAAATAACAAAATAAATTGATTAAATAAATTCATTCATGCATAAAATAGAGTAGAAAATAAAAGAAAAACAATTTTAAAGAAATTGTGTAACGACAAAAAAAAAATCAAAGTATAAATAAAATTATTATTTGAAAAAAAAAAATAAAAAAAAATACCAAGAGTAAAAATTTGCAATGAAATTTACAAGTATAATCTATAGACAAGGTTATTATTTATGATTAATATTTTTATTTAAGGACAATATTCTTATTAATGTACATTTCTTATAGATATATCGTAACATTTAAAAAAAAACAACAAATAATAATAATAATAATAATAATAATATTATATATAGGTATACACTTATCTATCTATCTATCTATTTTATTAAGACATTCAAATTGGAAGGTAAACTTAGTTACGTATTTATTTAGTACAATAGTAGTTAGGAAAGATAAGTAGAAAAGGAAGGTAGACTCATATTTCTTTATATTAGTTTTTGTTTTCAAGTGAACATTGAAACAACATTTCTATATACGTGTCTATCAACTTCTTATGGATTTATTTTTTTTTCTCTCTTTTTCCAAAGGTAAGTTGCAATATTAATGAAAATTTATTTTATTTTTACCGACCGACTATAGTAAGAGAGGTATTGTTTTCACGCCAAATTTCACAAGTGGAGATTTTTACATATCTCCAAGAATCATGTTTTCTTAACAGAAAAAAGTATTTTTAGCATCATGTCTGTCCGTCTGTCCATCCGTCCGTCTAGATGTGTACAGCTTGAACGGCTCAACGGATTTTGATGAAATTTGGTATATTTACTTAATGCATCAGTATGATGAATGGATCAACTTTTGGTGCAAATCTGGAAACCGGAAGTGGTAGTTTTAGCGATCGATGATAGGAAGGGAATGGTTATTTCATATGAGGAGATTTTTTACATATCACCACACGAATCATTTGTATTGGTTTTATCCTCGAGAAAAATCATCTTTATTAGTTTTTTTCTTAATTTAAAATTATATGACGTTATTCAGCCATTCATGACGTCACAGCCCATCTTACATATATATTATAAATAAAAGAAAATTAAAAATATTTATGTTATGTCCATATCTGTTTTTTTATTACATTAATAGATATATTAAAATTATTTGAAATTGTTTCTATAGCTGGAAATTAATTTACTTCAAACCGTCGGTCGGTTCGTACCTGGTCACAGGTCAACTTATTTTTATTTTTTTTTAACGAAATAATTGATCAAATAATTAAATAAATGATAGGATTTAATTGATTAATATTTAAATATTTATTTATATGGCATCTACATAATATAATATAATTATTTAATGAATAATAATAAATAAATAATAATAATAAGAAGAAGAAGAAGAAATTGAAATTTCATTATATTATTAATTAACCCATTGGTGACCAAATTTTTTCTTTTCATTATTTTTTTGCATTTTTTCATTAGATTTCATCTAGATAAATATAGAAAAAAAATATATTTTTACAAAAGCATATTTTTGAAAGGGTTTTTGGTGTATAAAAATAAATGTACCCATTTGGGAACGCTGGTCATTCAAGCCTGTAAAATAAAGAGATGCATTTATAAAACATCAAATTATTTTTTTTATTTTTTAGAATTATAAAAAAATTATAAACATCAAATTATGCTTTTAGAATTATAAAAAATTAAAAAAAACTTAGGTTCCCAAACAAAGAAAAAATTTTCTTCCACTTTGTTCAAAGATCGTACACCTCCATTTGGTAACAATATCCTGTACAAATCTAACAGGCTTTCTTTGAATAAACTGCTTCATAATATGGTGACCAAAATATCGTAGCATTTTTTTTCATCGATTTTTCAGAAAATATTGCAAATTTCATGAAATTATTCAATTCTACTTAATTACTTAATTTATATTTCTTATTTTGATTAGGTTTATATTTACATTGTGTGACTAAGTAAAAAAATATATAAGTTGGTCATGCCTTCCAAAATAAATAAAATAAAAATCTTTATATAAAAGCCGAAAGACCAGCGTTTCCAAATGGGACCAATTTATTTTTTATGTTTTGTAAACTTCAAATGAAAATTTTTTATTTATTTTAACTAATTATAACTACTACATATATATTAAATAAAAAGAAATTGATAAAAACAATAAAACAATAATACCTTATCATGAATTTACATATGTTTAAAAAAAACCTCTGACTTTGTACGTCCTACGCAAGGACAAGGCCTATCAAGCCGATTATATCAATGAGGTGTCCTATGATCAGTAGAACCTTTACCTTGATTTTCTTGATCGGAGGCGCTATCAAGTAGCTTTTCCCCAATGTTGATCCCGGAGGCTGGGTTGATTCCGTCCCATAGACCCCAGCTAATGAAATTCCCTTGCCAGGCCCGGGATTTGAACCCGGGTCCATGTGAATGTGAGGCAGGTTCGCAACCCACACACCCAAAGGCGCCTTATATGTTTAAAAATCACACTTACTAATTTTTCAAATTTTTTTTTGTTTTTGTTACAAGCAAGTACTAATAACTGCTTTAGCTATCAAATATACTTTTAAAACAAAAGTTAGATTATAACATGATTACACTAGCACAAATTTGGTGTCAAATTTAACAGTTTACAAAACGCTATTTAGATTTTTTTCTGTTCTTCCCATTTGGGACGCTGGCTACAAATGGATTAAGAAAAATAATATAAGTAGGTACTTTTATACTTGTATAACGTTGCAATAGATATATTCCATCGCTTACGACATAAAAACAAAAACAATGGAATATAAGAAGTTATTGAAATATTGTTATATAACAAAAGTTTTATTAAACAAATGTAAAATTTAATACAAATTTATATAAATTATGTTAACGGTTAAATAATTTCAATTTAAAAAAATTTAACAGCGTAAATTTGAAAGAACATGATATATGATAACAAATTTAAAACAAATAATAATAAAAAACGAAATAATAAAAGAAATCATTTTCTTTTTGGATTTTAGACTACGACGTTAAAACAAATAAACACAATTGAAGAGAACGTAAAACAAGGTTACCTATACTTATAAATATATTATATTTATGGTTGTAATAAATTTAAATGGTAAGAATAAATTCTAAAATAATCAAAAATGATTAAATAAATAAATTCTTATCCAAAGAGGTATTAATTATGATGATATTTAGTTAGTATGTATTTATGTAATATGTGAATTGGGTATAAAACAAAGAATATTATAATATACTTACAATTTAATTTTAGGTGTATTTTGTTTATTGTATTTGTATATTTGTTTATGTGTATTTGTTTTTTGTTTGTTAAAATAAAATAAAATAATATAAAAAAAAGAAGAAAAATATTTGTAATTGAAATGTTATTGCGTCGTTCGGAAAGTCATTTTGTTTTTTTAATAATAGAATTTTTGTCTGCACTTTAAAAATCTTCATCAGGTATTTTAATGTCTGTCTGTCTGGCAATTATTGTTTTTTGGATACGAGTATAATAATTAAGTATTATCTATATTAAATATAATCTTTATTAATTTCTATTATTTCAATCTATTGTAAACTGAATAAATCTATCTATCTGTGTGGTTCTACGGAACTCGAAAGTTCTTGGCCGCAGCAACCACTCTTCTCCAACTATCCCTATCCTGAGCCACAATCCTCCAATCTCTACCATCTTTCTCATTTCCATTCCTACATTATTCACCCACCGCGTCCTTGGTTTTCCAAGTGTGATGCCTCACACCCATATAATACAACCGGCAAAATAATTGTTTTATATATTTTTTTTTAAATTTAATCCCCTTTGATAATAATTTTGTCTTTCTAGACCCAACTTTTTTCCTGCTTCTATTAATTTTTCTACGATGTCTTTGATTGCAATTGCCTAATCTCCTATTATATTTATATTTATCTATTATGTTTAACTCGATTCCGTTTGATTTTTCTCCAATTTGTCTAATCGCATATTCCAGTATTAAATTAAATAAAATTGGTGATAGTGCATCATCTTGTTTTAAGCAATCCATTCCGAATTTCGAAAGTTTCTAAAAATGGATTTCAGCATCTTACTCTTCCTTTACCACCTTCAAGACAAATATATTAATCATAAAAAAAAACCTCTGACTTTTGTACTTCCTACGCAAGGATAACGCCTATCAAGTCGGTTATATCAATGAGGTGTCCTATGATCAGTAGAAAGGGTCCTCTCAACCTTTACCTTGATTTTCTTGATCGGGGGCGCTATCAAGTAGCTTTTCCCCAATGTTCCCGGAGACTGGGTAGACCTCAGCTAGGGAAATTTTTTCTTGCCAGGCCCGGGACTTGAACCCGGGACCATGTGAAGGTGAGGCAGCTTCACTACCCACACACCCAATGGCGCCTTCGATATGAATCATACGTACTATTTTTTTCGGAATTCACATTAAGATCAAAATTTGAAAAAGTTTAGCAAGCAGTCTATTGAGTCATACCTATACCTTTACTAAAGTTTACAAATAATAAACTAAATTACTCACTATTCAAATAAAAAATCTAGGTATAAAATATTAAATAAAAAAACAAAACAAATAATGAATAAATAGAATAAATAATAAGATTATAACCAACTCTTCAATTAACAATTTCAATTACCTAATGATGAAATCGATATGATAATAACTTTTGAATAGACATGCCTTATTAATATATGAATGTTGCTTTAATCAAATCAAATCAAATCAATCTTTTATTTAATTTTTTCAAACAAATATTTTAAACCTAAATAGATATAATCATATCTATTTTATTATCTTATCTTATACACTTAAAAAGAAAGAATCCTATCAATATTCCTATCAAATAAGAATATATATATATATATATATATATATATATATATATATATATATATATATATAAGTATATATTTAAAAATTAAAAGTATTACAAATTAATATTAATATAGAAGACCTATAATCTGTAATATAATTAAATGAAAAATATTAAAAAACTAATAAAATTTTATTATTAATACTACTTACTTAGTGAATCATTATTATTTTTGTTTATTTATGAATAATTTGTAAAATTATCATGATTCGAAGTATTTTTGAAATTGTGAAGCAATATTTGTAAGACGCTTCGGTACACAATTAAAAATAACAGAGTTTAAAAACAATGTTGGACATTTAACTTATGTATTTTTTTATATATTGTTCCCTATATCTACATATCTACTATATACATTAGGATTATCCACATGATTGCTTATTTAATGAGGGATGAAATATTGAATATATATATATAATAAATTGAAAACAAAAAAGTTTTATCTTAAGTAATGAAAAAAATCAATTACTTATATTAAAAATTATACCTATGTAATATAATATATAGTGTATATATATAGGTCTATAATTTATTCTTACAATTAGTAAGTATTTGATTCAAAAAATAATAATTGTTTCTCTTTGGGTATTAAAAAAAAACCTCTGACTTTACATAAGGACAACGCCTTTCAAGTCGGTTATATCAATGAGGTGTCCTATGATCAGTAGAACGGGTCCTCTCAACCTTTATCTTCATTTTCTTAATCGGAGGCGGTATCAAGTAGCTTTTCCCTAATGTTGTTCCCGGAGGCTGGGTTGACTCCATCCCATAGACCCCAGCTAGGAAAATTCCCTTGCCAGGCCCGGGACTTGAACACGGGACCATGTGAATGTGAGGCAGGTTCGCTACCCACACACCCAATGGCGCCCTCTTTGGGTATTAATATACTTCTAAATATTAAATAAATTAAAATGCAATAAAATTATTATTAAATATAAAGATACAAACTAAAAAATACAAAGATACAAATATGATACATGATTGTGTTAATTAGTTTTCTCCATTATATTTGTACAGTATTCTTTGTAACTCTTAACTTTACACAGAGTGTAAGAACTATAAAACATCTGACTGGCATCATCAACATCCCTTGAAGAGATGTAGCCAATCAAGTAGTTTGCCCTCTAAACGGGGTAGAGGTGTTGTATGATCGTTTCAACAACAGGCCCTCTCAACCTTTTTTATCTTGATCATCTGATATGGAGGCTGCTAATTTTTATTTCAAGTAAATTTGATCACTCATGTTGACTAATCCTGGCACCAAAACATGAATAAAAATCTTTTTCTTTCATTATATCAATATTTTTAAAGAATTTAAAATTTTTGACTTCTTTATTTAATTTATTTAATTAATTTTACCGTGTAAAAACATGAAATCTGTTTCCAAATATCCCAGATTAGATAATGAATGTAACAAATTCACTTAGAGAAGGATTCTTGAATGAAAAAAAAACATTGGTGATATATTTATTCGTTGTTCGTAATTATAAACCGAAAATTTCTATATATATATATATAAATTGTATAATTTTTAGGTATATTGATAAACAGTCTTAATTTTTTAATATGAAAATTAATTTATGATAACTTTACCTTAAAGTAATGCCTATTAATAAAAAAAAAATACTTTTTCAACAAATATTTAAAATAACATTTTATCAAGTAAGCATGAGGAAATATATTTTGTAAATTAAAGGTATATATAAAGTAAATAATTTACTATTTATTTCCTGTTGAAAAACATTAAGGAAAATTATTGGGAATTTATCCAATTATTTAACCAACTTTTCCTTAATTTAATCACAGTATAAAAAAGAGATTTAAATAATCGTTTTACAAATTTTCCTATAAAAAGTCATTCATCTGTATTATCTAGAATTAAAATGATTAAATAGTTAAATAAACACTAAATGGATCTACAATAAATCATTTTTAGTTTAAATATAATAAATCTTTAATTTTGTTATAATTATATTGTTATTATTAAATACATTTTTAGTTTTTAGAAAATATTCATTATAAAATTTAACTAATTATATACTCTTTTAACGTTGTAGTCTACAATCAAATAAAAAAGTTTTTATTATATATATATTTTAAAAATCCGGAGTGTCTCCACTCGACTATCTCGTAAATTTGAATTGGATTAATTAACATATTGTCGTGTATAGGAGAAAAAGTAAGGTATTTTATTCGAAAAAATGGGTTGAAAATAAGATTAAAATTAAATTTGGTAGCACTCTGGATAAATTTAGAATAATAATGGTTATGAATCCGCGACGGTTGATATGGGAAATGATAAAATTGAATAGGTTCAGATTAAAAATGCATATATAAACTTAACTAAAATTATTTATTTAATAAACTATAGAAGAATTAATATTACAAAATAGAAAACAAGTAATTATATGAAATTTAATGGTACCTTTAGAAATATAAATATAAATTAAATGAAATTTAATTTATATTTAGCAATTGCAAATTATTATTAATTACCAATGGTCGAGCATAGTTGGTATATTGTGTAGTTAAGGAATTGAGAATTCATTGGAGACTTGAGTCTTGAGTGTCGTCCGGCGGATTTATCTGGAACATCGAGTGGGCAGCAACAATTCTCAAAAGGGGTTGTGTATGATGTCCTTCCAGCCAGGGAAAATGTTCGTGTCTCCTTATTCAATTCTTGATCAAGACTGACTAAAATATGTCGAAGCCAATCAACCCCTCCTATGCCACTAGGCAAAATTGTCCACCCCTCACTCCCTCTTGGGTAACGAAGAGGTATATCATCTGGGTATTTCCCTGGGTTTTTTTTAAATAATAATTCTAGAAAGTTATCTTTTATATACTCTGCCATGTGCTCTCAAACAAATAACTTTCTATATTTCCATAATATATATAAAAATGCTAATTTTATGCTTATATATTACAATATATTTTATTTATAAATTAAATTTAATTAATTAAATTAAGTATAATATAATTGGATGAATTAATTAATTAAACAATTTAAATTTTTACAGTATAGTATTGTTATAACGTATAATAAATTTAAATCATTTACCTTTATTTTTAAGTCACAATTTAAAAATTTAAAAAATTAATTCTGGTACTTTCAGCGATTCAATCAAGCTGAAATTATATATATAGCAGTTTTATACAATTTTTAATCATGTGAAAAACTATCAAACATATATCTTTATTTTTACGGTCACTTTAGAGGAAAAAAAATCAAAACGTTGTAGGTAATGACCCTCTTCCGGTTGAGCTACATTTCTCAAAAGTTGATAGAAAACGAATTTTGAATAATGCCCGTGTACCAAATTTCATAATTCTAACTCAAACCGTTTATGCGTAATCTTGTCTACATACACACACACACACACAGAGAGAGAGACATTTTTCTCAACCTCACAATTAGTGAAAATGATTCAGCAACCTTCAAAACGTATAAAAACATCAAAATCTCGATATTTTCGTGATCGCAATACTATCTCTGGCGAGATAGTAAAAACACTAACCCCTAAAAGTTGAAGATTAAAATTGTATTATAATATTGATTATATTAACTATAATATCCAATTATAATATTGAAATTGCCTACATAAAAGTTATTAAATACGTATTAATTAAATATTATATACCATTAATTTTTAAATAAAAAATATATCAAACCAAAAATGTTTGCATGACGGGCGAACATTAACTTTAATTAAAAATTGTAATTTTTAATATATAAATAAATAAATACAAACATATAAAACTAAATATGTACGTATTTATACAAATATATTCTAATATATATAATTTTATAATATAAATAATAAAAAAAAAAAAATAAGTTGATGATAATTATTTTTTTTTATTTATCAATTACTTATCTAAAATTTTTTGATGAATGATATTTATTACATATTTTATATTAAAATATCATAATAAAAATAATGAAATATTTGTTTTAAAAGCAGATTTTCCTTATTTAAAATTATAAAAAAAAATGATTATTCGATTATTCTATCAAATCTAAGAGATGATTAAATAATATTGAAAAATATTTGCTTAAAATTTAAGCTATAATTTTTTTTTATTAACATACTAACTACTTAAATCTTAGTTGATGAATGAAAAGATATACTTTTATATAATTAAAGGGTAATTATTGAATCTTTTTAAGTTCTTTAAAAAATAACAACAACAAATATGATTAAGTACATTAATATTTTGTATATTTAATCGAATTTTTTGAAATTCACACCATAGATAGTATTTATAAAGAAAAATAGAGTTTTATTGATCAGACATCAGTTCTTTTAAATTATTTGAATGGCGATTCGGTGAATCAGGTATTAATATTACCAGCCCAACCCAATAATAAGGAATCATATTTTTTTTAATTTAATTACCGAGCGGAGGCTCGGAATCCCTGTACTTAGTACAAAAAAAAAGTTAGTGCAAACAAACAAGTTGGCACAATTCACTCTTTCGAATTTTAATAATTTTTATTATTTTTCAAATTGATCAAATAAATAATTATATCCAAATTTGAATAAATAAATAAAATTATAATCACGTTAGTTAATCTCATATAATAAAGGGAAAAAAAGAAGAATAATGGATTATTAATTAATGATGAAAATTTTTATTTAATTTTTAAATTTGCATAGTCACATTTTTTAGAAAATAATAATATAATAATATTAACATTATATAAAAATATTTTATTTTTTTATCATAGTTATAACTCTTAACTTAATAAAAATAAATTACTTATTATTATATATATATATATTTATTTATAAATAAATTATACATTATCTATGCTTTATGCTATTTAAAAAAATGTTAAAAAAATATGCTCTATAGGTAGCCTGTCTTTGTATACAATATTTAAGAAGGTACATATGTATATCTGTTCTATTGCATATTATGTAATATAATAATATTATTTTTTCATCTGCATGTATCAATTTTTTACTATCTCGCCAGAGATAGTATTGTGATCACCGAAATTCTGTTTTTTCCTTTTTCTCTATAATATGTTTAGTTATATGTAAAAGGAAAAAAACAGAAAGGTTTGTGGGTATACAATGAAATGTCCTTCGTATTCTTTTCCTTTCCCTGCAAGTTTGGCGCCCACGCTTTTTTTTTTTTTTAGATATGATTAATTGTAAAGAAATCGTGGTGTGTGGAGAAATTATTTTCCCTTTTTAGTGCATTTAAATAAAAGCGTGTTTTTAAAAAGTTTTTTTATGTCTTTTTTATTTATTAATTATTCTATTAATTTTTAATTTTTATAAAAAAAAGTTAAAAAGAAAATATTTCTAAGTATATCTTATATCTTATCATAAGATAAAATATACTTATCATAATTTTATGTTATCAAACAGTTTAATTGTAATATAATTTATTTAAATTATATATATAATTATTGATGTATTAAGAAGTTTTAAAATATATTTTTTTTATTTTATTATAATTACAGTGACTTTATTATTATTTTTTCATGAAGTAGATTGGAAAGTTAACTTTTAACAATCTATCATTAAATATAAATATACAAATCAAAAATTTTGAATTTTATAAACTTTATTTATTTTTTAATAAGAGATATTAATATATATGTTGTTGACACAAAAAAATTCAGTCCAATCAGCGATACGTTATGAATGTATTTGTTTCACAATAAATATCCCCCCAAAACCTATAATTTGATCAATACAACCAATACAAAGTGCATGATTCGTGGTAATATGTAAAAAATCTCCTCATGTGAAATTTGGTGTGAAAACAATTCCTCCCTTACGTCGGTAAAAATGAGTATATTAATCTTAACTCCGAACTATTTTCAAAACTTTTTGTAATTTTAAGTTAGCATTATAGAAATTGAAATATCTAGTTCAGTTATGATCTTTATTAACTAATCTTAAATTGTATAACTGTAGATTTTGAATTGAATATTTTAAGTAATTATTTTGTTTTTGGAGCGCAATTGAATTCAAAGGTTTTTGTCTTTTATAAGTAAATAAAATATCTGTCCAATACTCATTTATGGTATATCATCAATTTCCTCAATATTTACCTACAAACACTTATATTATTATTATTATTATTTTATATTTCATTGCAAGTATTAATACAGTGATTCTCAACCACTGTGTCCCGGCATTTTTGTGTGCCGCGAGATTTTTCTAAAGTGTGTCGCGAGATTATCAAAATGTGTGATTACAAATGTAAAGAGGCTAAAAAAAAGGTAAAACGTTTTTGGGACTAGGGTCTTAAACATTTCCGACTTTTTTTCTAAATTTTTTCAATATGGTTCTAAAAAAAAACGTTTTTGGAACCACTTTTTTTCAATATGGTAAACTTTTACACTTATCTTTTTCTTATTAAGTACTTATTTATTTTATATGTATTTAAAAACAAAGATAAAATGTTTTTGCGATCAGGCTCTTAAACATTTTGAACTTTTCATTATGGCTCTTAGTAAACACCTGTTATATTATTTCAGAAATGTGCCCGACTACTGAAAAAGGTAAATTTATCTTTTTCTTTGTGTGCCGCCAAATTTTTAAACCGTTAAGTGTGCCGCGGTAAAAAATAGGCTGAGAATCACTGTACTAATATATAATTTGAATTATAAGTAAATTTTGAGGATGAATGAAGGGAAAAATAAAAAAAATAAACGATCAATTATTTATATAATTTGTAATAAATAATCGTCTATTCTATTAATGGATTATCGATCTAGAGAGAGGTTTATTATTTATTTATTTATTTATTTTTCT
The DNA here is from genome assembly GCA_963082975.1 of Labia minor. Taxonomy (NCBI): domain Eukaryota; kingdom Metazoa; phylum Arthropoda; class Insecta; order Dermaptera; family Spongiphoridae; genus Labia; species Labia minor. The sequence goes on along the minus strand of OY720344.1, from coordinate 120,206,399 downwards.
TTATAGAGAGGAGATTCAGGAAAGCGTGTAATTTGTTGGATTTCGACCTTGTGCTATGGATCCCCCTGACTACAATTCGCACTTGATTCCTTCATTCCCCTTCACGATAATCATATTCTCTATAGGAGAATTGTGCGACACCCGTCAGTGTGTTGATCGGGTTCTTTCATTGCGGCCGATGCATCCATCGACGTGGGTTCTTATCGTCAACAAACTCCAATCAAATTAATAACAGGTAGTCACAATTTTATTAATTATATATAATAAAAATTATCCTTCACCCTCTTTTCATCAATGCATTATAATGCATTAATACAATCAAATCAATCAAGGTTTTGTTTTTTTTAATAAATGATATGAATAAATATATAAATTTTATATTTTTATTATTTTTAAAATTTAAATGAAAATACAATAAATTTTTACTATCATGATTGCGATCACAAAAATTTTCGATGTTGAGATTTTGATGTTTTTATACGTTTTGAAGGTTCATGAGTAATTTTCACTAAGGTTTAGAAAATGTCTGTGTGTGTATGTGTGTGTATGTATGTGTGTGTGTATGTATGTAGACAAGATTACGCGAAAACGGTTTGAGCTAGAATCATGAAATTTGGTAGACGGGCATTATTCAAAATTCGTAGTTTTCTATAAACTTTTAAAAAATGTAGCTCATCCGGAAGAGGATCATTACTTACAACGTTTTGATTTGTTTTTCCTTTAAAGTGACCATAAAAATAAAGATATAGGTTTGATAGTTTTTCACATGATTAAAAATTGTATAAAACTGCTATATATAGAATTTCAGCTTGATTGAATCGCTGAAAGTGTACCGGAATTAATTTTTTAACACTGCAAATCACGCGCCAACTCGTGATATGGTGCCATCAACAAAGAGCCAAACACGCGCTGGTTTAATAAATATTATTTATTGATTTTAATTTATAATTTATAATTAATTAAATTTAATTTAAATATATTAATATATTATGTTAATTAATCCAATTCAAATTGCGAGATAGCCTAGTGGAGACACTCCACCTTATTTATTCTTTATTTTCATTAATATTAATAATAATAATAATAATAATTTATTGAATGTTATACTCAATAAGAATATTTATTTTTTCATTTATAGAAAATTATTTATTTTAATATTCATCTTCAACTAACAAATTGATATATATCTTCTACATGTCGGTGAGGGAGGGGGGGAGTTGAGAAGGTGAAAGCCTTTTATTTTATTTCTCGAAATCATAACAGGTTACAACATCGATCAAAAAAAAAAAAAAAAAAATTAAATTGAATTGTATAAAACTTTGTAGATTCTAAGATTTTAATTCCTCTTCACCGCCTACAAACAAATCTAGTTAAGTATATCTTATCAAAATATCTAGAGATTATAAAACTTGAAGGAATAGGAATTTTTATATTTTTGTTTTTTTAATCATAAAAAATATACATGTATATTTGTCGTGATATTAGAATAATCAAATTTTTAAAATATCTTTTTAATAAAATTATTGAAATGAAAGGTAGAATGAAAATTCTTTCTTATTTTCAAAATTTTAATTAAAATTATTTTTATTTTTTTTTTTATTATTTCTAAATAAAAAAATTTGTTTATAATTAAAAAGAAAAGAAAACAATTATTGATACATTCAATTTTTATTAATTTTGAATGAAATTAAAACATTATAAATAAAAAATTTTTATTTTTTTTTTTTAATTAAATTCAAACCATTAAATTTCCAATATATATATATATACGTATATAATTATATTAAATACATAATCTATAATCTATAAAATATAGGAATCAATCTATACCAATATATACTTATAAATAGAGAAGGTGTCATTTATGAAAAAAAAAAATTTTTTTTCTTAATTATATTTTTCCAAATTAAGTAATTAATTAATTAATAACAAATATCTAAATCAATATAAAATTACAATGTTACAAGATGGCTTTGAAAAATATTCCTGTATATATGTACTTTTGGAGAATTCTTGATGTGGAATCGTTCTCAGAGTAGCCATCACAACGTTCAGGCAGGCAATCCACAAGCAGGACACCAGAAAACACTACTTACTGTGTCTTTGCTAATACCCAATTCTTCGGCTATTAATCGCAGAGTCAATTGCCGATCTTTTGTTAGCATCTCTCGTACACGTTCAGTGTTTTCTGGTCTCCTGCTTGTGGATTGCCGGCCTGAACGTTGTGACGATTACTCTGAGAACGATTCCACATCAAGACTTCTCCAACTGTTTTCAAGCGTTATACGAACGTTGTCAGACGTGTGTTGTGGCTAGTGGAGAGTATTTTGAAGGTCAATAAAGGTATTTACAATTAACATTCTCTTTTTAATGTTTTTATCATACCATTCACCGATCTTTTTAGACACACCTCGTAAATATCTGTACGTACCCTTCTCGTCTATCATCAATTTTACATACATTATGTAGGATTTAATAAAAAAAAAGATGAATGTATCATAAATTGATATTCATTTAAAATGATAATTAAAAATAATATTTTATGTTATTTCAACTTATTTCAAATTAAAACTAAATAGAATGAATTAAATTAATTAATATAATAATGTAGTTAATTATTTAGTATATATTTCATTAATTTTTATTAATTTTAAATTCATTGAAGCGATGTTAGACACACCTCGGGGGAACGAAAAACATTAATTCTTATTTTTACTTTTACTTTTATCTATACTATAAAAAATTAATTTCTGAATTTTTTAAAAATATCTTACATATAAATTGAATTGAATGATTGATTATTATTTACATATTGGGGTAATTATAAGATAAGAATACTAGAATGAAAAATATATTCCTAATAATAAACGACCCAGTCCATTCATTAATTTAGTTATAATTATACTTTTTCTCAGACAGACTCGTATAATTTTTACCATCAAAAATACAAATAAGTTTATCTATCCAGTTTGTAAAGTTAAAACTAACTTCTACAACAGTGATTCTCAACCTTTTATTTTTTACCGCGGCACACTTTTAACGGTTTAAAAATTTGGTGGCACACAAAGAAAAATATAAGTGTAAAAGTCTACCATATTGAAAAAAAGTGGTCCCAAATACGGTTTTTTAGAACCATATTGAAAAAATTTAGAAAAAAAGTCAGAAATGTTTAAGAGCCTCATAATCTCGCGGCACAATGGTTGAGAATCACTGTTCTACAATTATGCTTATTGTATTTAAATTATTATTATTATTATATATATAATAAATAAATTATTAATTGTATCTTTATTTCCACTTTCCACTGATACACAGATAGGTAGGAACTTAATAATTTAAGAATAATTTAAATTTAAAATAATTACAAAATTTTCAAGTACGATGGATATCTAAATTATTGATCATTATATACAATAATAATAACTGAATATTTATTTTGTATTCTTCTTCTTTATATGCCATGTCCGGTCTTCGTGACGTTGGCGATCACTCAAATATTTGTATTTTTTTTTGTCTATATATTTCTAATATGAATTAAGTTATAATTAAGTAAGTATAAATGAAAAGGGAATTATAAAAATATAAGATATTTATCTAATAAATCAAATTAAAATTTCAGATAATAGTTATAATAGATATTATTTTTTAAAAAGAATAATATACCTACATAATAATTGCCTTCCTGACAAAATATATTCATATGGAGACAATGGTAAAATAATATCAATAATATTAATGCTAATTGAATTGAAATCAAGTCAAACTATTCAAAGTGGATATAAGTAGATTATTTAATTTTTCAATTGTGCTAAAGCAGTGATTCTCAACTATTTTTTTTATCGCGGCACACTTTTAACCGTTTACAAATTTGGCGGCACACATAGAAAAAGAAGAATGTACCTTTTTCAATAGTCGGGCACATGTCTGAAATAATATAACAAGGGTGGGCCCACTTGGTGATACTTAGAGCCATATTAAAAAGTCGAAAGAGTCTGATCGCAAAAACATTTTACCTTTTTTTTACATACATATAAAATAAATAAGTACTTTTTCTTAATTTGAACTTTACATTTGTAAAATTTGGCGGCACATTTTGAAAATCACTGTGCTAAAGAAAAGAGATCGAATTTTAGTTATGCAATTAAATTCGTATTACAATAAAAATACATAAAATTATTATTTTATCATTAATCAGGATGACGGTTAGTTACTTATATTAATCTTGACTTTGACTTTTTTTTATATAAATCACATTAAAAGTTTTATGGAATTGTTAAGTAAAATTTATAATTTAATTCTTTAACTAATAATATTAAATATAATAATAATATATTTTTGATTTTTATATGTATTATATTTAATTGAATTGAAATCAAGTCAAACTATTCAAAGTGGATATAAGTAGATTATTTAATTTTTCAATTGTGCTAAAGCAGTGATTCTCAACTATTTTTTTTATCGCGGCACACTTTTAACCGTTTACAAATTTGGCGGCACACATAGAAAAAGAAGAATGTACCTTTTTCAATAGTCGGGCACATGTCTGAAATAATATAACAAGGGTGGGCCCACTTGGTGATACTTAGAGCCATATTAAAAAGTCGAAAGAGTCTGATCGCAAAAACATTTTACCTTTTTTTTACATACATATAAAATAAATAAGTACTTTTTCTTAATTTGAACTTTACATTTGTAAAATTTGGCGGCACATTTTGAAAATCACTGTGCTAAAGAAAAGAGATCGAATTTTAGTTATGCAATTAAATTCGTATTACAATAAAAATACATAAAATTATTATTTTATCATTAATCAGGATGACGGTTAGTTACTTATATTAATCTTGACTTTGACTTTTTTTTATATAAATCACATTAAAAGTTTTATGGAATTGTTAAGTAAAATTTATAATTTAATTCTTTAACTAATAATATTAAATATAATAATAATATATTTTTGATTTTTATATGTATTATATTTAATATTAATTTTTTAAATGTCATTTTACTATCTATATATACGAATAACATGTCAGATTATCATGCAATCAAAGTTGGTTTGATTTATTTTTTAACAGTGATGTATTGGTAAAATAAGAAGTAAGGGAACGCATAGTGGGAGCAAAAAAAATAGACCTATTTTCAGCAAACTATTTTTTTCCATATAAGTTTTTATTTTTTCTTATTCTCACTATACAAAAGATTTACAACACAAAAAATGAAATTCTAGATTTAAGTGGGAGTTGTCAGGACATGAAAAAGTACAGGAACGTGTTCCGGTTGTGAATAAAGGTAAGGGAACGTTGTTCCCCCGCGTTCCCCTCCGAATACACCACAGTTTATTAATTAAATATGAAAACAATATCTCACAAGTATAATGGAAAGTATTTATATCGATTATAATTAAAAATTATTTATAATATAAATTAACTACTCTCATATAATATAAACTTAATATTTTATTTTATACAATATAAGAAAAAACCCCAAACATAAATTATATATATATTTAAAACTTGTCAGTTTACTTAAAAAAAATGATTATATAACTTAATCGTTTTCTTATACTTGTTAGACACAAGAGAAAATTATGCATTATAAATTAAATTTAATAGCTATGGTAATTATTAAAAACCTTTTTTTATTATAAATTTATTAAATGTTAGAATTAATCAAATTTTATTTTTTTTTAATACATGAAAGAATATATAAATTTTTCATCATTCATATTAATTTATTAATTCACATTATTTTTTTTTTATTCTTTACTAAAGATTTATAATACCTGGATCAAATATTTTTATAATAGATAAAAATAAATAAACGATAATTTTTTGTCCAATGTATATTACTAAAGAAAAAAACTATTAGTTTGAAAGAATAGTCATCAATTAAATTAATTAATTAATTTTATTATAAAAAAATTAACTTGATTATAATATAATTTAGAATTTAAACTACAAAAATTTTAAAATTACAAAAGAAAACAAGTTTTCTCTGTTGTTTCATTTTAATTGAAAAATTCATATTTATCACAATATTGACTATTTATGTAAATGAATACTAACACTTACTTTTATAATAATTATTATAATTATTATAATACAAATTTTGAATCAATTTTAAAATGTTTATAACACAAAAATAAATTGAAAAACAAAAACATAAATAAATCTATCTGGTATTTATTATTTATTTAATTTATTTATTGGTCACAAAAACTCCATATTAGTAGATAATTAAAAATTATGAAAAATAGTATCATTTTATATATATACTAGCTGCTCCGAGCGCCTTCGGCGCTCTCCACACCTAGAGGGGGGCTCCGTCCCCTGTACCCCCGAGTGTCCCTATTCTGAGCTATAACTCCTACCCAGTCCCATCTCTCTCACGTTCCTTCCTACATTGTCCACCCTGTTCACAATTGGTGTTCCAAACGGACGTTTTCCAATCGAACTTCACACCAATATATTTTTCCTCTCCCATTCTAGCCATGTGCCCTGCCGATCCCAGCCTTCTCGCTTTTATAACCCTAACTATATCTAGAGATGCATAGAGGTCATGCAATTCCTTGTTATGCAGTCTCCGCCATTCCCCGGTGTCCTCATCTTTCTTTGGCCCATAAATGCTGGGAAGAATCCTATTCTCAAATACTCTGAATCTACTCTCATCTCCCAGGGTTATAGACCATGCCTCCCACCCATATAATACAATTAATAATTTAATAATTTTGATCCCCTTTGATAATAATTTCCAGATTGCAACCTCGATTTAAATTCTTTGCAAATATTATTCTCTCTGATACTAATTATCAAATTAATTAATTTCAAACCCCATCACTTTTCCTGCCTCGATTAATTTTTTTATGCTACTTTTTAAATGTTATTAATTTATTTAAAAAAAAAACAAAGTAAACAAAATAAAAATAAAATATAAAGAAATTAGCATAACACTAAACTACTATAAAAATAATATTAAAAAATATATACTCAAATCTTACGTGAAAGATCAAATTTTCAAAATTAAAATGATTTACTCAGATAATCTTAAAAATTAATAGTATTAAATTATAGCCGTAATGTGAATGTTTTCAAAGTTTAAAAGTCCAATAAGATCAATTGAGATATTGTAAATATCAATATATATATAAAAAGATTTTTATCTGCACATTGCTCAGAATTTAAATTTTTTTGCGTATATTCGAGTTTCATGTCCTCTAGACTTTAGAATTTTTCATTTCTGTTCATAGACTATAAATTTTATTAATATCTAATCAATAACCGCAGAAATTAATTTTTAAAAATTTGATATAAACATGTTGTCATTTAGCAGAGCCAAGAATACAATAAAAAAGATGTTTTTAATATTTATATTTTTATTTTTATTTTTCTAATATTTACAATATTTCAATTAATCATATAGTTTTTTATATATGTTTATTTATGCACAAAAAATTAATTGACATAATTAATAATTTAATAAAATAAAATTTAATTTAATAAAATATTAAAATAATAAAAATTAATAAATTTGTAAAAAAATATATAATACTTAAAAAAAAAATGTGCCTTTGCGAGTTTCGAACTGAGGGTGCAAAGTCATAAGATAACGCCCTAGCCCGCCCACCTACGAACAATTCCTGTTTGCAAGTTCCCTATTAGAATTTATATAGATGTCATATTATCGCCACCAGCGCCTCTATGATCTAGTATGGTAACTAAACTTTTTTTAATTAATTAGCACCCCCTGGACATACCTTACCAATTAGCGCTTTAATAAAAGAAGTCTGACATGCCCTGAGACCTACTGAATATGCATAAAAAATTTCATAAGAATCGGTCCGGCCGTTTCGGAGGAGTATCATTTCAAAGTTTTGTGACACGAGAATTTTATATATAAGATATATATATATATATCTACGAGGTGTCTAAAAAGATCGGTGAATGGTATGATAAAAACATTAAAAAGAGAATGTTATAATTGTAAATACCTTTATTAACCTTCAAAAAACTCTCCACTAGCCACAACCCACTTCTGACAACGTTCGTATAACGCTTGAAAACTGTTGGAGAAGTTGTGATGTGGAATGTCGTCACAACGTTCAGGCCGGCAATCCACAAGCTGGACACCAGTAAACACTGAACGTGTATGAGAGATGATAACAAAAGATCGGCGATTGGCTCTGCGACGAATAGCCGAAGAATTGGATATTAGCAAAGACACAGTAAGTAGTGTTTTCTGGTGTCCTGTTTGTGGATTGTCGGCCTGAACGTTGTGACGACTACTCTGAGAACAATTCCACATCAAGACTTCTCCAACAGTTTTCAAGCGTTATCAGAAATGTGTTGTGCCAAGTGGAGAGTATTTTGAAGGTTAATAAAGGTATTTACAATTAACATTCTCTTTTTAATATTTTTATCATACCATTCACCTAACTTTTTTAACACACCTCGTATGTATCCATGAATGTATGCTACATAATTAATAATAATAATAAAAATATTAACTTATATATAAATAAAATATAATAATATTTAATTATCATTGAAATAATTATATTTAAATATTTTAATCAATGAAATGAAAACCACTATACACACACACATATATATATATATATATATCCATTCTTTACTTATACGAATATAAATATCTTGTTACGTCTAATGGTTTCGAAATCAGGAAAACTTGTAGAAAATAAAATTGAAAATAAAAAAAAATACCTACATTGAATATATTCTATATAAACAAAGAAGATTGAATTATATTTATATATATATATATTTTAATTAATAATTAACTACGTAACATTTGAAAGATGAGATAAGTTCAAAAAAAAATATTCATTATATTTTTATTTAAAACTAGCTGCTCAGAGCGCCTTCGGCGCTCTTCACACCTAGACGGGGGCTCCGCCCCCTGTACCCCCGAGTTGTACATAGTATTTGGTGGTTGAAAGTATTAAAAGGTTTTCATCCATTTTGTTTCAATCAGTATATTACATAAAACATTCATTTCTTTTTGTGTTCTTATTTAAAAAATATATTTTAATTTAATCACTATATTAATTATATATATTATTATTGTATATGTTATATCTATCTACCTATGTGGCTCAAAGATACTCTAAAGTTCTTATCCGCAACAACCACATTTCTCCAAGTGTCCCTATCCTGAGCCCTTGTTCCATCTCTCTTACGTCCCTTCCTACGCGTCATTGGTTTTCCAAGCGGACGTTTTCCAATCGGTCTTCTCACCAATATCTTTTTCCTCTCCCATTCTTGCCACGTGCCCTGCCTATCGCAGCTTTTTCCCTTTTATAACCCTAACTATTTCTGAAGATGCAGAGAGGCCATGCAATTTCTTGTTATACAGTCTCCCTCATACCCGGTGACCTCATCTTCCTTTGGCCAATAAATGCAGGGAAGAATCCTATTCTCAAATACTCTGAATCTACTCTCATCTCCAAGGGTCATAGACCATGCCTCCCACCCATATAATGCAACAGGCAAAATAATCTTTTTATATATTCCCTTTGATAATAATTTTGAAGAGATAAGCCTCTTTATTGCAGATAACAGGCGTTTCCCGATTGCAACCCCGATTTAAATTCTTCTCAAATATTATTATCCTTCGTGATTACATTCAATTTTTATACATATTCAAATTCTACATTTTGTATCTTAAGATTTTGTATGTTAATACTCTTCCTCTTTGTTACTAAATATTTTTTCTTATCACTATTAATTTCAAACCTCCATTAAATTTTCCTCGCTATCTGTAATTGCAATTGCCGAATCTCCTATTATATTTAAGTCGTCTGAGTAACCTAATATTTTACAATTGATTTCCGCATCTTATTCTTTCTTTACTACCTTCAAGAGAAATTTGAAGATTGAAAATTTGAAAAAGTTTATCCGGATCTATTGAGTCATGCGTATGTTTTACTAAAGTCTACAAATAATTAGTGAACAGAAATATTGAATTCGCGGTTTTGTTCCTAATATCTGTCATAATGAAAATATCTTAATTAATGTTGGTCGATTTGGCCTGAACCCGCAATGATATCTCCTAATATTTCCTCCGCCTATGGTTCTTAAGTATTGTATATGTTATAATAGTGAAATAGAGTATAATATTTCTTGATCATTACATTTTGGTATTTTATTTTCATTGCTAGATTATTATTGAATATTTTTAATTATAATGAAACTTGAGAAAATGCAAAAATAGAGACTTGAGACAATTTATAAAAATTAACGGTATAAAACTATAGATAAATGACCAATATATACATTCATTAATAGTATTAATTTAAATTAATTGATTTATTTGTTTTTTTTATTATTAAGTTCATTTATTAATTTTTTTAGATCATAGTTATTTTCCTCCCTTAAAATAAACTTATCTAATTCTGTGATGCTAGGGGATTTGAAAATTATTCGTCGCAATATGAAGATTTCGCTTACAGTTTCTGTCATGTCCGACTTCCATCCAACAGTTATTTTCTGTTAAGTTTTTTGCTTCTCTTAATCATGTGATCTATATATTTAATTTTTTTTGATTCATTATAATAAAATTTAAACAAATAAAAATTTTTACTTTGTTAATTTATATAAATTTCAATATAAACTGATTGTGAGTGATACGCTTAGCCAATACTCTGAATAATTTGTGTACAAAAATATTGAATGTTCTTAGCGAGATTTGATATAATGTTGTACGATTTGTCCTAAATCTGAATTAGAAGAAAATTATAAATTGCATTAAAATGAGACCTTTTAGAATAAATTATTTAATTGAAATGATATTTAAATATAAGAATTTAAAAAAATATTATATTCTTTGTTTGGCAATTGTTATTTAATTATGTGCAACATGATTCGACTTGCACAGAGCATCGTTATTTTTTATTAATATCACATAATAAAAATGAATCTTTTAAACATAATAAATAAAAAAGACATTTTAATAAATTTAAAAAATATACCCAATTTAAAAATGTCAAAAATTTAAAACAACTTTATATCATCATATTTTAATTTTTATAATATATATATATATATTTAGTAATTAATAATAGAGTAATTAAATTAAAATAAAAAACAAAGATAATATAATTCAGTCATTTTAATTCAGGTTAAATAATATTTTTTTTTATTATTCAATGATAAAATTTATATATTATTATATATATATATTATAGAAAAGAAGAAATATTCAATTAAATAAAAAATAATTTAAGATAAAAATATGATCTAATAAATATTTTAATTAAATTGAGAACTTTTAGAATAAATTATTTAATTGAATTGATATTTGTATATTAGAATTTAAAATAAAAAGTGAAATATTTTTTATAATAATTCTTTGATTGGGAATAGCTATGATAATTCATTGTTTGAAATGATTCCGCTAGGCCGGCAGTGAGCCGCGAGCTGCTCTTGAATGAACAACACGGAGAATTATATAAACTTTAAAAAATTAATTTCTGCGGTTATTGTTGACATATAAATAAAATTTATAGCCTATGTTACTCTAGGGGTATATAAGAATATTGTGATGTAATTTCAAAGAAATCGGTTCAGCCAATTCTGAGTCTATAAAATAGTAATTTTCCGGACAGACAGACCGACAGACAGACAGACAGACAGACAGACGTGAAAAATTCTAAAGTCACTTTTGGATTCTAGAGGTCATGAAACGCGAAGATATGCAAAAATTTTTAAATTCTGAGCAATGTGCAGACAAAAACCTTTTTATATATATATAGATTATATATCATGATAATTACTAAAGAATTGAATAAATAATGTTAATCTTTCATTAATTATGAATTCTTTGATTTCATAAAAGAAATAATAAATAAACTTATATTTTTATTTAAATATTCTACTTACCTATCCTATAATTAAGTCACAATTATGATGATACAAAAACAATTAAGATTAAATTAATAAATTATATAGTTAATAGTTGAATTTGGGGGGCGATAGTATTCTTGGGGGGCAAAATCATTTTCAACTCTAAAAAAAAGAACAGGCTTCTAAACATTTCCGATTTTTTACAATATGGTTCTAAAAAAAAGGTAAAATGATTTTGCGATCAGGTTTTTCAATAAGGCTTTAAGTATCACCAAGTGTACCTACCTTATATTAGGGATTATCATGCAATTTTTATTTGTTAAAATTTATAGGGGGGGCGAATTATGAAACCGGCCTTATGAAGTAGGCGTTTGGTCCAAAAAGGCTGAGAACTATTACTTTACAGTACAAAATGTTTAAACAAATATGAAAATATCTAGGTATTATATATTCTCATAGATATGCATTCAATCCATGTCTTGGGCGATAAACTTTCGACCTTCAAATCATTAAATTTAATAAATAAATCTTAACACTTTAAAACTCATCAAGATTAACAGAAATCATACTAAATACTTATAACTATTTTATATGCATTCAATAAAATGATTTATTATAAGAATTATTATAACTTATGCAAATCTTTAATTAAGTACATACATACTTATTCTAAAATATAATAATAATAATATAACACAAATATTAAGAAATATATTCAAAATTTTTATTTTTCTTTATTTTTTTTATTTAATTAATTCTTTAAAAATTAAAATAAAATTTCTCTTTGAAATTTATACTCGAATTATATCCTCTTTTTGTAATATCCTTTCTTATTCATTAAACATACATATATATATATATATATATATATAGATTAAAAGTGATAAAATTTTCATGATAAATCTATTTGATTAGATTATGACATATATATTTGTAATATTATAAATTATTTTTACGTTAGAAAGTGTAATGTAAAATATTACATACACACTCGTTATCCTGACCTAAATGAGCAGCTTCTATGAAAAAAAATGTTGGATACTAATTATCTATTTTGTTTTATTTATTAAAACACAATGAATGATTAGAAAGAAGAATAGACCAGAACAAACCAATACGTATTTTGTTATATTTATAATATATAATAATAATAATAGAATATGTACTTTTAGAGTAGACCATAAGTAAGTTTAACCAGGATTGACAAACCGTTATTCTTGGGAAAAATAAAAATAATATTTTCAAAAATAAAAGAAATATTAATCAAAAACTTTTGATAATCAATCAAATTTTATTTCTTTATATTTGATTATAAATAATTAAAATTATTAAAAAAAAACCTCTGACTTTGTACGTCCTACGCAAGGACAACGACTATCAAGTCGGTTCTATCAATGAGGTGTCCTATGATCAGTAGAACGGGTCCTCTCAACCTTTACCTTGATTTTCTTGATCGGAAGCGCTACTTTTTATCAAATAGCTATTCCCCAATGTTGTTCCCGGAGGCTGGGATGACTCCGTCCCATAGACCCCAGCTAGGGAAATTCCCTTGCCAGGCCCGGGACTTGAACCCGGGACCATGGGAATGCGAGGCAGGATCGCTACCCGCACACCCAATGGCGCCTTATAATTAAAATTATTATAATTAAAAATTATTTACCATACAACATTCAAATTAATTTAATGTAAAGAGTATCTTGCATATGATAATTGAATTGTACATCTGTAAGTATCTAAAACATAGGTTCCCAAACTTTTTTGTGTCGTAGACTCCTTGCCATGTTTTTCGATTTTGGCTACACCTCCTAATTTTACCATTTTTTTAGAGCCTTATTGAAAAATCAAAAAAGTTTCAAAATCCATGTCGCAAAAACGATTTATCTTTTTTTTAGAGTGACATATTTAAAAAAAAATCAGAAAAACCATGTCGAAAAACAATTTACCTATTTTTAGAGCCGGGAAAACACCTGAACCCCCATGGACTCTCGTAGACCTCCATTTTCATTTCGTGGACCCCCAAATTTGTTATTCGCTCCCGTGAACCACCTGGAGGTTGAAATAGACCCCCAGGGGTCTATATAGACCACTTTGGGAACCTATGATCTAAAATAATATCAATTAAAATTAGATGTATATTCCTTTTCAATTCTGATTATTTTTTTTTTTTTATTTGACAAACATTTATTTGCCCATCTGCCTGAAGGCAATAATACATACAATATAATATATAATTTTATAAAATCAATAAATTATGTAGAGAAGGATAAGAGAAAGAAAAACTTTGGATATGTGATGGAGAGGAAAATTACCCAAGGAGGGATTAGGGTATGTCACCGAATTATTTATAAAATTGCTGAAAAGCAGGTCATGGGGTTTGCCTCTTTTTAATCTCAATTCTCCGTGAGTGTCAGTGGATAAAGATTCTTTCATTATGGTATTATGTAATAAAGATAACAGCATATTAACATTAATTTTATTTATTTATTCAATTTTCCTATAATGAAATTTTCAAAATTTGAACTTGTCATTCATAAAAATAATAAACTTAAAAAATATAGTATGTATATTGAATTTAGGATGCATTCTTTTATTAAAAAATTATAAGTCCCAATCTTATTCAATTTTCTAAATATACAAGCTATTACCTAGAACAGTGATTCTCAACCACTGTGTCGCCAAATTTTACAAATGTAAAGTCAAATTAAGAAAAAGTACTTATTTATTTTATATGTATGTAAAAAAAGGTAAAATGTTTTATTAGGCTCTTAAACATTTTCGACTTTTTTTCAATTTTTTTCAATATGGTTGTAAAAATAAAAAGGTATAATGTTTTTGCGATTAGGTTCTTAAACATTTTCGATTTTTCAATATCGCTCTAAGTATCACCAAATGTGCCCACCCATGTTATATTATTTCAGAAATGTGCCCGACTATTGAAAAAAGTTGCCGACCCCTGATTATTATCATAAACTATATTACACTGTCTATTATAAGTAAGTAAATAACTTTTAAACTTATTTTTTTCTTTGTATGCCGTCAAATTTTTAAATCGTTAAAAGTGTGCCGCGGTACAAAAAAGGTTGAGAATCACTAACCTAGAATGATTAGAATGAAGTATATAAAATTAAGTTATAATCAGTATTTTTTAGATACAAATATGTAGTAACATTACTTAAATCATTTAGCATATAGAATTGAATACATTTTTATACAATTATACTTATATTACTTGTATTATCATGGGCGAGGTTCAAAATTGGTTTTAAGGCAAAAAACAACTTTTTTGAAAAATAAAAAACATGGGTTCAATTTTTGTTGCTTTGGAGGGGGACAAAGTCGGTCTTGATTGATAAATTCAACATAACAATTTAAAGACTTTAAAACCTAAAGATAACCGAGCGAGTTAGCTTTTTCTCTTTGTACTAATTTTGGACCGCGCCCCATTTATATATATAACTATTGAAAATTAAAAATTCTATAAATAATGATTTTAATATCTTTGTTAGTTTTCCTGACACCATGTTACACTTAAATTTTTACAAATTCTATGTTCAATTGTTTTATTCTCTCTTATTTCCACATAATTATTGTCAATTTTATAAATAAGCGAAATTATTATTATTATTATTATTATAATTTTTTTTATAAATCAATATAAAACTTTAACTAATAAAAAGTTATTGATTGAAAAATAATATAGATACAATATAATATTTGATAAAAGATATTAATGTATTTTGTTTTTAGATATATAATGATTGATAATAAATTTTCATTGATAATTATGATTAGAGTGCTAAATACTGAATTACTTATTGATATCTTATTTTTGTCTTTTTTTTCGCTCTCTAAGTAGTAAATGCAATATAAAATATAATACATATCTATCTATATAATATTTTAATACTTTCCTTTGTAATTTCTAGAATATTATTATTTTTATTTTTAAACTCCAATTTTTAATCAAATATCAGATTAGAATAAAAAGTTTATTAAATTATTAACTATTTTCATTAAATCACAATTAGTTAACAAATAAATAAAATAATCGAGTATTATTTTAACATTATAAATGATTTTAGCAAAATAATAATATATATATTCTAACCAGGATCCAGTGATGTTCTTGATCTATACTTTTTCATTTTAATATACGAGTACGTATATAGACTATAGTCGGAGAGACGAAAGTTGGTGCGTGAGGGGTGGCGGCCAGGAGAGGCGGGGTTACCCCTCCTAGAGTGATTTCCCCTCCACCACAGTCTTCTACTCTCAAACTAAACTATAAAAAATGTGTTATGCCAAATGGTGGGGGCAAACACCAGGAACTGGTTGACCGAGGGTGGGGGTCGGCTCGTGCACCAACATTCATCTCCCGGACTATAGGTCAGGGATGAGCAACCCGCGATTCAGAGAACAATCCAAGCCTAAAAGTCAATTACAATATCACTTGATTGGTTTTCTAAACTTTTTCCGGCCACTTGATTACTGTTAAGATATGTAAAAATACTGTATATTATAATAATAGCTATGAAACGACTTTTTAAAGACTTGAGAGAGAGACAAATAAGTATTGTGTAAATTGTTAATTAAATACTTAAGGTTTAATTATTGATTAAGTTGTTTTTATTGTTAAAAAATGTCGAACTTTCGTTTGGCTCTTTGATAAAAAAGATTGCTTACCGCTGGGAATGGATGGAAATATGCATACAATAAGAATAGGATTGAAGTAATCAAGTTTTACAATAATCAAATATTTAATTTAAAGATAAAATTTGTATCAACAATTATAAAGATATAGGTATTTTAATGTTTTATAAGTTTGCGTTCAAATAAATCTTATAATTATAAAGGTTTACTTTTTGACGAACTCATCAAAGTTGTTTAACCTCTCCGCCTAAGGATAGGCAACCAATCATACCAAACTATACACAACTTTGCAATCCTTTTTATGAATTATATATCATCTATTGCCTCGGGTTTATATAAATAACATTTAAAAATTAATGAATATATATCAATCAAAGTAGGTAATGCAGCAGTAAGTTCCTACCAAATATTCATAAAAAAAATTTAGAAAACAATATTAAAAATATTAAAATAATTATTAAAAGTTAATTTTGATGTTGAAAGTTGTAAAAAAATAATTTTTACACTAATAAAAATAAAACAAATATATTTGAATATTACAAAATTATTCTAAAAGTTTAATTAAGCTGAATTTTAAATTTATCCAATTTATATATAAACCCACCCCTGGACACTTCATAGAGCGTTTTGAAGCCATTAATTTTGCACTGCGCATGGCGCATGGTGACCGTAAAAATAAAGATATATGTTTGATAGTTTTTCACATGATTAAAAATTGTATAAAACTGCTATATATAGAATTTCAGCTTGATTGAATCGCTGAAAGTATATTTCTCTCGTTTCAAATTGAAGGAAATTTTTAATCCATTAATATTAAATATTAACAAGAACATTATTCGTTTATTTTATTTATGTAAATTACATAAAAGATGGTGGAGTTTTCTGTTAAGTTAAAAATTATTTATTTGGATATAAAACTAACATTTTTGAAAAAAGTATATTTGATTGCTGTAATGTTAGTTTTATATCTCAATAAATATTTTTTTAATTCCCAATATTCATTCAAAAAATAAAAAAGAAAAAAGAAAATAAAAAATTAAAAAATACCTCTCTTACTATCGTCGGTCGGTAAAAATTTACACACACAAGCCCGATTTTTTTCTTCAATTTGTTCACTGCACATGCCGCATGGTGGCAATGTTTCACGAAATAACATTAAGTGTCCACGTCTGATACGAATGGTCTGTGATATAAACTTAGTTGCATTTTTTGCCGATAGATTGTGTATGATCTGATTTTAAAAACAGCTGATTAATAATAACAAAATATATGAATTGTCTATTTGACATTTGAATGTTATAAATTTCTTGTTCAACTTTTAAAATTCTTGATAATATACTACATATTACAATGGATCTAATTGATATATACCAAGATGAGGTTTTGTAATAATTATTTTCTTTTGTATATTAAATCTATTTAATTATGTTTTAATATTTATTTAAATAAAAGCAAATTTCTGTACACTATACTATAATTTTATTTTATTAAAAATAAAAAAAAATTTTTTTTAATAAACTAAATTATTAATCACACACACACACACATCAATTTTTTCAATAAAATTCATGTAATATTGAATTCTTTAATTAAATAAATAGCCTGTGTTGAAAGACAATTTATTTCTTCTTTTTTGGCTAATTTCTTATTTCTGGTTCAATTGAGATCGCAGCAGCAACTGGGAAAGACAAGAATTTCTTTTAAGAACATTACAAAAAGACTTATCAGTTTTCCAAACATTTTTATGTATACTCTATAGTAAATTTATATTTTTCTATTTATTATTGAATTTATTTAAATAGTTTATTTAATCATTCAAAAACTTTAATAAACTCTTATAAATAATAAATTCATTGGACAAATCAAAAGAGAATATATATATTCGAGGGTGGGTTGAAAAGATTCCGGCCTGACCAAGAAAAACGATATTTTTAAATTTTTTTTTTTCTTTATTTTTCAACATTCAAGATAGCTGAGACCTGTACGATGTCAGCTGAGCGTGTGCGACATATTTTGCACATCCATTTGAATATGGAAAGCAGTGTGCAAGGTGGGTGCCGCGTTTGCTAACTTTTGACGAAAAACTGCTTCGAAAAACCATTTCTACCGACACAGGCGTAATCCAAACGAATTTTTGCCTCGATTCATAACTGTTGATGAGACTTAAATTAAATTAACTAAATGTGTTGATGGAGATTATGTTGGAAAATAAAGCAAAAAATAATTTAAAAACATCGTTTTTCTTGGTCAGGCCGGACACTTTTCACCCCACTCTCGTATATATATTACCGTGTTCAATAAGTTCGCGGAGCGAGAAGATATGGTATTGGAAGACTGTCGATTGAATGAAAGAGATTTAACAGAGGCTTTAGGCATTTCATAGAGCACAGTGAGCAATTTATTTATTTGGGTTTCAAAAAATATGTAAAATGGGTTGGTTTCTTCATTTCATTTCATTTCAATTCCGCGAACTTATTGAACAAACTATTATAATAGTTTCAGATATCAACAGTCAGGGACACTAAATTCTCTCGATTCAGACATCCCTGTTTCAATTAAGAAAAATCAAAATATTTGCAAGTTTTCTAAACTGACTATGCAATGGAGAATATAATTTTATTTTTATATAAATTATAATTTTACTTAGAAGCTTAATATGATATGGTTCGTTAATTAATAATTTGTTTATGAAATAAATAGATTTAATTGTAGGCACTTGTTCAAATATTTTAATAGATATGTATTATATAAACATGAAATTAAATATATATATATAAATATAAAACTTATGATTAATTAGATTAGATTAGATTAACATTTCGGTTGTTACACCATCTCATCTTGCAAAGCCTTGAATTTTATTTTTATATAAACAAATGTAGAATTCAAAGGATGTCGTTAATTGAGATCAAAATTTGATGATTAAAAAGTTTAAATCTTTTTCTTTATATGTATATTGAATTTTAATTAATTTTCTTAATGGTTTTATATATCAATTTGTTCTAGAGTTCCGAAACTACACCACTTTTGTCCAGAATGGACCCTGATAGTAAAAAGGAAGGTATTGGTATCAGCCAAACAGCACTTGTCAGTGAAGATAATAAGGCTAACAAATTTCCACAATTTATCGCAGCTATTTCTGGTACATTTGAATAAGTTAAAATAATTTTTGTTTCTTGGATTAAGTATTTTTTTAATTATTTATTATTTTAGCATGTTTGGGAGCATTTGCATTAGGGAATACACTTGGATGGACAGCCCAAGTCACACTTAAAATAAATAATAATGATAATGATCTTGGATTTGATATGACATCTGTTGAACAGAATTGGATGAGTGGAGTTATGCCTTTAGGTGCCATGATTTCCGTGATTCCTATTGGATGGATGGTGGATATGATTGGTAGAAAATATTCAATGTTTGCCCTTGTTCCGATATTCACAATTGGATGGGGAATTATTGCTTGGTCGTCGTCAGTAAGTTTACTATAATTATTATTATTATTTTAATTAATTATTAATAATAATAATAATAATCTTTATTTGCTTTTGCCAATTCAGCATACAAATTATACCTACAATTTCATCTTTTACAATATTCCAAAACAATCAAGCAAAATAACTTATAAAATTTGAGATGAAAGGGGGGACAAAAACTTTTTTTTAATAACAATAATAATAACAAAAATGCCGTTCCATATAAATGCCACCTGATTTAATACATTCAGTGATATTAGAGACTCGATACAAACAAAAAAATTCCATGTAAACGCAACAAAAATATTTAAATACATTTAAAAACAAAAAAAACATTTAATTCAAATTTAAGAGTTTTTTTCTGCCTTTTATTCACTCACAAATCTCTCAGTTTATTAAATATATACAATCATCCATTCATTAAGAAATTTTATACATTCTTGGAATTTTATTTATATTTATATTCACATCGAATTTTTGTTCACAAATTTAATAAGTTTACTATAATTATTATTATTATTATTTTAATTAATTATTATATTTATTAATAGAAAATATTACAAAAATTAAAATATAAATTATCAATTAAATTAATGAATAAGAACAATAAAAAAAAAATAAATTATTTATTTATTTAAATTCAAGTTCAGATTCGTTTATATGTATTTTAATTTTTAATTTTAATTAATAATAAATTGTTTTAGTCAGCAATGATTTTGGCTGGTCGATTTCTTACTGGAATGGCAGGTGGTGGATTCTCTCTTGCTGCTCCAGTTTATACTTCAGAAATTGCAGAACCCTCAATCCGTGGTGTACTTGGCACATTTTTTCAATTATTTATTACATTAGGCATTCTTTATTCTTATATTTTGGGATATTATCTTGACACGAATGTATTTACATATACTTGTTTTGCCATTCCACTTATTTTTGCTGTCATTTTTATTTTCATACCAGAAACACCATATTTTTATCTTAAAATGAACAAGTAACTATTATTTTTTTTTTTATTTATTTATTTATTGTAAATGAAAATCTAATTATTTTTTCTTCTTTCAGGCAAGATGATGCTGTTAAATCTCTTCGATGGTTTCGTGGTCCAAAGTATGATATTGAGGTAGAATTACGTCAAATGCAGAATGCAATTGAAGAGGAAAAGCGTAACCAAGTGTCTTTTTTAAAAGCTTTTGAAACAAGAGCCGCAAAAAAAGCACTTTTTATTTCGTTAGGTTTAATGCTTTTCCAACAATTGAGTGGAATTAATGCTGTCATTTTTAATTCATCAGATATTTTTAAGGTATTTTTAATATTTATATTATATATATATATATATATATATATATTGGTTATACGAAGGTCATTTTCTAACATAAGTAAGAAATTTAGTATCATGTAGTTGGTGGTAGTCTCCTGTTTGTTACGCTGCCTTTAAATTTAACATTTCTACTAGAATTGGTTTTATATAGTCTTTATATAATGTTTTTTTATTGTTATCCAACAACTGATCCAATCGATTATTCCCTATTATTTTTAATGCATAAAATATTCATCCTTCTAAAAAATTGGTCATATTTTAATTTCTGATAAACTTTTATGTCGCTTAATAAAGTTTTTTTTAATTTAATTCATATTGATACTTATTTAAAAAAATAACCTTGGAATATAATCAATTATACATGAAAAATAAAATAATATTAAAAATAATTAATAATGAAATAATAATAAAATATTTATATTTAAAGCTGTCTCATTCGACTATTGAACCTGCATATTCTACAATGATTGTCGGTGCTATTCAAGTCTTTGCTACTCTCATTTCTTCATTCACCATTGAATACCTTGGAAGAAAATTGATGCTTCTTATTTCAGGCTCAATTATGTGTATCTGTTCATTGATTTTGGGAATTTATTTTTACTTAATAAATAATACAACAAACGATTATTCTAATATTGGATGGCTTCCCATCGTAGTTTTAAGTTTATTTATTATATTATTTTCCTTTGGATTTGGACCAATACCATGGATGATGGTTGGAGAGATATTCCCTACTCAAATCAAGGTAAGTTTTAATTTTTAAATTTTAAATTACTTTTATGAAAAATTAAAAGGGCGCCATTGGGTGTGTGGGTAGCGAACCTGCCACACATTCACATGGTCCCGGGTTCAAGTCCCGGGCCTGGCAAGGGAATTTTCCTAGCTGGGGTCTATGGGATGGAGTCAACCCAGCCTCCGGGAACAACATTGGGGAAAAGCTACTTGATAGCGCCTCCGATCAAGAAAATCAAGGTAAAGGTTGAGAGGACCCGTTCTACTGATCATAGGACACCTCGTTGATAGAACCGGCTTGATAAGCGTTATCCTTGCGTAGGACGTACAAAGTCACAAGTTTTTTTGTTTTTTTTTAATTAAAATTTTATTAATTATATTAATTTAAAATATTTTTTCTTTAATTATAGTATTTTATTATATTAAGGTAATAATGATCATTGATGTCATATATATATATATATATTCATTCGACCATATTTTATCAAATTGTATCTCATTTTACATGAAAATTACATAATTATTTCTCTAGATAGATAATTCCTTATGCGTATTGTAATTTTTAAATCAAAATAAAATTAAAATGACCTATTAACTATTTAATGTTAAATCGGTAAATATCGATTTCTAAACTCAGTTTAATCATTCAGTAGACATGATTTATTTATTTATTATAGAGAAATTTAATTAATTTTTTTTAACAATATAAATTAATTAAAAATGTAAAAATAATTATGTAATATTAATCAAATAAATTCATAATTTTTAAGAAAAAAAATAAAAAAAGTACCTGACTTGTGTACATCCTACGCAAGGGCAGCCCCTATCAAGTAGGTTCTGTAAATTAGGTTCTCTACAATCAATCATCCTTTACATTGATTTTTTTGATCGGAAGCGCTATTTTTTATTAAGCTTCCCAAGGCTGGGATAACTCCGTCCAAAAGACCTCAGTTAACACCCTTACCCACGAACCTACATGGTGCTTTCAAGAAAAAAATACTTAAATTAATTAATGTAATACTAAAGTCATCGAATAAGTATTAATATATTGTAATTTTCACTCAATTGATATTTAATTGTTTTTTTTTTATTTTTAAGGGACCTGCAAGTTCGATTGCCTGCGTTTTAAATTGGTTTCTCGCATTTATAGTCACACAATTTTTTAGTGATTTAAATAAAAAAGTTGGACCTGAATCAACTTTCATTGCTTTTGCTGTAATCTCAGGCATCGGCGTAGTTTTTACATTTTTTATTGTTCTTGAAACAAAAGGGAAATCACTTCAACAAATTCAACGAGAATTGGGCACAAATCCATCTCAAAATATTGCAGCTTCTTAAAAAATATCAAAAATGTATCATTATACACTTATAAAGTGAGATATTATTTATATTATTTAAAATAAATTTATTAATATTAATAATAATCTAATTTCATATACAAAGACTGGCTATAAGTTTTAAGTTGTTATTTTATATTTTAAATCATTATAAATATTGAATGTTAAAAAAAAGTGTGATTAAAAATAATAAGAAAAAAGAATTAATTTGTTTATTTAATTCCTCATAGCCATTTAAAAAAAAATGATATTTAATATTTTTTTTACTATTTTTAAGGTTCTTTCCTGTTTAAAAATAAAATTCACTTGAGAAAAAATGTTTTGTTTTTTTTCTCAAAACAGTACTTCTTAAATATGACTCGTAATATATATTTTTTCGTTTAGGTTAATTGATTGTTTATATATATATATATAAGTAAAGGTAAAAATATCTTATGACTAAAATATTTAAAATTTGTATCGTAGTCACGAAGCACATTTGATAAAAATTGCGCCCAATCTCTTGTTTCATGATTAAAAAAAATCATAGTAGAACAAATATTTATAAAGTTCTGAAATTTAAATGTATTAGAGATGAAATTTAATTTTTACATAGAAATTGATAAGGTAACACTATCTCTCCTGTTTTGTTATCAAAAATTATTTTCTGTAAAATCTATAAATGTGATGCGACCAAGTGATACTTTTTAAATTGTATACAATAGGTGTATTTTAAATGGATGACTGTGATATATTCAACTATTTCAACTATTTTGTTATCAATTGTGATATTGTGATTTGCATTGTATGGATTTTGTATAAATTTTATGACTGGGTGGGGTGGGCAAGATAGATTGATAATAATTTTAATGAAATAATATGTGATGTAATTTTAATTCAAAAAGAAATTAATTAAAAATCTATAACATTTTCTTATTTTTAAGAAATTTTAATTAAAAATACAATTATATTTATATATATTTTTTATTAAAATTTAAAAAACAAAAAAAAAGTATATTAATAAGATATTACTATAAATACAAAGTCTTTTTAATTTAATATTTATGAGGTCTAAAAGGTCTTTCTGGGTCATATAATTTAGGATCTTTTAAATATGAAGGATTTTTTAGATAATACGGCATATATCCTAAAAAATAAAAATAAATTGTTATAAAATATAATAGTGTTTTAAAATTCATATTGATATAGAGAATATTATTAATAGTTTATGTTATGTTAGATAAGAGAAAATATTGTAATTAAGTAGCTAATTTAAATTTTTTTTATGTATATTATATTAATGATAAAATTTTATGTCTTTAGACATTGTTGTAAATATATTAAAATATATATAAATAATAGTAATTTTAATTGATATCAATTTTATCCATAATTTTATAATAGTTTAATGGAAAACCATACCACATTGTCGAGATATTGTAATTGCTTCTTCAACCATTTTTTGTTGTTTGTCACATAATCCTGTAATATGTTTTCCATATATTCTTCCAGTAAATGGTGAGACAAATTGAGAAAGTAATCTTGAATTCTTATAATTTGGCATGATTTTATATTTACATAGAACACATTCTCTTCTCTCTTTGGTATATGGATTCTCAATAGTTTCATCCGGCTAAAAATTATAAATGAAATTATTCAGCTTTTTTTAAAAAAAATATAAAAGAAAAAAAAGAAATTAATTACCATATCCTTTGTACGTTCTTTTAATATTGTTTCATCTAATAAATTTCCAGATTTTAATGTAGAACAATATTTTATGAAATTCACATCATTAATCTTTAAATGATCTAAAAAAGAATAAATTTGCTGATTAATATATATTTATATATATATATATATATATATATATATATTCTTACTATTAAATAAAGTAATAACGTATTTTTTAAACATGATAAATATTAATAGAAATACGAAATGTCAAATATTTTTTAGTTTATTAAGTTTTTCTCTGATCTCTCTGATATTGAATGAACATCATCCATCTGGTGGACTAATTTTGAAACTAAGAGCGATAATTTTTGAAATTAAAAATTATATTTTTAATTTTTGTTAATAAAATAAAATTAATAATAAATAAAATATTATGATAATTTATATTTAAATTTTTCTTTATAATTGTTATTAACTACTAGAATTTTTTTGCTTAGGCATTAAAATTATTAAATATAATTTTTTTATAGTAATATTTCATTTAAGTTATAAATAAAATTATTTTGTTAAATGAAGTTTCCGTTATAACTAACATTTCATTTTTATAGTTTAAGCATACTTAAAAATTCCTCATCTTTATGTTCATGGCAACTCTGGATTGAAACCCAAACAACCCACAGGATTAGTATAGCCCTGTCTTTAATAATATTATTAACTCGAAAGTATTTGAACTGCCCTCATACAATTCCTATTCTCTCTTATATAATTCTTTTATTTCTCACTTTCTTTTATTATAACTATATATCGCGTCGGAATTTTTGCTCTGTTCATCATTGGGATGTAAATAAATAAGCTCTCCCCTCCTCTGAAATGGAGAAAAACTATCTAATTCACACACACAGTGGTTTCCAAACTGTAAGGCGCGCTTTCTTAGGGAGGCACAGATTAAATTGCTAGGAGAGGCGTCAAAAATTTCTATTTAAAACTTAATTTTGATACCATAATATTTACTACATTTAACAAATTATTTCAAATTTCTTAATTTCTAAAGTGTTTATGAGTATAGACAATGAAAATGACTTATTTGGACTGATAACGATTAAAAAGGAAGAATTGGTAGATCTTTCAAGCGATAGTTCACTATAACAGAAGTTTCCAAATGAAACCTTAATTCCATTTTGGATCGATTTTAGTGGAAAGTATGAAACCTTTATTTTTTTTATAATAAAGTTTTTATTATTTAAAATGTGCTTATATAAATTTGGAAAACGCTGATCTAATTTAAATAATTTTAATGCTTAAAGCTATAATATTTCTTATCTATCTATATATATAAAGGAGAGTGTTTGTATGTATGTAATTTGTTTACTTTTTTGCTGTCATAGAAACAAAAAAAAAGAAATTTCTTACTTAACCGACCAATTTTGACAATTCTTTTTTTAAAATGTTCGGTGAAGCCCAAGGATGGTTTTTACGGCGACAGAGCACCTAAAAACGGGACAATCCCGGAAAAACGGGACGTTTGGTCACCCTATCGATGACCATGGGAGACGAGAGTAGATTTAGAGTATTTGTGAGATTAGTATTGTTTGCAGCATTTATAGGCCAAAGGAAGATGAGGTCACAGGGGGATGGCGGAGATGGCATAACGAGGAATTGCATGATCTCCAGATAAAGTTAAGGTTATAAAATCGAGAATGCTGAGATGGGAAGGGGACATGGCTGGAATGGGAGAAGCTAGAAATTGGGAGAAACCGATTGGGAAACATCCGATGGAAGACCAAAGACCAAGGTGGATGGACAATGAAGGAAGGGATATGGGAGTGAAGAGACAGGGTAGAATTTGGTTGTAGCTCAGGATAGGGACGCTTAGAGAAATGTGGATGCTGCGGCTAAGAACTTTCGAAAACTGTAGAGACACAGAGTTAGATAAATACAATAATAATATATCATTAATTTACTGTTTAAATTAAAATATATTTTACAAGAAAACAAATACATGTCTTATCTACTTATACTGATTGAAACAAAATGGATGAAAACCTTTTACATACAGGCTTTTTCAACCAAATACAATGTATCACTCGGGGGAACAGGGGGCGGAGCCCCCGTCTAGATGTGAAGAGCGCCGAAGGCGCTCGGAGCAGCTAGTATACATACTATAAATGAAATAATTTCAATATTGTAAAATAAAATAAAAAGAATAAAAAGAAATATTTTAAATAAAAATAAAATAGCAATGAAAAAATAAAAAAGAAATGTCGATTTTGTCTCTAAATTCCCATAAAGACACAATTTTGCTCTTTTGAAATAAAAAATTATAATTAAAAGATTCAGAAATTCATATTTGTGTTCTATCCATAGCAAAATTTCATAACAAGGATGAAGTGGTCTTCAAAAAAATATTAGAACAATCACAAGGCGATAATGAAATTATATCTTATTATTATATTATATTTTTTTTATAGGAAAGAGTTAAAGTAAATTATAAGATTAGAAGATGATATTATCTTAAATAAATAAATATTTAGTGATAATTATACTAGAAATGGTATTTTCTTATAAATGGAATATCGGCACAAGGACATTTCTTTACAAAACACTTTATATCAGAGCATTTTATAACATGTTTTTCAATTAAATAATAGATAAAAGAATAAATAAAACAACATATAGAATGATAAGTTATTATTAGATTATCTATCAATCTAAAGGTGTTTTTAACACAAATTATTAGTTTTTTTAATATTGGACCAAATGACAGAAAATGATGGAGAAAATTATTATTTAAAATATAAATATACTATATTGTGCCCTAATCTTGGTAGTTAATTAATTATAATATTAATTATCATAATAATTAAATAATTAATTAAAAAAAATAAATTGATATTTATGTGGAGTAGGCAAATAAACTAAATAAAGATCAAATTTAAATGTAAAGAAATGAATTCAATATTCAAATAAATATTGATAAAAGAGGAGATTATTGAAAATGAATATACTTGTTGAAGAATATGTAAATCATATTAAAGAGATATTCATGTCTTTATGCTTTTGTCATATTTTTATTTTTATTTTTGTGAGGGGGATAATCTTACTTTTACCAGCTAAAAAAAGCGGAATAGACGCTCCAGCATGAGAGAGAGAGTCGCTTTATTATGGTTTCTTTGCTCATTTGATTTTAAAATATCTCGACAGAAGTTTTCTCTGCGTGTCGATCACAAAGCAAATTATATTTCTATTTTTTCAATGTAGCTCCCGAAATCACTGAGTACCTGGGTAAAATCAATGTCCATTTCTCCATACATTAATCCAGTGGTTTCCAACCTTTCTGTACCGGTGCCCCCCTTTTTTTAAAAAAAATTATTGCGCCCCCCTTAATTTTTGTAATAATCTAATTTCATAAATACTCACATAATATAGTAATTTATTTAATGGACTACAAAATAACACATACACATTACACACCCACATACACTCAATTAAGCAAAAACATATTATCTTATAGATTATTATAGATTTTAGAAAAAAAAAGTTGGTTCTAATACATTTGCGTCCCCCTTACAACAATCTCGCGACCCCCAGAGGGAGCGCGCCCCCCAGGTTGGAAAACACTGCATTAATCCATCTATCTTGGTTCTGAAAAAGCTTATAGGTTCATCTATTTTGCCATCTTTGTTAGTAAGCTTTCGTTCAATAATCTTTGGTGATATCCTTAATCCTACTCACATCTTTTTGTTAATCTAAAATAAAAATCTATTTGACTTTTACTTAAAAACTATCTTTAGCTGTGTCTTTTTTCTCATAATATTATCTTTTTTATATATTATTTTTGAATTATTTAATATTTAATTTGATTGATTAAGAATTAAACGTATTTGTTATCTTATTGCGATGAACATGATATATATGAACATATTTATTTATATATCCTCTTCCTCATCTTAATTTTATTTTAATTACATGTATTTTCTCTTAATTCTTAAAAATATTAAATATATCTAATAGTTTATTAATTATTTTAAGGCAAAAATCAACATATTTATTTATGAGATTTGATATGATTTAATTTAATTATTATTTTCAATAAATATAAACTTCAAGTGTTAAACACTATCTAATCAATTATCTATTAATTTGGTATTTTTTTCATTGAAAGCTAGAGTATAAATACATTTTTTATATATTTAAATGTATTTAAGTATTATATATTGAATTCATTTCTACCATTTGAAGCTATAAGCAATAAACATAATGTTATCATTTGTTATTAAACTTTCAATACTACTCTTTATGGTAAGTTAATTTTTATAATTTAAATTGATATAAAAATAAATATTTAATTTAATTTATATATTATAAAATTTAATTACAAAGAAAAGAATCTAGTGATTATTTATTTTAATATTCCATAGTAATACATCTATAATATTGGGCGCGGCCCAAAATTGGTACCAAGGCAAGAAACAGTTGTTTTGTCATAACACAAAGGGTATATAAAAAAATCGTTTTTCCTTTGGTACCAATTTTGGACGGCGCCCATAATAGTATATGTACTTATGCTTAGCGTTTGAGTACACTTATCCTTAATTGCGAATTTATTTATAAAATGTATATACATATACAAAAATATAAAAAATAATTTTTTTATATAATTAATAGAAATTGAATTATTTATTTATAGAGTGTTAGTGTTCTTGGTGAAGAATGTAAAACTCCAGGTGATGTGATATGCAATGAAGATTGTACAAAAATAAATGTCTGTTTAGGAGGAGGACATAGTCTCGTTGTTGAAAATTGTGAAGAAAGTGAGTAAATTTTTTTTAAAGGAAAATTTTAAAAAAACTTTTATACAAAGCAAAATGTTTATAATTGTTTATGTATCTAAAAAAAATTTAGAAATTGTAATAAAACAATTTTGACATTCATTTATAATATTTTGTTTTTATTTTCATAGATTACTTTTGTTACGGTCCTACAAAGGAATGTTCTAGAGTTCATAACAGTTGTAATAATACAGTTGTTTATAAGATTATGTGTCATGGCGCGGGTTTCTTTCCAGATCCTATTGATTGCAAATGGTAAGCCCTTTTTAATTAAAAATTTGAAACAAATTTAACTCAAATTTTAATGAATATTTTTTACTAAATAAAAGAGAGCTATAGTCGAGGAGGTAAGAGTTAGTGTATGAGCCGACCCCCACCATCGGCAAGCAGTTTCCGCGCTTGCACCCACCATTCCTACAAAAACTAATCTAACCTAACCTAATCTGAACTAATGAGATGTCAAATTCAAAAAAATAAATAAATAAAATGAAAATCTTTGTCAAAATTACTTTTTTATCACGTTTGAGAGAGTAGAAGACTGTGGTGGAGGAGAAATCACTCTAGGAGGAGGGGGTAGGGGCCTCTACTGGCCGCCATCCCTAATGCACTAACTCTTACCTTCTTGACTTTAATTACAAGATAAAATTAATTACTAATTTTAAATAGAAACTTTAAATATATTATAGATAAAGTAGAATTGGAGTGAGTGAATGAACTCGTTCAAGTTCTACATTCTCTTCTCCTTCAATTATTTATTTTATTATTTTTCATATATTCAAATCCATTATCTATTGTAATCTAATATCTAATCAACTGATGAATAAAAATTTTTTATTTTTTATTTTGATTACATTAAAATTTCCGGAATATGTTGATGACTTTGATAAATGATGGATTCAATTGCTATAAAAAATTAGGCTATTTAGATGAGACACGTGTTTAACTAATACGCGTAAATTTCAATAAAATTTAGTGTAGAGGGGGATATTCACTAATATCTACTAATATGTAGTAATGAATTAATACGATGTAAATATATTTATTATAAGAATGTTGTTTAAATTATATAAAAAAATATTTAATTCTTGTAAGATTTAATTTGTAATATTTTCAAATGGTAATGAAATATTTTACATTTTCAACGAACTTTTAGTTCGTTTATAAAATCTATATGTCTGTGTGTCTGTCGCCAAAAATTTTCAATTTTTTAAATTTTGATTTTGGATTCGAGTAAAGCTTAAAAAAGTGTAAATCTTGGTTTTTTAAAATTCGATTGGGAACATGGGCAAATCGGCGGTCAAAGTTGAAAATTTCCCATATTTTCAGCGATGTTTTCAGCCCATCTTCGATCGCATCATTATAATTATAGATAATTATAAATTATATAAATTATATTAATTATTAATTAATTATTATTTATTATAAATTTGAATTAATAATAATTATTATTTTGTGATAAATATGAATAAAAGTTCGTTGATAGTAATGCTTCCTAGCATTCCCAGATGTTTCAATATTAGATCATAAGGATTTGAAAAAGCTGAGAGGAAGTAGAAGCTTCATTCATGACAATAAAACATTTATTTGAAATTTTTATTAAATTAATTAATATTTTTAGGTATCATACATGTACTGGTCCAGATGTGGAAAGTGCACCTTTGGAATGTCAAAGTAAAAGAGGCTATAATGCTGGTACTTATTCCTGTAGTACAGTGCTTCCAGATGATGAATGCCTATCAACACCGTTTCCGGGATGTAAATCGTTAGGGCAAGTGTTTGTAAATCAAGAAAATCTATCAATTTACGCGATATGTATTCATGATGCAGACCGTGGATTGATTCATGATATTTGGTCCTGTGAATCAGGAAATAATTTTAATATCGATACATATTCTTGTCCTGAATGGTCTGAAAATCCTAATCCTCTTCTTCCATACATGATACAACCTTAATGTAGACAAAAAGATTCAAATTTTGTATATTTTATTTTTAATAAATTTTTAATATAATGTAACATTTTTCTAAATAAATTGTATATTTTCAAATAAATCAAGCTGTTTTTCCACATCCATTTTCATTGATATTTACGGTTTTTATTAAAATTTCTGAAAATATATAATTTTCAAAATCTTGATATTTTTGAACAACAAAAACTGTCAAGAGTTATTTTATTTATTAAAATATTTAGCAAATAATTTATTAATATTAACATAAAAAAAATCAATAGAATTCAGATTAATTTTTGATAGAATTTGATTAAATGGTTAATTATTGGTTTATTCTCCAAATTTTTTTTTTTTTTTTGTTTTCATAATCAGGACCCTAATTTTTCATATTTTCTGAAATATTGTTAAAAAACCTCTGATAAGATAGAAAGATAAATCAATTATCATTGAATTTAAGAAAGACAATAGTATTTTGACAATAGTATTATTAACTTCTCAATATCTTATCAAATATTTTTTCAATTAAAAAGTTTCTCCTCCCCCTCCTATACAGATACACCTATCATCAAAGATATAACTGCTCCCGGAAACAAGATATAAAAAATAATATTTAAGTTAATAATTAAATATTATGCACACTTTAGAAATTCTTATAAAATAATTATATTTTTAAACCTTGAAAGACGATAAAACAATATTAATATTTATTTAATTTAAAAAAAATATTTAATCACAATAAGAACTTTAAAATTAATAAAAAAAATGATATAATTTATTACGCAATAATTATTTTTAAACAAATCCAAAATTACCCTCAAAGAATTACTTAATTTCATCAGATTTTTATGTTTTTTTTATTTTATTTTATTTTCTTATGGTTTCATGTAATTAATTTCAATATATCAAGGGTAAAGTGAGAAGAAATAATATTAAATTATTAAAAAAATTTAGAGAATTTCTTTTAAAATTAGTATAATATTTAACTAAATAATATTTATTTTAAATCAATTTCTTTAAAATTCATTTAGTTACTTTTCCTTGATTTTTTAAGTTGGTATTCATCAGGTCCATCCCACTCTTAGGCAGCCTTTGAACCCATGTTTTTAGTGTTCTAGGACATAAATAGTTGGCGCTGCAGGCATCCAATTTTTAACTCCCCAGGCGCTCTCGAGATCGCACTACTGCAGAAGATAAAATTTGAATTTATTTTCTTAGACTTGTAAAATCATCCCCCAGTTGTGAGTCCATGTGTGTCATTGTCCCCTCGCCACAGACTACATCGTGCATAAAAATTCGAAATCCGAAGGCAGCAATTGCAAACATGCCTACAGTAAGTAAAATTTTATTATATAAATTATTTTATATTAATATTAAATTTATTAATATATTATTAAATATTTTTTTTATTTACAAAATTTTACATATTTGCCATATTAAATATTATTATTTATATTTACATTAATAATCAGTATTACTGAATTATGTACATATAAAATAAAATATTTGAATATATTATTATTATATGTTGTCTATTGAAAATGAACGAGTTTCTTTCTAATTTAACTATTCTTCGTATACCTGATCCAAGACAATAGGCTAAGTTTTTATTAAACAGACCATATTTATAACCTGTCGATCAACCCATGTACTTAAAATTCGATATTCCAAACATATAGGTATATTAAACTATTTTAAAATTATTTGTTATCATTTCTCAGATGGATTAATCATGAAAACAGCGATTTTACAACAAGCAAGAAGAAAAAGTTAAACCGTGGAGTGATACCTCAGAAAGTAACCCAAGATAATATGTTTTGTGTATTTAATAATAAAACTATTTTCAAAGGTGTAAATTTATACCTCTCACAATATATGATAAAAACAATATGTAAATAAGATATGTTTAATAGTGAGATCACCACATAATTTGTAAATATAATTTTATAATTTTTATTAATTTTCAAATATATATTGTTTATATACATAAAAAATTATTCGTTTCTTTTAGATATGTTAATTACATAACAAGATTGTAGAAAATTTTCATTTTAATTAAAAATTATTTATTTGGAAATTAAACCAATATTTATCTCCAAATAGATAATTTTTCATTTAACAGAAAATTTTCTACAATTTTTTAATTCCCAACATTCACAATATTCCTTAAAAAAAAAAAAAGAAAAAAAAAAGAAAAAAAAAAAAAAAAAAATCACACACACGCACACACACAAGCCCGATTTTTTATAAAATTAGTTAGCCGAGGACGATACCAGGTGGCGCGATGTGCTAAAACTTTGCTTCAAAATTTAACCCGGAGTGGGGACATCTTATAGATAGTCTGTGGTATTCATGAAATAAGGAGTGATATTATATCTTCTATGAACAAAATTGTTTAAATTTTAAATCTTCTGTCTATAAAATTATATTAAAAAAATGTCTCAACAAGAAAAATCTGTAAAGCAATTTAAACCAAATAATTGGTATTGTCTTCTAGAAGTTGGTCCAAACTTTGTTATTCAAATTGCTGGATATGTCAAGGTATAATTGATATTCTAGGCTATTTATTATTTATTACATACAATTGTGCAATAAAATTTTATTTTTTAAACAAAAAAAAAAAAAACAATCGGACGAATTAAAATAACTTGATATAAAATAATGAAAAGTGTAATTAATTTTAATTATAATAAATGATTAAACCTTTTTTAGATATCAGAATCTAGAGCTGGAAAATTTAAACGATTTGAAAATCATGCACGGGAGAGTTTTCAAGTGAAAATTGATGATCCGGAATTTAAAGAAGTTATTAAAGAAGAAATTATACAAGCATTTAAATTTGGAACTAATATCATTCCTTTCGATGGTATATATTTATATATTTTTATAATTCCTATCATTATAATCAACCTATTAATTAAAGTGATGTTAGTCAAGAATTCAAAAAGTTTTAAGCCTAGTTTACACGAGCTTAGTACTTGTCATTAGTTCAGGGGTGGGTGGGCAAATACTTTTAAGCGCGGGCCTTTTGAATGCCCGCCGGCCCGTTGAAAAAGTTGGCTTTTATTTTTATTTTTCGTTCAATATGTCTCTTAAAAAAAAGATAAATGTTTTTTATTAGTGTTTTCGAAATATGGTCCTCCGGCCCGGAAGACATTTTGAAAATTTCATTTTGGCCCGCGCTTAAAAGTATTTGCCCATCCCCTGAACTAATGACAAGTACTAAGCCCGTGTAAACTTGGCTTAATTGATGAAATTTTCTATAGTTTCTTTTATAAAAATATAATTAATAATTGTTCCAGGGGATTTACAAAATGAAGTTAAATATAATTCTGGAGATAAATCATTCAAAATAATGGAATTTAGAAAAATGCACACTGTACCTTCTCATTTATGGGCAGGCCGTGGAGGTGCTTTGGTAATTTATCCCAGAGAAGATCATCTGCCAGTAAGTATTTGTGAATGGAATCCATTCTATAGATATGAATTCTATATATTTACGAAAAAATTATGTAATATTTTTAATTCATGATGAAAATTTATAACTGTTTTTAAACAATATCATTTTTATTTGTAGTTTTAATATTAATTTTTTATTGTTTCATTTTTTTAGCATTCTTATATTGCTTTATCTACTCTTTATAGAGTAATGAAATCACTTAATGTGGGGGCACTTGTTCGTCGTGTGTGGAATTCAAGGTCTAGAGTTAAAATTGGTTGGCTGATCCCTAAACCTGATGAGGTAAACTTTAACATTAAAAATTAATCTATACTTATAATTGATCTTAACGTTTTTAGGAAGGAGTTTTACTATATTTTCAATTACCATTTGCTCAACAACTAAGGGCAATAACGAAAAAAAGAAAGAAACCATCAAGGAAAGGCACAGAAAATCAAAAAAAAGCTATGGGCAGTTTTATTGATGCTTTAACTAATGATCATGTAATTATATATATATTTATATATGTACTTCATACAACTATGTATATTATTTATTCTATTTAAAAAAAAAATTTATTTAAGGATTTCGATCCATATGATATTCTAGACCCCTCTGAAGTCTATCTTCAAGAATGTTGTGAAGCAAAGGAACTGGATACAGAAAATCCTATTTCTCCTCCAAGTGAAGAGGTTTTAGCTATATTTAATCAAACCCATATTAAAGAAAAGGTAATTCAATTAATAATTATATTTAAATGTTATAAATAGTATATACCTATTTGAGATTTCTTCTTTCTAATTTTAAAGATAGATAGACAAATCCTCAAATACAAAATTATTCTTAATCTTTATATTTTCAAAAATTTATTTACATAATGTTGAATAGAGGAATAAAGTAGACACCAATGTGTCGAAGTCACCAAAAGTTTGATTTTAAAAAATACACCAGTGATAATTCAAAATTTTATTTTTCAATTGAGTTATGACTGAGATAAATAATTGTTAATCAATCCTAAATGTAGGCAATGAAAATATTTATACACATGAGCCAAATGTCGAACTTTTAATAATCTCTGCTTGGACATATTTTCATTTTAAATATATTATACATCTTACATTTTTTTATTTGTTTTAGGAACGGGAAAATATGATTGCAGAATTCTTTGAATTATGGCCCAAATTGAAAAATAACGCAAAAGAAAAAAAATCCCCCAAAACAGAAATGTATGTGATTTTTGTTTAAATTAATATTATATAAATATTTTTATAATATAATTTTATCGCAATTAAAAATAATTTAATAATTTAAATTAATTTGCTTTTTATAGAGTGGAAAATAGTAAAAATGAAAATAGTATAGTTAAAATTGAAAAAGAAGAAAACATCTCATCAGCTTCAGAAACACTATTTTTGGGTATTGAAAATATATGTATATTATTATTATATATATGAATCTTTTAAAGATCTGATATGTAGTAATTAATATTAATCTTTGTTTTTAGAACTTAAAGATTTTCAAGAACGATTGCAAAACCAATATGGATCCATATCAATGGAACGGCTCATTGAAAAATTGAACGAAATAAGAAAAGGAGCAATAAAAAGTGGAGATTTATGCAAAGTCTATAATGATTGGTGGATAAGTGAATTTCATGAATTTGTTAATCAAGTTGGCCTTGATTATTTCTGGGAAGCTGTGGTGTCCTGTAAGAATATTTCTTTATATATTAGATATCACCATAAAAATTGAACCGGATTAAATATTTTAAAATTATTCAATGTTGTCTGAATTATTGATACACTTTTTAATTAAATAGAAAATAAACAACAAAAATATATGAATTCAATTTTTTCTTAAATTTCTAAAATTTTATCACATACATTAAAATTATTTAAATTTATTTTTGTGTTAAGTTTCTTTTTCATTTGCTTCTCTTAGTTTATTTTTATTTTTTATATATTTTTAATATTATGTTTAATTTAGAATATATATAAAAAAAATTAATGAAATCTCTTCATCTAATGTTCTATTTGCAGATGGGTATGGTCCTATTTCAACATTGGAATGTTCTGAAAGTAATATTTCACCCTCGAAGCTATCACAATTTACGTGTTTGGAAGAACTAAAATGTAATCTTTATTTGATGAATTATTTAATCCAGTATTCCCTTTCAAAGTTTTAAAGCATAATTGTTAATTTTTCAAAAAATTTTCATCTTTTAAAATCGTTATAAATTCGTTTTTTTTGTACATCTAACCAAACTAATTAGTTTCTTAAAAATATTTTTTTTTTATTAAAAAAATTATCATTATTCATAAATAAAAACAAGTTATTTAAACTAAAAAATTAAAATAATCAAAACTCTTTTATCTTTCTTTCTTCCATTATTGAAAAATATAAATATTCCCCAAATTTTTTCTAATTAAATGATATTCGACTAAGATTGTGATCATTTATTTCCTATTTCAAAAACTTCAACATTTCAATCATTGTTTAATTTATTTTTTATTATAGGGACTCCTAAAGAAGCTATTGAGCCTCTTCACAAATCGGCCATATAAATGCTTGAGAGATCAACTTTTTGATCGATTATTTATTGTGTCTATGGGTAATGCTTAAGAGTATTCTGCACTGCTTATCTTTCTTCCACACAATGGCTTCACGACCTTAATATGAAAATTTTACTTTCTTATAAATATCCAGTAGTTAGAAAATTGTTATGTTTATTAGATTTAATTAATAAAAAGAAATTCACATGAAAACAAATGGATTCATCTCTTGTGTATGCATATATATATAGTCAATTAATATCTAATTTTAAATTTATTTGTATTAGATATAAAAATAGTTAAATGATGTAATATTTTTATAAAAAAAAATAAAAGAAATTATTAAATTCAATTTTATTTCGTTTTTTCCCTTTCTAAATGTTTCTTTTTTCAGGTATTTCTTTTCAAATGATTTACACTAGTTTCATGCAATTTCAGATGTGAGAGTTATTCATCAAAAAAGTTAAACATTCTTTGTGTATTTCTGATATTTCTCATAGATTGTGTTATCTTTCTCGCAATATTCCATTTGAAATTATTAATAAGAAAATATATTTATTTTAAATTAATTATGGGATTAATTTTTTTTCATTTATCAATTTTTATTACAATTAGATCAAATCTCTTATTTATATTTTCTTTGTAAAATAACATCTTTTCTATGATTTTGGAGAAAGGATGTTTAAGCTTTGAATTTTTTAAGAGTGGTATTTTTTTAATTATTTTAAAAATATTAAATTCTATTTATTTGGAGAACAGGCCCTATTGAATTTATGTAAATTGAAATTTTTCTTTTTAAATAACTGAAAAAAATACTATCATTCTACTTTAAAATACTTTTTTAAAATGGATTATTAGTTGAATGTGATGAGCAGGGGTCGGCAACCAGGTGCCCGCGATTATTTTTCAATTTTTTTGAATATGGTTATAAAAAAGAAAAAAAGTCAAATGCTCTGAAATATTTTCGATTTTTCAACCCACCCCTGTTATATTATTTCAGAAATGTGCCCGACTATTGAAAAAGGTTGCTGACCCCTGGTGAGAATAGATTTTAATCGAGCTAATCTTATATTTCTTTAATTCCTGCTTCGTAGCGCCCTATTCTACCTAAATAATAAGGTTATAACCCGACATAATGAAGATTGATAATATATCCTATTGGCTTATTGTATCTCACCAGGTTGTTCGAATGTGTGTATGTATTAAAGTAGATTGAGGGAGAAAAATGTTTTTTTTTAGACATCTTGAAAAAAAAAATGTATTTTTAAACCGTTATCCACTGCTGGTGGAGAGAAGAAAGCTGAATGCTGTTTCACAGGGCTCAGCGAAAGTATCTTCTCGCCTCATGCAAATGTAATGTGACTATTTCAACAAATCTTGGAAGAGATCAAAGATTTTCAATGTTGACTGTTGTGAGTGTGAAAAAACCAGGGAAAAATGATATTAAACTTAAATCAAATAAATTTTCGCCAGAGATAGTATTGCGATCACAAAAATTTTCGATGTCGAGATTTTGATGTTTTTATATGTTTTGAAGGTTCCTGAATTACTTTCACTAAGGTTGAGAAAAATGTGTATGTATGTAGACAAGATTACGCAAAAACGGTTTGAGCTAGAATCATGAAATTTGGTATACGGGCATTATACAAAATTCGTAGTTTTCTATCAACTTTTGAGAAAGACGGAAGACGGTCATTACCTACAACGTTTGGATTTTTTTTCTTCTAAAGTGGCCGTAAAAATAAAGATATATGTTTGATAATTTTTCACATGATTAAAAATTGTATATATAGAATTTCAGCTTGATTGAATCGGTGAAAGTACAGGAATTAATTTTTTAACATTGCAAATCACGCGCCAGCAACAAAGAGCCAAGCAGGTGCTGGTTTAATAAATATTATTTATTAATTTTAATTTATAATTTATAATTAATTAAATTTAATTTAAATATAATATATGTTATTTAATCCAATTCAAATTGCGAGATAGTCGAGTGGAGACTCTTTACTGATCTCAAAAAAATGCTCCAGGGAAAAAATTTGGCCTGAATGAGGAAGTCATTGCCGAAACTGAAGCCTATTTTGAATTATAAACATGGTATAGAAATGTTGGAAAGGTGTTGGAAAGAATGTATCACTCTAAAAGGAGATTATATTGATGAATAAAAATGATTTTTTGAAAAAAAAATGCTGTTTTCGTTGTTAGTCTCGGGACTTATTAAACGATGTGTTATATATATACATTATTCATGGATTTTATAACAAATTTTATTTAAGCAGCATATCGCAACCTTCCCCAATATTTACTCTTACCTTACTTATAATTAACATATATATATTAACAACAGGCCGCCAAAAATCTAATATTTGAAGTGTTTATAGATTTTTTTTTAAAAATTCTTTAACTTTTTAAATCTTGAGAGATTATGCCATAATATAAACTTAATAAAATTAAATTGAACCCAAAACTGATAAGAATAATTAGTACTCTTTATAAATCATGAATTATGAAATTTGAAACTAAAAATGATTTCCTCATAAAATTAAAATAATGAATTTTACAAAAGAAAAATTATAAGCAGCCGACTCCCGCTTTTTTAAAAAGATTAAAAGTCTCATTTTATAGTAAGAATTTCTTAATAAAAAATACTTAATTATAATTTTTTAAAAAATACATTATTTCCAATTTATTATTTACCAGCTGGTCAGAGCGCCTTCGGCGCTCTTCACACCTGGACGGGTGCTCCGCCCCTGTACCCCCGAGTGGTACATAGTATTTGGTTAAAAGTAGTAAAAGTTTTTCATCCATTTTGTTTCAATCAGTATATTACATAAAACATTCATTTCTTTTTGTGTTCTTATTTAAAATATATTTTAATTTAATCAGTAAATTAATTATATATATTATTATTGTATATGTTATATCTATCTATTTATAGGGCTCAAAGATACTCGAAAGTTCTTGGCCACATTTCTCCAAATGTCCCTATCCTGAGCCCTTGTCCCATCTCTCTTACGTCCCTTCCTATGCGTCCATGGTCTTGATTCCCTTTGATAATAATTTTGATGAGATAAGCATCTTTACTGCATGATAACAGGCGTTTCCCGATTGATACCTCGATTTAAATTCTTCTCAAATATTATTATCCTTCGTGATTACATTCAATTTTTCTACATATTCAAATTTTACATTTTGTGTATTAAGATTTTGTATGTTAATACTGTTCCTCTTTGTCACTAAATATTTTTTCTTATCACTATTAATTTCAAACCTCCATTAATTTTTCCTCGCTATCTGTAATTGCAATTGCCGAATCTCTTATAATATTTAAGACGTCTGCTTAGACTAACTTTTCAATATTTTTGTTTAATTGCATTTCGAGTGATTTTTTCCCAATTTGTGTAATCACATACTCACAACATGCAACATATAATTGGCCGTGGGAAAAACATGGGGATTGCAAATGAATTCCGCAGCACTTGAGTGTCTGGCCCTGAGCTTGGAACATGGTCAAATCGGCAGTCAAAGTTGAAAATTCCCCATATATTATATAACTACTGTAATTAGTATTATTATAATGTAAAATTATAAAGAAAAAATGTTTAGATATTATTGTAGACATTTTCATTCTGTAAATTAAATAATTTTATTTCATTTAAATAAATATCTATTTTTCTCATTCAAAGAATATGTATATTTTTTATTATGTTTATAATTTTTTAAATATAATATTGGCCTTTTTAAATAAACACTGAACACATTTTCAAGATTATATGAATAAATAATTTTAATTTTGATCTCATAATTGGATTTTCATTTTCAAGTAAGTAAGATGGCTGGAATCACAATATATGAAGGGACACACAGAAATAGATAGATATAACATATACATTAATAATATATAATTAATTTACTGATTAAATTAAAATATATTTAAAGTAAGAACACAAAAACAAATAAATGTTTTATCTAATATACTGATTGAATATTTAGTATATAATATTACAATTACAATTTTTTTACTCTCTACTGACTGTTCATTTCATAACTGAAAATAGTGTCGAATAGAAATAGACGATATTACATGGATTAATCTTATAATGCTAGCTAAAATTATTTGTTTGATTATTGAGGACCCCAGATCCATTCATTTTAATCAGATTGATGCAATGATGCAACATTTAATAATTGTAATAAATAATTAAAGAATTGTATATCAATATTTTTTAATTCAAACTCAATAATAATGAATTATTTTTTTAACTTATGTACCGAGAGAGAGCCGAGCCTCGGGGTCCAGGTACTAAAATATTATTATGGGTGGAATTAAAATATATGAAGGGACACACAGCGATAGATAGATATAACATTTACAATATAAATATATATTTAATTTACTGATTAAATTAAAATATATTAAAAATAAGAACCCAAAAACAAATAAATGTTTTATCTAATATATAAATACTAATTGAATATTTAGTATATAATATTTTATAATATATATTTACGGATTCGTTGTATAATAAATTGATAACGTCATTTAATTCTCCTACTATATATCGAATCGAATATAAAGATAAATCTTCTTCTAAACGTTGTGTGAAACAATTTCAAATAATTTAAATGTATATCTATTAATTAAATAAAAAATAAAATAAAAAATGAATATAATATAAATATTTTTAATTTTATTTTAAGAATAGATATATATCTCACAGGCGGTGGTTGTGACGTCATCCATATATAAATTTAAATTAAGAAAAAACTAATAAAGATGTATTTTTCCAGACATATGATCAATAAAACTCAATTTTTCTTTATAAATACTATCTCTAGTGTGAATTTCAAAAAAATCGTTAGAGCGGTTTTTGAGAACCCATATATATATATATATATATATATATACAATTTTTACTCGTATAAGAAGATAAGATAAATAAGACAAATAAATCAAATTATAATAATTATTATAGTATTATATTATATATATTAATTATTATAATAATGAAATCATCAATGTGATTCTCATGTTTCATTACTCTATCCTATATTTAATTTAGGGTATATAATTATTATTAAATTAATATTAAAATAACTTTTTAAAATATTCATATTCATAAATAATGGGATAATTTAAATGAGATTAATTAAAATCATACGAAATAAAACATTTCTGAAAATAATAAATGATGAACAATGTTTTTATATGTAAGTATTACTAGATATAATAAATATTTCCCATTTGCCGAAAAATCGGTTGCATAACTTTCAGGAAACAGATTTAAATTTTTGATTTCATGGCAAAATCAAACAAGTATTTTTCCATAATCTCTTCTCCTTTCTAATCAATTTTTTAATCATAATCACAATACTTTTCGGAAAGGTTTTATGCTCATTGATGTATTGGTAAAATAAGAAGTAAGGGAACCCATAGTGGGAGCAATAAAAGTCCTATTTTAAGTAAACTATTTTTTTCCATATAAGTTTTTATTTTTTCTTATTCTTACTAATCAAAATATTAACGAACACAAAAAAAGAAATTCTAAAAGTAGATTCAAGTGGTTGTCGGGACATGAAAAAGTACTGGACGCATTCAAGGTAAGGGAACGACGTTCCCCC
The DNA here is from genome assembly GCA_963082975.1 of Labia minor. Classification (NCBI taxonomy): domain Eukaryota; kingdom Metazoa; phylum Arthropoda; class Insecta; order Dermaptera; family Spongiphoridae; genus Labia; species Labia minor. The sequence goes on along the minus strand of OY720344.1, from coordinate 120,162,990 downwards.
GCGTTCCCCTCCCAATACACCACTGCTGATGCTACATGACAAATGAATCAATTTTACAAATTTTTAACAAACATGGATAATCTTATTTAAGTATTTTCATTTTTACAAAATAAATAATAAAATGGATTTCTTTTTAAAACTTTCCAAGCTAAATCCTGTAAATGTATAAATCACATATCATAATTTATTAATTTAAAATAATATATTTTATTTATTTATTTATTTATTTATTTTGTATACTGATGTTTTTTTCTTGTTCAGTGAATCTTTTCATTGATAGAAAGCATACTTAACGCCTTCTCTTTCAACTAATTTTTAAATATATAGTAATAAATTACTAATTTTTTCGTTAACTATTTTTGTTTGTTTCTTTAATTATTAAATTGCAATCGTCTTGATCTATTGAAAGAGCATTTGGGTTACTATTATACTATGCCACTATCCTATAATTTTGACTTTCAACACTATATATTAAAAATCATGTGATGATTAAATAAAACTGCATTAAAAAAAAAATTCCAAGAACGACAATTGAGTTAATTAAAATAATTATTATTTTTGAAAATTAAAAAATAAATAATTACCTACAGTATCTAGTTTGTTTGTATTTAATACATTATTTCATATTAAAATTAATTTCTGAATAAAAATCTTGTTTCATTATTCATTACAAAGAGTGATTATAATTATTATTATGGAAATAGAAATACATGATATATTAATATAAAAAAAATGTAGTTAGAAAATGAATAAATAAATGAATAAATAAATTATTTATACTTTTTCTGCAACAATGAAGGGAACGAAAACAAAAATTTATGAAATATATATTCTTTGAGAAATGTAAAAAAATAAATCAATAAATAATGCGGTATTAATTAATTATTAATTTTAAAAAAATATCGTTTTCAATTTAATTGATATAACAAAATTCCTATATGCTTGTCTCTATGTAATATTTCTCAAAATAATTAAATAAATAAATAAAATCTATCTATATATATTGTATATATTTAAACAAATTCATAAACAATAAATATATTCATAAAATAAAACAGTATACTACAAAGTTTAGTCTAATATTTTCAAAAACAAAAAAAAAACAAACAAAAAAGCTTGATATCATTTCAAAGAATATATATTCGTGGTTTGTTATTAGGAACGTTAAATATATTCTATTTGAATTGCAAATCATATTTTACAAGATTATATAGGTATGTTTGACAATTATACAAAATTCACACAGTTGTCTCCTTTTAATTACTGAAACAATGTTACTTTTAATTTAAGTAAATATGTGCGAATTTTAAAAAGTAATTAAATTATCAATTTTGATATTAAAAAGTTTAAAAGTTTTTTTAATTATTTATTATAAACAATTTTAATTTTTGTTTTTTAATTGACTATTATCATTGCTGATTATGAATATTATTTTAAATAATAAGTACTCATAAATTGTTTTCAAGGTTAAATGTTGGTGTCGTGTAATGTTCATTTTGTTTTCGTGTTGTTTATTATTCAGTCTTTAATAACCATTACAAGTTACACGATTGAGCAGCACGTCGAAATTTTAAAACTTTATTATCAAAATGGATGTTTGTTAGTGGAAAGAACATTTTATTGGGCGAGGTCAAGAGCCACATAGCATCAAAACTTATCCACATATATGCCACATAACTAAAAAGCATAAAGAATTGAATTATTTGATTTAGGATTAGTAACTTTGATTAGTGTACTCGGCAGATAATGGCACCTGCTTCTGATATTTTGCATCAATTTGGTCTAATATTTTACTACTCACCGACCTCATAAAAAGTTGATTTAAGGCCTGACCGCAAAATTGCAAGACTAAAACGATGATAATTAAATCAGGGAGCAATGCATTTACAAAAAGTCAAATATTGAGGTGAGGATTTTGGGAAGTGATGTCATTGGTCTAGTATTTTTACTATCTGACAAAAAACCACTTCGTGGTAGAGGTTCCTCGCCAAGTTGTTAGCCCTAAAAAGTTAGGAAATCAAAAAAGTTAGGGCCCCGCAAAGTTGTCTTTCAAAAAAATTAGTGAAATCAAAGCTTGGCGGCCGCCAAGTTACTCACCTTACAATATTAATTGTTTTTAAAACGTTCATTTCCTGAATAGTGTATTTAATTGCATTTCCAATAAAACTTTTTCAAATAGTGGTAGTACCTCCCACATTACCACACAGTAAAATTTTAGATGTCGAAATTTTGATATTTTATCTATGCTAGGTTTTCTCCTTCATCCAAATAAACTTGATTTTTTGAATGATCAGGGGAGGGGGGGGGAGTAAGAGTAAGGGAATGGGTGGAAAGGAGTCACGGGTAAAGGGCATGATTCCCTCCTATGCAAGAAAGGATTCATGAGCTCACGTGAGGGCAGGGACGCTACTCCCTGAGGTAGAAATCTTTTCTATTGGCGTCATAGAGAAGAGACTACCCGTTACCCGTCAAAATCTTTCTATATAATAAGTCTTACTATATATTTTTATATTTTTTATCTATTTTTATTAGTATCTCGTCAGAGATAGTATTGCGATCACGAAAATTTTCGATGATGAGATTTTGATGTTTTTATACGTTTTGAAGGTTCATGAGTCATTTTCACTAAGGTTGAGAAAAATGTCTGTGTGTGCGTGTGTGTGTGTGTGTATATAGACAAGATTACGGAAAAACGATTTGAGCTAGAAATTTGGTACACAGACATTATTCAAAATTCGTAGTTTTCTATCAACTTTTGAGAAATGTAGCTCAACCGGAAGGGGGTCATTATCTACCATGTTTTGATTTTTTTTCCTCTAAACTGGCCGTAAAAATAAAGATATATTTTTGATAATTTTTCGCATGATTAAAAATTGCATAAAACCGATATATATAGAATTTCAGCTTGATTGAATCGCTGAAAGTATCGGAATTAATTTTTTAACTCTCCAAATCACGCGCCAGCACGTGACGTGGTGCCATCAACACGAGCTGGTTTAATAAATATTATTTATTAATTTTAATTTATAATTTAATTAATTAAATTTAAAATAAATATAATATATGTGTTAATTAATCCAATTCAAATTTGCGAGATAGTCGAGTGGAGACACTCCAGAATTATTTTATTAAATGACATTAACGCCGAATGCTACAAAACGATTTCCTCTTTTCCAAATTGAACGATATATAGTAGACTTATATGACAAGTGGGACATCGCCACTGATGCACCAAAATCGCGTGCGATTTTTTTTCCTGGAATTTTCTTAACCGTAAAAAGTCATCATTCCAATACGGGAGAGTCATTGAAAATTGAAACACGTGGATCAACGCCACCCTGACAATAGCATATATATGAATCTTGCAAATATAAACAACTTTCGTCAATACTTCATCCACAGTTTGTTTGATTTCAATTCAACATTTTCAAAAAATCCGTTATATTAATTTTTTTAATTAGTTTGGATCATTTAATTTTTTCATTTCCTAAACTCATAATATCAATGATCCAATTTAATAATCGTATTTTTTATATGAAATATAATATATCCATTAAAGTACAGTAAAAATAATAATAAATATTATTTTAATATATAGTATATTAACATTAATCAAAAAGATGAATTAATTAAACAATTTTATTAATTTTTCACAGATTATTTATTTACACTTAAAAACTTTAAAGAAATGTTTAAATTAATTATGTACTATTAATTTAGATAAAATAATCTGTAAAAACTCCTAAATGTTACATTTAAGCGAGTTTTAAAGAAAACCTTAAAAAAATGAACATTTTTTTCAGCAATTCAAAAATAAATGATAAAACATCGTCTATAGCAGTGATTCCCAAACTGTAAGCCGCGGCTTCCTAATACTTTAAATTTTTTGGTTCTAAAAAAAAGGTAAGATGATTTTGGGAAACTTTTGAACATTTTCGATTATTTTTAAAAAATTTTCAATTTGTCTCTAAAAAAAAGCTCAACCGTTTTTTGGACCAAGCTTTTGAACATTTTGTACTTTTTTCAAAATTTTTCAATTTGCTTCTAAAAAAAAAAAAAAAATGTAAACCGTTTGTCCCGGTTTGGTGTTTTCGAAATATGGTCACCCTAATTAAAAAACCTATGAAAAAATCCGATGTATTATCGTAGAAAATTGGCAAGTTAATTTTACAAATTAGTTTAGCTCTGAAAATAATGAATGTTTTTAAACAAAGTTGATCAGAACATAAATTCGTTATCTTATAAGTATTAAAAAACTTTGTAAGCAAATGAGAGGCATTAAATGGACAACAATGCAAAATAAAATATCCTGTTCCTAAAAAAAAACATCATACCTATTGTCGAAAAGGGGCGCCAAATAGTTTTTTGTCATATTGATTGTTTGATCTCTTGAAATTAAAAGTAAAGTGAAAAAATTAGCTGGAGTGTCTCCACTCGACTATCTCGCAATTTGAATTGGATTAAATAACATAATATATTATATTTAAATTAAATTTAATTAATTATAAATTATAAATAATAAATAATAAATATTAAACCAGCGCATGTTTGGCTTTTTGTTGATGGCACCACGTCACGTGTTGGCGCGTGAGATTTGCAGTGTTAAAAAATTAATTCTGGTAATTTCAGCGAATCAATCAAGCTGAAATTCTATATATAGCAGTTTTATACAATTATTAATCATGTGAAAAATTATCAAACATATATCTTTATTTTTACGGTCACTTTAGAGGAAAAAAAATCAAAACGTTGTAGGTAATGACCCTCTTCCGGTTGAGCTACATTTCTCAAAAGTTGATAGAAAACTATGAATTTTGAATAATGTCCATGTACCAAATTTCATCATTCTAGCTCAAACCGTTTTTGCGTAATCTTGCCTACATACATACACACACACATACACACATACACACACACATACACACACACACACACAGACATTTTTCTCAACCTTAGTGAAAATGATTCAGGAACCTTCAAAACGTATAAAAACATCAAAATCTCAACATCGAAAATTTTCGTGATCGCAATACTATCTCTGGCGAGATAGTAAAAAGTAATATATTATATTTTTTAACATAAAAAATGAAAATAAAATGAAGAAATCAATGAAATCTTTGAGTATTCTTTATCCAAATTTCTTCAATTTTGTTCTAAAAAAAAAGGTAAACCGTTTTTGGGACCACTTTTATTCAATATGGTAAACTTTTACACTTATCTTTTTCTTTAAGTGTCGCCAAATTTTTAAACCGTTAAAAGTGTGCCGCGGTAAAAAAAAGGTTGAGAATCACTGTATTATAGGATAACCGTTAAAATTTTGTGATCGTGTCATTGGTGAAAACTTTCACATTCACGATTCTGATCACCACATAAGCCATGAATCATGTTTATAGTAATAATATCGAACAGTAGTTGATCAGTAGTTGATGGATCTGCAATTTATATATACATATTTATCATATATAGTAATTAAAAGATTTTTAAATTGGAATGTTTTTTTTTTAAATTTTCAGAAAGCAAAAAATATTACTGTTGAGAAAAATTTAATCTAAAATTGGCAAAAAAAAAAAATCAAAATTTTAAAAAAGATGTAATAATATTATTACTACTATGCATTTTTCATTTCGTTATTTAAAATAATTAAAGAGTGCACAATATTAACCAGAAACCATAAATATATAATATTTAAAAAGTAAATTATATTTCACCTATGAAATATCCAATTCTTTTTTTTTTTTGTTATATAAATATAAAGTTTGAATTATTAAACCAAATTAAATTTAAAAATAAAACTTCTCAAATGAATTAATTTAATTAAAATTGAAAGTAAATGAAATAATTTATGATTAAAGTTATATATGTTTTTATAATGTTTATAAAAATTCTAAGGTTAACGTGATTAGTAGATTTTTTCAAGCCTTTCAAACTGTTGATTTCTTTATAATTGAGACTCAATTAAATGTTTATTAACTTTACGTCCCTTTTTTGTTCTAACTTGTTTCTTCTATTTGCAAAATATAATAAACCAGAGGATTCTACTAAGAAATAAATTAATTTAATAAGCTTAAAAAAAAACAACAACACATGATTGAGACGTAAGGCTACGAATTCTTCAGATTTAACCGTAGCCTTAAGCTTTAAAATGCTTAATAAATATATGTAGATTTAAAGATAAAAAAATTCTGTTTTTTTTATTAGATCTTGTTACAATTTAATACAATTTATAAGATATATTTACATAGGGATATATATGAGGGTGGGGTGAAAAGTTTCGGGCCTGACCAAGAAAAACGATGTTTTTAAATTTTTTTTTTGCTATATTTTTCAACATAATTTCCATCAACGATACATGTCTCATAACGGCGTTCTAATTAATTAAATTAATTAATTAAATTTGATTTAATTTAATTTAAGTTTCATCAACAATTATGAATCGATGCAATAATTCATTTGGATTACGCCTACAGCGCCAAATTATCGGTAGAAATGATTTTTCGAAGCAGTTTTTGGTCTAACGTTAGCAAACGCGGCACTCACGTTGCACACAGCTTTCCAAATTCAAATGGTTGTGCAAAATATTTCGCACGCGTTCAGCTGACATCGTACAAGTCTCAGCCATCTTGAATGCTGAAAAATAAAGGAAAAAAAAAATTTTAAAAACATCGTTTTTCTTGGTCTGGCCGGGAACTTTTCACTATGAAATGTTCAGAATCTTGGGTCCAAAAAACGGTTGAGATTTTTTTTAGAGACAAATTGAAAACAATTTTAAAATTAATCGAAAATGTTCAAAAGTTTCCCTACAAAATCATCTTACCTTTTTTTTTAGAACCAAAAAAGGAAATTTTTGGCATCTCACAGTTTGGGAATCACTGGTCTAGTCAATTTTGAGTATTTAGCTACCTAATTTCCCAGACAGACAGACATGACAGATTTTAAAGTCATATTTGGATTCTTTACTTCATGAAACCTGAAAATATGAAAAAAATTTCAATTTACCATGGTTTTAAGTTTATATTTGTTACCAACCTTAACGATGCCTGGAGATGCATTGAGATCATGCAATTCCTCGTTATGCATTCTCCGCCATTCCCCCGTGACCTCATCTTTCTTTGGTCCATACATGTTAGGATGAATCCTATTCTCAAATACTTTAAATCTACTCTCGTCTTCCAGGGACATAGACCATGCCTCACATCCGTTTTTCGTTGATAATAATTTTGACAAAAGATAAGTCCCTTTACTTTTATCCGCTTGGAGCCGAGATTTAAATTCTTCTCGAATATTATTTTAACCATCGTAATTACATTATCATAGTACTTATTTTATAATTAGTCCTTTTTTCAAATAATATTAACAGTATGATTTTTATAATAGAACGGTAATTAAGATATTATTATGTATATGTAATTTTATTTATCAAAAGACTATGAGAAAATCTTTAAAAAATGTGTTTAAGTGAAAACTGTATATATTACTCATTAATTTTTTCACTTCCATTGAATGTAATGCATGCAATGTGTACTCTCGATCTACACTATTTAAATTTTAATAATAGTTTACTAGCAGAAATATCATGCATGGTCATGAATATCCACCGTCCCTACTTACAATTTCATTTATAGTAGCTTTATAATTTCTATTCTCTTCTATTTCTCACAATTCAATATTAATAATAATAATAATAATTAAAATTTTTGTATGTATAATTTATTTTTCAGATTTATTTATTTAAATTAAATTTTAAAATAAAAAAAACTAAATTAATATAGTAATTAGTGAGATATAAAAAGAGAGAGAAAGAGGGGGAACATTACATTAGTATACTAATAAAAATAAATGAAAAATTAAAGGAATTATTGGTGTGAATATAATTGAAATATTGGATGGACCAAGTCAGTCAATATTCATTTTTAAAAAAAATGAATGAAACTTTTGCATCTTGAATTCAATATTATTATTCTAAATTATATTATAAAATATATTTTATATTTTATTCTTAATAGACTGACAGAAAATTATAAACTTTTTATTATTTTTCATCTTAATTTAAAAAAGGGCATACATAGAAGTTAAAAAATAAATAAATCGAGTTTGGAAGTTATACATACGGTTAAAAAAATACAATAAAAATTGAGTGAAGGCAGGGGAACACTGTCCATTGAATGAATGGCATTTTAAGAAGTTAATAATTAATACAACTAAAATATACGAGGTCCGTTCACAAAACAAAAGGTGAATTTTGAATTTTCGCGGACTGTGCACATTTGATTATCGAAATTTTTTTAGGTTATATTTTTTTGTTACACATGTGTTTCTCATATGGATCAAAGAATCTGTAATAAATTTTGTGTTAAAAATGGAATAAAGTGCTCCAGCTCCAACGCACTTAAAAGGTTGACTGTGGCATTTGGCGAGTCTATTTTGACTCAAAAAATATATATACGAGGGTCATTCAACAAGTACTTAGCCGATGGCGCTGCTATCACAAAAGAGTTTTGTTTTGACAGCCTTTGGAAGCGAGCGTGTCGATCAGTTGTACAAAAATGAAAAAATAACAATTCGACCCAAATTTATTACAGGCGAGTGACTTTTTCAGGTTTAAAGTAATCATAGGGGGCCAAATCGGGAGAGTAAGGTTGATGAGGCGGCAATTCGTAGCGCGATTCGACCAATTTGTTCATGGCCATTTTTGTACAACTGATCGTCACCCTCGCTTCCAAAGGCTATCAAAACAAAACTAGTGAAGGGAATTGACTGAAACTTTGACAGTATGCTAGTAAAAGAATGTACAACATGATGGTAAAGCTCTTTTGTGATAGCAGTGCCATCGGACGGTGAGGCTAAGTACTTGTTGAATGACCCTCGTAAGTGGAATCAAATGTGAAGGTTTTGCTTACTGTTTTCTTCGATTAAAATGGCGTGGTGCATCATGAATTCTTGCCAACAGGTCGTACTGTTAATAAGGAATATTCCATCACGATAATGCACCATCTCAAAAACATTGCTTGTTTGAGATTCTTTGGCCAAAAACAACCTTGTAATCATACCTCAACCACCATCCACCAGATTTGGCTCCCTGCGATTTTTTCCTATTCCCAAAACTGAAGAGAGGAATGAAAGGAAAGCGTTTTGCCACAATAGACGAGATAATGTCGGAATCGAAGAACGAGCTGATGGCCATAGCGAAGCGCTGGTATAAGTGCATTATATCTGAGGGGAATTACTTTGAAGGAGACAAAATGGATATGGTTGAATAAATAAATACTTTTTGAAATAATTCAAAATTCACCTTTTCTTTTGAACAAACCTCGTATATAGAATATATATAATGAATATTTTAAAATTAAATAATTTTTTTTGATAAAATGTTGACAATAGTTGTATTATAATAGAAATATTAAATTAGGGTCAAATGAAATCATTAAATGATTTAATTTGATGAAATTTGGAAAATATTTAGCACTACATTTTTATACAAATCGTGTTGTTATTTAATTTAATTATAAGTTGAATAAAATTCAGATATAAAGTGTAAATAATAATTATTAACAATTATTTAGCTAGGAAAAATACGCTTTCTTTTCATTTGAAAGTGTTATTGAAATATATCCTATATTTATATATATAAATTAGTATATATGTTCATTATTAAAAAAATAAGAAATTATTTTTCATTTAATTATAAATGAGCCAAATTATTTAAAAATTTCAGCCGTAACGTGGACATATCTTCTACAATTTGCACGATTTTTCTAAGATTTTCAGAACATCGTAAAGATTTGAAACATCATTAAAATCAAATCAAATATTAAATATAAATTCAGTCATTTACGATTATTTGTAACATATACTCATACTTTAAAAATAAGTTAAACTAATTAATTGTAAAATTTTTAATAAATTGAATCACTTTTTGCTAATAAAATAATTCATCTTATTGGAGAGGACAGTCAATTATAAATGTTATTATTTATTTGTAACATTTAAATTTGTTGTTCTATAAAAGGAGGAGGGGAGGGGGAGGGAGAGAGAAAAGTACAATATTATATTTGTTCAATTTTAAGAAAGAAAAAGAAAATTACAATTTCAAGGTAATTGTTTACAAAATGAGAAGCTTCAGGGATTTGGATGAAACTTTGCCAAAAGATTCCTTTTTAATTCCAAAGAAACTTTCCTTATACAATATTTCAGGGTTAAAACGAGATAAATATTATGAAAGTTTGATAGATAAACTAGTTATCAATGAGCAGTCATTTAATAATGTTTTATTGACTAATTCACTAATTATTCACTTATTCACTAATTATCGGTTTTTTCGGTTCGGATATAGAAAAATTATTTAATTAAATATTTTTTTTAATTTTCATAAATCCAAACCGAACTAAAAATAAGTTGAACTGTGGCCAAGCACAGAACCGATCGACGGTTTGAAATAAATTAATTTCCAACTAACTTTAGCTTTAGTGTGAAAATAACCCTTCCCTTCCTATCGTCGATTGGTAATACTACCACTTCTGGTTTCCGGATATACACCAAAAGTTTATCAATTCATCATACTGATGTAATAAGTAAATATACCAAATTTTATCAAAATCCGTTGAGCCGTTCAAGCTGTACACATCTATACGGACGGATGGACAGACGGACAGACATCATTCTAAAAATACTTTTTTCTGTTAACAAATTGCATGATTCGTGGAGATATGTAAAAATCCCCACATGTGAAATTTGGTGTAAAAACAATACCTCCCTTACTATCGTCGGTCGGTAAAAATGTATCTTTCTTATCTTATTATAAAATTGTATTTTTGAAATATTAAGCCGCTCGAAGGATTTTTTTGAAATTCACACTATAGATAATATTTATAAAGTAAAATCGATCTGTATAGGTTTCAGCATCGGGAAAAAATTATCTTTGTTAGTTTTTTCTTGATTTAGAATAAGAATTTTAATAATAAAAATTAGCTGGAGTGTCTCCACTCGACTATCTCGCAATTTGAATTGGATTAAATAACATAATATATTATATTTAAATTAAATTTAAATAATTATAAATTATAAATAATAAATATTAAACCAGCGCATGTTTGGCTTTTTGTGATGGCACCACGTCACATGTTGGCGCGTGAGAATTGCAGTGTTAAAAAATTAATTCTGGTAATTTCAGCGAATCAATCAAGCTGAAATTCTATATACAACTAAATTCTTTATACAACTAAATAAACTTAAAAATAAATAATAATTGAAGCATTTCCATATTTCAATATAAATAAGTTGACCTGTGGCCAGGTCCGAACCGACCGACTGTTTGAAATAAATTAATTTCCAGCTACAGAAACAATTTCAAATAATTTTAATATATCTATTAATGTAATAAAAAACAGATAGGCATAGAACATAAATAATAAATATAAACATTTTTAATTTTATTTTATCTATATATATAAAGGAGACTGTTTGTATGTATGTATGTATGTAATTCGTTTACCTTTTTGCTGTCATAGTGTAATATGTTAAAATGTAAGTTATTTACATTTTAACATAAAATTGAAAATATATTATTTAAGGATTAAAGAATAAAAATAGAAAGTAAATTAGTGAATATTTTAAAAATAAGACAATTTGTGGAAATTGAAATAACTAATAAATGAGAGGTGGAGGGGATGAGGAGAGAGGTGGGAGTGTGTGTGAGCGGGAGAGAGAGAGATTTAAAGTTTATATATAGTTCTCCGTGTTGTTCATTCAAGAGCCAGGCGTGGCCCACTGACTGGCGGACTCATTTTACACAATGTATATAACTCTAGGGATTCCCAATCAAAGAATTATTATAATTTTTAACTTTTTATTTTAAATTCTAATATTCAAATATCATTTCAATTAAATAATTTATTCTAAAAGTTCTCATTTTAATTAATATAATAAAATATTTAAATCATATTTAACTTAAATTATTTTGTATTTATTCTTTCCATATTTGAATAGGTACTTCTTTTATTTTAAGGGAGGGAATTAACTATGATCTAAAAAAATTAATAAATGAACTTAATAATAAAAAATCAAATAAATCCATTATTTAAATTAATACTATTAATGAATGTATATATTGTTAATTTATCTTTAGTTTTATCAATACTTTTATACCGTTAATTTTTATAAATTGTCTCAAGTCTAAACTTTGCATTTTCTCAAATTTTATTATAATTAAAAATATTCAATAAAAATCAAGCAATGAAATTAAAATATCGAAATGAAATGATCAAGAAATATCTCTATTATAACATATACAATACTTATAAACTATAGGCGGAGGAAATATTAGACGATATCATTGCGGGTTCAGTCCAAATCGATCAACATTAATTAAGATATTTTCATTATGACAGATATTAAAAAAACCTTGAATTCAATATCTCTGTTCACTAATTATTTGTAGACTTTAGTAAAACCTACGCATGACTCAATAGATCCGGATAAACTTTTTCAAATTTTGATCTTAAAATTTATCTTGAAGGTAGTAAAGAAAGAGTAAGATGCGGAAATCAATTGTAAAATATTAGGTGATTCAGACGACTTAAATATAATAGGAGATTCGGCAATTTCAATTACAGATAGCGAGGAAAAATTAATCGAGGTAGGAAAAGAGATGAGGTTTGAAATTAATAATAATAAATAAATATATTTAGAAACAAACAGGAGCAGTATTAACATACAAAATGTAGAATTTGAATATGTAGAAAAATTGAATGTAATCACGAAGGATAATAATATTTGAGAAGAATTTAAATCGAAGTTGCAATCGGGAAACGCCTGTTATGCAGTAAAGAGGCTTATCTCATCAAAATTATTATAAAAGGGAATGAAAATTAAAATATATAAAACAATTATTTTGTCTGTTGTATTATATGAGTGTGAGACATGGTCTATGATCTTAGGAGATGAGAGTGGATTCAGAGTATTTGAGAATAGGATTCTCCCCAGCATTTATGGACCAAAGAAAGATGAGTACATCAGGGAATGACGTACGAGAGATGGAACAGAGGCTCAGGATAAGGACACTTGGAGAAATGTGGTTGTAGCTGCCAAGAACTTTCGAGTAGATAGATATAACATATTCAATAATAATATATATAATTAATTTACTAAATAAATTAAAATATATTTTAAATAATCACACAATAAGAAATGAATGTTTTATGTTATACATTGTTTGAAACAAAATGGATGAAAACCTTTTACTACTTTCAACCAAATACTATGTACCACTCGGGGGTACAGGGGGCGGAGCCCCCGTCTAGATGTGAAGAGCGACGAAGGAGCTCTGAGCAGCTAGTTTATAATATATATGCAAGACCAGGCTGTGACGTCATGAATGGCTGGATGACGTCATATAATTTTAAATCAAGAAAAAACTAATAAATATGATTTTTCTCGAGGATAAAACCAATACAAAGTGCATGATTCGTGGTGATATATAAAAAAAATCTCCTTTGGTGTGAAAATAACCCTTTCGATCGCTAATACTACCACTTCCGGTTTCCGGAATTGCACCAAAAGTTGATCAATTCATCCCACTGATGCATTAAGTAAATATACCAAATTTCATCAAAATCGGTTGAGCCGTTCAGGCTGTACACATCTATACGGACGGACGGACGGACAGACGGACAGACGGACAGACATCATGCTAAAAATACTTTTTTCTGTTTAGAAAATGCATGATTCGTGGAGATATGTAAAAATCTCCACATGTGAAATTTGGTGTGAAAATAATACCTCCCTTACTATCGTCGGTCGGTAAAAAGAATATATAGATGACTGAGGCATGAATATTAAAATTATAGTAATTATAAAAAACGATTTATTTATAATTTTTTTATGTATTTTTTGTATATAGCAGTTTTATACAATTTTTAATCATGTGAAAAACTATCAAACATATATCTTTATTTTTACGGTCACTTTAGAGGAAAAAAAATCAAAACGTTGTAGGTCAGTGGTTCTTAAACTGTGGTCCGCGGACCCCTGGGGGTCCGCGAAGCCTTTACTGGGGGTCCGCGGTCCTCGGAAAAAAATCATCGTAAAAATATATACATATATAAATATTTAAAGTTCATTGTTTAACTATATCCTCCTAGAGAATTACGGCTATAATTTAATACTATTAATAATACTATTTTATTTTATTAAATTGATAATTATGTCAATTAATTTTTTGTGAATAAATAAACATATATAAAAAACTATATATAAAATTTGAATTTTCATCCATTCATTCATTTAAAATCATTTTTCGATTGTTCCTTTAAAATAACCCCTCTTAGGGGCTCGGAAGGGGAGGCATATAAGGGAATTTTCTTTCACTTTGTTATTGGGGAAAACCAGGGGAGGGGACAGTCTTACCCGGAAAAACCCAAATTGTCAGCGTCCACTCTGGGGTTTTAAACAGTTTTAAAGCAAATGTTAATTATAAGTTCATTTCTCAACGAGTTGTATCTTTAAATTATTTTTATTAATGTTAATTATAAGTTCATTTCTCAACGAGTTGTATCTTTAAATTATTTTTATTAATTTAATTAATTATAATTAAATTATAGCTAATAATAGTTTATTATAGCTAATAATTTTTTTTAATTTTTAGTGTAATTTGCATGATCATTATTTTATAAAAACACTAAACACATTTTGCAATTTCCCAGAAAGGCTGTTTTTGAGAGTAAGTATAAGTTAGTTTTATGAATAAAAAATATTTATTTTAATAATATTTTAGAATCAAATTACGAAATTAATAATATTTTAGAATCAAATTACGAAATTAATAATATTTTAGAATCAAATTACGAAATATATTTATTATATAAATTAATATTCATTTAAAATGATATTAAATCATTTATTTAAAATGATTTAAAACATTTATTAAAATGATTTAAAACATTCATTTAAAATGATATTAAAACATTCATTTAAAATCATATTAAAACATAGCTAGTAAATAATAATTCGTTATATTTATATTATATTTATATTATATTTATATTATTGTAGTTCAATGTTAATAAATTACTCCATAAAATGGATCGTTGGCTACAAACTGGTTCAACACAGAAACGGAAAGAATCAGATGATGAGGCATCAACAGCAAACTCTACCAAGAAACGCAAAACTAGAAAATATTCGGATGATTATTTATCATTTGGATTTACTTATATTTGCAACAATGATGTGGAAAGACCAGTCTGCGTTCTATGTCAGGAAAGTTTATCCAATGAAAGTATGAAACCTGCTAATCTCAGACGTCATTTACAAACAAAGCACAGCGAGCATGTTAGTAAGTCTATCGAATTTTTTAAAATGAAAAAAGAAGAACTTAATTCAAGTCAGAAATTGATGGTAAAGACGGGATCTGGTGGTATGAGTAAGAAAGCAGTAATGGCATCATATGAAGTAGCTCTACTTATTGCTAAAGCAGGAAAGCCGCATAATATAGCAGAGCAATTAATTCTTTCTGCTACAAAAGTAATTACAAATATAATGTTAGGAACTAAAGCAGCAAACGATATAAATTTGATTTCATTATCAAATGATACGGTTAAGAATAGGATTGAAGACATGTCATGTAATATAAAAGAAGAATTAATATCGAGAGTGCGCAAAAGTCACTATTACTCATTACAATTGGATGAAAGTACTGATGTCACTAATAATGCCAATTTGTTAGCTTTCATTAGATATGAGTTTGAAAATCAAATACAAGAAGATGTATTGTTTTGTGATTCACTACCTTCACGAACGACAGCTAATGACATATTTAACAGTTTGAATAATTTTATAACCGAAAATGAAATAGAGTGGCCAAAATGTGTTGGAATTTGCACTGATGGTGCTCGTGCAATGTCAGGTACAAGAACTGGATTGATTGCTCTTATTAAAAATGTTGCGCCTCAGGTTGTTTGGAATCATTGCTGCATTCACAGAGAATCATTAGCAGCCAAAAATATGTCACCAGATTTGAAAAGAACATTAGACGAAGTAGTTAAAATTGTCAATTTCATTAAGGCTCGTCCACTTAATTCCAGAGTTTTTAAAATTTTGTGTGAGGAAATGGGTAGTCAACATACACATTTATTATTACATACAGATGTACGTTGGTTGTCCCGCGGGAAAGTACTCATTCGCCTTTTTGAGCTTCGAGATGAAATACGATTGTTTTTAATAGATGCGCATTTTGAACTGACCGAATGTTTCAATGATTTTATCTGGTTAGCTAAGGTGGCTTACTTGACTGATATTTTTACAAAATTGAACGAACTTAATTTGAGCCTGCAAGGTACTGTTGTAAATATATTTAAAGTTGAAGATAAAATAGAAGCAATGATTAAAAAAATCGACTTGTGGTCGAAACGCATCCAGAACGGTGTATATGAGTCTTTTCCAACTCTCAATGATTTCATAGAAAGCTCCAGTGAAAAATTGCTTAATCAAACGCGTCAATTATTTGTTGAACATTTAATTACTTTGAAAAGCAACTTCAGGAAGTATTTTTCTACTCCTGATCCTTGCAATAACTGGATCAGAGATCCATTTAATATGGAAATTACAAATGCTAAACATTTATCTGCACCTGAACAAGATATTCTCGTGGAATTATCATGTGATACAACTTATAAACTAAAATTTAACAAAACTGAATTGAGCAACTTTTGGTTACTTCTCATGTCAGATTATCCTGCGCTTGCAAATAAAGCACTTCAACACTTGATTCCATTCTGCACAACATATTTATGCGAACAAGCTTTTTCGGTACTATTTTATATTAAGTCTAAATATAGAAACAAATTAAATGTAGAGCCGGATCTTAGATTAAAAGTTTCCAATATTAAGCCAGATATTGAGATTCTTGTTTCAAGAAAACAACTGCATACATCTCATTAAATATGTAAGTTATATTTAATGAGATAGATGCAGTTATTTTTTAAAATATTTCTTATTTAATATTTTCTGAAAAAAATTATAAAATATTTATATGAATTTAATGTAAGTACCCATTATAATTTGTGAGATTTGTTGCTATGACAATGTTTGTATTTTCTTTCTTCAATATTATAATTTCTAATAAAATGTGTTCTACAATATGCAAAAAAATCGTTATTCACCAATCACTGTTAGAAATATTCATCATATATCCTTGTCCTTATGAGATCGTAAGCCAGAAATTAATTAATAAAATGACGAAAAGTACCTAAAGTTGTGATGGGGGTCCGTCAAAAAAAATTTTTTCAAGTGGGGGTCCGTGGAGTACATAAGTTTAAGAACCTATGTTGTAGGTAATGACCCTCTTCCGGTTGAGCTACATTTTTCAAAAGTTGATAGAAAACTACGAATTTTGAATAATGCTCATGTACCAAATTTCATCATTCTAGCTCAAACCGTTTTTGCGTAATCTTGTCTACATACACACACACACACACATACACACACACAGACATTTTTCTCAACCTTAGTGAAAATGATTCAGGAACCTTCAAAACGTATAAAAACATCAAAATCTCATCGAAAATTTTCGTGATCGCAATACTATCTCTGGCGAGATAGTAAAAATAGCGCAGGCAACGCCGTACAGCACGCTTCCTTAAATATAAAATATTGTAAATAAAATAAAATTAAAAATATTTATTTTACTAATTTTATTCTCATAAAATAGAAGAGACCAAGAAATATTTATAAGAAAAGTTTATTTGAATTTAAAAAATGAATCCTTTGACAAAGTTTCATGCAAATCCCTGAAGTTTCCCGTTTAGTAAATAATTACAAATTTCAAATCAAATCAAAAAGTATGTATTTGAAAAAATTTAGTAACATAAATTAATTTATTATCTTAATATAATTTTAATTATAATACTTATTATAATCAATTTTAATAGAAAATCATTAATTGATTGAATATGTAGAAAACAGAATTGTATTCTAATACCTACAATTATTTATAATATTTTGATTTATTCACATTAATAATAAGTACTTGATTCACCGAGCAACGGCTCGGTACTTTAAAAAAATTATTCCTTATTAACTATGAATATATTTAAGATTATGATTATTATTTAAAATAAATAAACGACAAAATATATCAAACAATTTCAAATAATTTAAAAGAATATAAATTAAAAAAATAGTCATAATAGTCATACCCTTTAAACGTACTTATTAATACACTGACACAAGACAGACAAGGGCCTGTGGATATAACATAATATATAATTCGTAATTTGATTACAAAATATTAAAAATATTTTTAATTTTATTTTATTTATAATATTTTGTATTTAAGAAAGCGCTGTCTGACGTAGTTGCTGACGTCATGTTTTTTAAAATTAAAATTCCTATTTTAAATAAAGAAAAAACTAACAAAGATGATTTTTCCCGAGGCTGAAACCTATATAGATTGATATTTCTTTATAAATATTATCTATGGTGTGAATTTCAAAAAAATTCCTACGAGCGGATTAATATTTCAAAAATAAAAATATATATACAATTTTTGCAAGTATAATAAGATAAAATAATAATAATAATATTTAGACGAATAATAAAAGCAAATATAATCAATTAATCTTTTCACTTATATACAGTTAAAAAGTGTAAACATCTAAGAATAAAGGAGGTGGAAGAGAAGGAGTAGGGGACCCAGATATTATTACAACCGAGAGTGAAGAATGAAGTGGCCGCCGGCATTTCTTTTGTCAGTCAGTTAGTCATTCAGTGGACGACCATCAACATATCCATTCTTTAGTCCGAAGAGAAAAAGAGAGAGTGGATTGAGAATTGGTTTAACCATCAAGAAAATACTTTTTACTAATCCTCACTTATATATAATATTCTCATCAGTAAATGAAGGTAAATAATAATAATTCAACAAATTTATTTATTATCTTTCTTAAGATTAACTTAAAAAATAAGCTGGAGTGTCTCCACTCGGCTATCTCGCAAATTTGAATTGGATTAAATAACATAATATATTATATTTAAATTAAATTTAATTAATTATAAATTAAAATTAATGAATAATATTTATTAAACCAGCGCTTGTTTGGCTCTTTGGTGATGGCACCACGTCACGTGTTGGCGCGTGTTAAAAAATTAATTCTGGTACTTTCAGCGATTCAATCAAGCTGAAATTCTATATACAACTAAATTCTTTATACAACTAAATAAACTTAAAAATAAATAATAATTGAAGCATTTCCATATTTCAATATAAAAAAGAATATAAATGACTGAGGCATGAATATTAAAATTATAGTAATTATAAAAAACGATATATTTATAATTTTTTTATTTATTTTATGTAATTATTATAATTATTTTTAATAGAAAATATATTAGTTGCATTTTTATGAGAAAGAATTTAATCATTAAATATAATTTCTAAAATGAAAACTAATTTAATTGATTAAAATTTCGGTAATTATACAGAAGACTGGCGAAAGGAGGTAGGTGGTTGAAACTTACTTTGAGGTGTTCCTTGAATGATTCTGAACAACTTTATATGCAACTTTTTTTATGATCTCTTTTAGTTTAATTAATTAAACTGTGTATCCATACTAAAGTTATTTAAAGACTTTCGGTTTTTTAAATTCGGTTTATTTTATTTTAGAAATAGTTTACCCATACTAAAGTTATTTAAAGACTTTTTCGGTTTTTTAAATTCGGTTTATTTTATTTTAGAAAATATAAACTCCGCAAAAGCGTTTAAAAACTTTGGTATGAATAAAACTATTTCTAAAATAAAATAAACCGAATTTAAAAAACCGAAAAAGTCTTTTAATTAATTAATTTTTATTAATTAAACTAAAAGAGATCATAAAAAAAGTTGCATATAAAGTTGTTCAGAATCATTCAAGGAACACCTCAAAGTAAGTTTCAACCACCTACCTCCTTTCGCCAGTCTTCTGTATAATTACCAAAATTTCAATTTAATTAAAATACATAATTAATAACTCTTGTTATAATAATAAATAATATTTTGTTAAATAATAATTATTATTTATTATTATAATTTATTAAATAATAAGTATTTTGAAATTTGAGAAGAAATTGTTAAATACCTAAATTTTGTTTCTTTTGTCAGAAAATTAAAAAAAATATTTTTATATGAAAATATGTTGGAGTATCTTCACTCGACTATCTCGCAATTTGATTTGAATTAAATATTAAATAACATATATTATATTTATATTAAAATTAATAAACAATATTTATTAAACCAGCGCATGTTGGGCTTCGATGTTGAGAATTTTATGTTTTTATACGTTTTGAAGGTTCCTGAATCATTTGCACTAAGGTTGAGAAAAATGGCTCTGTGTGTGTGAGGGTGTACAAAAAAACGGTTTGATCTAGAATCATGAAATTTGATATACGGGCTTTATTCAAAATAAGTAGTTTTCTATCAACTTTTGACAAATATACCTCAACTGGAAGGGGCCATTACCTACAACGTTTTGATTTTTTTTTCTCTAAAGGGACCGTAAAAATAAAGATATATGTTTGATAATTTTTGACATGATTAAAAATTGTATAAAACTGCTATATATAGAATTTCAGCTTGATTGAATTTCTGAAAGTACCGGAATTAATTTTTTAACACTGCATATCTCACGCGCCAACACGTGACGTGATGCCATCAACAAAAAGCCAAACATGCGCTGGTTTAATATTTATTATTTGAAATTTATAATTAATTAAATTTAATTTAAATATAATATATTATGTTATTTAATCCAATTCAAATTCGCGAGATAGTCGAGTGGAGACACTCCAGTTAATTTTTCTAAGAAAAAGTATTTTAATTTTGTCATTAAAACCATATCATTAATTTATTTAAACTTTATCTTTAAGACTTTATTGACCTTGTTTCATCGATTGATATGTGTAGACGTAATTACAGGATAAAGTATGTATAAAACTCCTGAAAAACGGGAATCGTTGTTTGATGAAACCCATTAAAAAAACCATAAGAAACACCCAGAACAACTCAATCCTTTCATATCTTTATCTTTCTAATGTTAACTATTATTATTATAAGAATTTTTAAGAAATGAATTAATTCTGAATTTATAGAATGAAGAAAAATAATTGATGATTCAATAAATTGTTAAAATAATATATCACAAAGTGCCCAATCGGTTGTCATTCTGCCTGAACTTATTTCGAATTCAATAGAATTTGCAATAAAATATTATAATTAGACAATTTTGAAAAAAATAAATTCCAATTCAGAATGATTAATTGGTTATGGTTACAATCAGTGGCGTCGGGTCGGGAGGCACGTGTGGGAGGGGGACCACGTGCCACGCCCCCAAACATTGTGCAAAAAATAAATCTAAGAGTGATTAATTTTGTAACTGAGAATTCAAAAGAAAAAAAATCATCTTTAAATTACGTATAAGTATAGTCGAAACGTTATGAATAAATAAATTTTTTCTGGGAGAGACACCCCGGACCACCCCGTGCCCCCCCCCCAACATAATAGATTAAGCTACGCCACTGGTTACAATTAGTAAACATTTATAAAATGATTTACTTTGATCTAATAAAAAGTGTTTCTATTTGAAAATAACTTGGAAATATATATTAATATTCATCCATATTTGCAAAAAATAAATTAATGCACATATACAATTTATATTCCAAATTTATGTTAAATTTTAGTTTCCTTTTTAAAATTAAAATATTTTTTTAATTTTCTATTAGTAAAGTAATAGAAATAATAAATTATATATTTCTATCCTTTTTACTATCTCGTAAGAGATAGTATTGCGATCACGAAAATTTTCGATGTTGAGATTTTGATGTTTTTATACGTTTTGAAGGTTCCTGAATCATTTTCACTAAGGTTGAGAAAAATGTCTGTGTGTGTGTGTGTGTGTGTGTATGTGTGTGTGTATGTATGTAGGCAAGATTACGCAAAAACGGTTTGAGCTAGAATGATGAAATTTGGTACATGGACATTATTCAAAATTCATAGTTTTCTATCAACTTTTGAGAAATGTAGCTCAACCGGAAGAGGGTCATTACGTACAACGTTTTGATTTTTTTTCCTCTAAAGTGACCGTAAAAATAAAGATATATGTTTGATAATTTTTCATATGATTAATAATTATATAAAACTGCTATATATAGAATTTCAGCTTGATTGATTCTCTGAAATTACCAGAATTAATTTTTTAACACTGCACATCTCACGCGCCAACACTATGACGTGGTGCCATTAACAAAAAGCCAAACATGCACTGGTTTAATATTTATTATTTATAATTTATAATTAATTAAATTTAATTTAAATATAATATATTATGTTATTTAATCCAATTCAAACTGCGAGATAGTCGAGTGGAGACACTCCAGCTAATTTACTATCTCGCCAGAGATAGTATTGTGATCACGTAAATTTTCGATGTCGAGATTTTGATGTTTTTATACGTTTTGAAGGTTCCTGAATCATTTGCACTAAGGTTGAGAAAAATGTCTGTCTGTGTGTGTGTATGTGTGTAGGTATGTAGACAAGATTACGCAAAAACGGTTTGAGCTAGAATCATGAAATTTGTTACATGGACATTATTCAAAATTCGTAGTTTTCTATCAACTTTTGAGAAATGTAGCTCATTAGGAAGAGGGTCATTACCTACAACGTTTTGATTTTTTTTCCTCTAAACGGACCGTAAAAATAAAGATATAGGTTTGATAATTTTTCACATGATTAAAAATTGTATAAAACTGCTATATATAGAATTTCAGCTTGATTGAATCGCTGAAAGTACCGGAATTAATTTTTTAACACTGCAAATCACGCGCCAACACGTGACGTGGTGCCATCAACAAAGAGCCAAACATGCGCTGGTTTAATAAATATTATTTATTAATTTTAATTTATAATTTATAATTAATTCAATTTAATTTAAATATAATATATTAGGTTATTTAATCCAATTCAAATTTTCGAGATAGTCGATTCTTATTTTCCAAATAGTAACTAATTAATAGAGAATTGATATTAAACAACTGGATTACCTTTATTTAATTAATTTATAGATCATATAAAAATAATTCTTCTCGAGTCACAGTTATTTATTTTATTCTATTGTTACACTAAATAATAAATAATTCTCCATGGTAACTAGACAACTTAAACACTGAGAATACTTGTGCTAAATCATTTTCAATGTTAATTAAATCAACTAAAATTAAAAAAAAAAAAATAAAGTTATCAATGAAAGAAATTATTATAGAAGATACAAAAAAAAAAATGATTAAATTAAAGATAAATTTAATTCATCTTTCTAATTATCTAAATAAATTATTTAAATTATTAAATGTTTATATTTACATTATGATAATTGCTTTATTAGTTTTAATAAAATTGAATTATTATTATTATTATTATTAATAATTGAATGTTGTTTACATGTGGAATTTTTTTAATTAATAAAATTAATTATAAATTCAAAATGCATTGCTTTAATATATTGATATTATTTCTACGGTATCTCTATAATAAATAATATTGACTTGTTGATAAAATTTCAATTTTCACAATTGTTGGTATACACTACCCACACTGAGGTAGTTTTTATTCCACGCTTTTATTTTGTTTCAAACCGTGTCCTGTCGTCAAATCTTTGAATTTGACCCACTTCCCAATGTTTGAATGAGCTGAAATTCCGCATACATATGTAACTCCGATGTCAATGCCATATTCTGGTTCAACTTAGGTCATAGGTGATCTAGGAGGTAAAAGTAAAAATACAATTTCGAAATATATATTTACGTTATGGTTAATAATAATTATTTCAACAAAATTTTACAAACAATATAATATTAAAGGTCATTTTCTTTAACTCCAAGCATTATTAGTAATATTGATTTTGGATGGTAATTACATATTGCATAATATTGAAAAATATTAATTAATTAATTATATATATACATATATAACAATAAGAGCTAATTAAATTTTTTATCCAAAAACCTAGTTTTCATTTTAAAAAAAGTCACGGACTTATTGACCTGTCCTCGTAACTCATTTGAATTAAGCAATTAAGTAATGGCGATATTGTTTTTGAAAAGATATATGTATATATGAACCAATAATCTAATAATAATAATAATAATAATAATAATAATAATCAGCCCCTATACCTCCTATTTGATATATAGTTTTTTGAGGTGAAGAATCGACTTGAATTAATAATTGATTCTTTCAACATTCACACTATAACCTGAAATCAAAACCGGGCGAAATTTCTATCAAGTCTAAAATTTAGGAAATAAAAAAAAATATAAAAAACTCTTTAAAAACACGTTTTCAATAATTGAATGTTGTTTACATGTGGAATTTTTTTAATTAATAAAATTAATTATAAATTCAAAATGCATTGCTTTAATATATTGATATTATTTCTACGGTATCTCTATAATAAATAATATTGACTTGTTGATAAAATTTCAATTTTCACAATTGTTGGTATACACTACCCACACTGAGGTAGTTTTTATTCCACGCTTTTATTTTGTTTCAAACCGTGTCCTGTCGTCAAATCTTTGAATTTGACCCACTTCCCAATGTTTGAATGAGCTGAAATTCCGCATACATATGTAACTCCGATGTCAATGCCATATTCTGGTTCAACTTAGGTCATAGGTGATCTAGGAGGTAAAAGTAAAAATACAATTTCGAAATATATATTTACGTTATGGTTAATAATAATTATTTCAACAAAATTTTACAAACAATATAATATTAAAGGTCATTTTCTTTAACTCCAAGCATTATTAGTAATATTGATTTTGGATGGTAATTACATATTGCATAATATTGAAAAATATTAATTAATTAATTATATATATACATATATAACAATAAGAGCTAATTAAATTTTTTATCCAAAAACCTAGTTTTCATTTTAAAAAAAGTCACGGACTTATTGACCTGTCCTCGTAACTCATTTGAATTAAGCAATTAAGTAATGGCGATATTGTTTTTGAAAAGATATATGTATATATGAACCAATAATCTAATAATAATAATAATAATAATAATAATAATAATCAGCCCCTATACCTCCTATTTGATATATAGTTTTTTGAGGTGAAGAATCGACTTGAATTAATAATTGATTCTTTCAACATTCACACTATAACCTGAAATCAAAACCGGGCGAAATTTCTATCAAGTCTAAAATTTAGGAAATAAAAAAAAATATAAAAAACTCTTTAAAAACACGTTTTCAATAATTGAATGTTGTTTACATGTGGAATTTTTTTAATTAATAAAATTAATTATAAATTCAAAATGCATTGCTTTAATATATTGATATTATTTCTACGGTATCTCTATAATAAATAATATTGACTTGTTGATAAAATTTCAATTTTCACAATTGTTGGTATACACTACCCACACTGAGGTAGTTTTTATTCCACGCTTTTATTTTGTTTCAAACCGTGTCCTGTCGTCAAATCTTTGAATTTGACCCACTTCCCAATGTTTGAATGAGCTGAAATTCCGCATACATATGTAACTCCGATGTCAATGCCATATTCTGGTTCAACTTAGGTCATAGGTGATCTAGGAGGTAAAAGTAAAAATACAATTTCGAAATATATATTTACGTTATGGTTAATAATAATTATTTCAACAAAATTTTACAAACAATATAATATTAAAGGTCATTTTCTTTAACTCCAAGCATTATTAGTAATATTGATTTTGGATGGTAATTACATATTGCATAATATTGAAAAATATTAATTAATTAATTATATATATACATATATAACAATAAGAGCTAATTAAATTTTTTATCCAAAAACCTAGTTTTCATTTTAAAAAAAGTCACGGACTTATTGACCTGTCCTCGTAACTCATTTGAATTAAGCAATTAAGTAATGGCGATATTGTTTTTGAAAAGATATATGTATATATGAACCAATAATCTAATAATAATAATAATAATAATAATAATAATAATCAGCCCCTATACCTCCTATTTGATATATAGTTTTTTGAGGTGAAGAATCGACTTGAATTAATAATTGATTCTTTCAACATTCACACTATAACCTGAAATCAAAACCGGGCGAAATTTCTATCAAGTCTAAAATTTAGGAAATAAAAAAAAATATAAAAAACTCTTTAAAAACACGTTTTCAATAATTGAATGTTGTTTACATGTGGAATTTTTTTAATTAATAAAATTAATTATAAATTCAAAATGCATTGCTTTAATATATTGATATTATTTCTACGGTATCTCTATAATAAATAATATTGACTTGGTGATAAACTTTCAATTTTCACAATTGTTGGTATACACTACCCATACTGAGGTTTCATTTCAAAAACTACAAAAAAAAAAAGATTGTTCTAGCAAACACTTAAAGGGTAAAGTTATATAAAAAATTTAGGTTAAATATCAAGATCATAAAAATAATACATTTTTTTTTGTTAATAATAAGCTTGAGAATGCAACGAATCTTGAAGCAGAACCAAGTATCTAATCTAAGTATGATTAAAGTATTCCACTAGAAAAATATACATTTTAGTTTCTATTTTCAAGTAATTATATCTACTACTGACAATTTAATGTGAAAATTAACCAAGTTCCGGATTGAGCATTTTGATTTTCTATGTCTGAACTCGTTAAATACATATTATAGAAAGGAATTAATATCTATGGAATATTTTATATATGTATATTCACACACATGAAGCAAATATTATTTTAACTGAATATTTATTTGATTTAATCTTGGATTATTTATTCAATTAATATTATTATTAGTAAAATTAAAATCAAATTCATATGAATTTGGATGGGAATTCTTTAGGGATATCATATAAAATTATAAATAAAAGTGAAAAATAATTTATAGATAAATAATACTAATTATTAATTAATTATTTAGTTAGTATGCATTAAAAACAAATTTATTTAAATTATTTTTATTGTTATTATTATTGTTTTTTTTATTTATAAAATAAATATCTTTTTAAAATATGCATATCAAACTCAATTACTATGCTTTTATATATTTTTTAATTTAATTTATTTAATGTAATATATATATATATATATATATATACGAGGGTGGGGTGAAAAGTTTTTAAATTTTTTTTTTGCTTTATTTTTCAACATTCAAGATAGCTGAGACCTGTACGATGTCAGCTGAACGTGTGCGAAATATTTTGCACAAGCCTTTGAATATGGAAAGCTGTGTGCAAGTGGGTGCCGCGTTTGCTAACGTTACACCAAAAATTGCTTCGAAAAATAATTTCTTCCGATAATTTGGCGCTGTAGGCGTAATCCAAACGAATTTTTGCGTCGATTCATAACTATTAATGAAACTTAAATTAAATTAAATTTAATCAATCAATTAATTAATTAATTAATTAAATTAATTAGAACATCGTTATGAGAAATGTATCAGTGTTGATGGAGAATATGTTGAAAAATATAGCAAAAAAAAAAAAAATTTAAAAACATCGTTTTTCTTGGTCAGGCCGGAAACTTTTCACTCCACCCTCGTATATATATAAATATTATACATAGTTGGTCAAACCTATGAATTTTTCAAGTCAGAAATATCATCACCCACAAAAGTTCAAAAAGTTAATAATTCTGGAATTTATTATGATGATTGATCCATTTTTCCTTTTTGAATTCTTTTAAGATAAAATTAAAAAAAAAATTAATGTCACTTTTCATTTTTCAATGTTTTTGTTCCTAGATATGAATCCTGGATAGAGAAACTTGTAGTTTTAGTTGAGATTCATAGATTATTCTTAAAGATAGCAATGAATATTTTAATATTGCCAATACCATAAATTAAAATTTTATTTTTTAAAAAATAAAACTTCCAGTTTAGTTTTTTAGTTTTTTAGTTTCTATAATTTTTTAAAATTAAACAACATCAAATGAATATTTATCTAACCATAAGTAACAATTCATTTTATAATTTTATATACACATACCTAGAAGGTCTGCTTCAGGAAAGTCATATAAATATAGCTATAATATTTTAACAATAAGTCCCTTTGACAATAACATATCAAATTAATGTGGTTCGTTTTATCTGTCGGATTTAATGGATAAGTACCTGGTTCACCGAGCCGCCGTTCAAATAATTTAAAAGAACATAAATTAAAATAAAAATAGTCATGAAACATACACCACTTAAAAGTACGAAAGAAAGAAAAGTATGGCCTGTGGATATAACATATATATTTCGTAATTTGATTTTATTTATATTTATAATATTTTGTATTTGAAGAAGCACTGTATGACGTAGTTTCTGACGCCATTAAAATTTCCTATTTTAAATTAAGAAAAACAACTAATAAAGATGATTTTCCCCAAGGCTGAAATCAATACAGATCGATTTTTCTTTATAAAAATTATCTATGGTGTGAATTTTAAAAAAATCCTTGGAGCGGTTTAATATTTCATATATATATATATATATATATATATATATATATATAGGGTGACCAAACGTCCCGTTTTTACGTGCTCTGTCCCGGCGTCGCGAAAAATGTCTCCGGGACAGCCTATTGTCGCGTTTTTTTTAAATATTTAGGACATTTCCTACTTTTTTTCAAAATTTTTTCAATTTGGTTCTAAAAAAAGGTAAAACATTTTTTGGACTAAGCTCTTAAACACCCCATATATATATATATATATATAATTTTTGCTAGTATAATAAGATAATTATGTAATTATGTAAAAACATAAATGGACCATATAAATGCTTAATTCTAATAAGTATTCACCTAAATAAAAATTTTGCTAAGAATTCTCAAAAAAACAATTGAAATTCAATATGAACTTTTTATTTTTGTCTTTCGCCAGTAAATTGTTCATTTATTCAGACCAGTCAATTTAATATATTTTGAAAAAGATTAAATTTTAATAAATATCATTGTATGGATTTAAATTTTCAAAATTAAGTAAAAATTAAATTTGGTCATGATAAACTTCCTATGAACAAAATCTTGATCTAGATTTCTAGATTATATTGAAAATCTTATGATACATTTTCTTTGAATAGATACATTTTATACTTTTAATAGAATTTTAATGACATGTAGTATTAATATATATATAAAGAAATTAGTGTAAAATCGTGACGTTAAACAACTAAGCAGAAATAGTAGTTGACATAAAAAGACAAGTAATTATTAATGTTTTAATTACAGTTGTTTAGTTCCATGTTAAGAATTATTAAAGTCACCAACAACATTGAAATAAAATTCATTTCTAAATTATATAACTTCTAAATCAAATTATAATAATTACAATATCTACAAATTAGTCTAATTAGTCTATCATCATTTCAAGAGACTGCCTTAAAAGTACTTATTCATTTTATGTTGTTTTTTTTATTTTTTTCAATATGGGTCTAAAAAAAGGTCAAATGATTTTGCGATCAGGATCTTAAATAATTGCGATTTTTTTTCAATTTTTTAAAAAACTAAATTAACTTAAATTTACTTTATCTTTTTTATTTGTAAACTTTGGGGGAAGGGGTTGGGTTAGAAAAGGGGCGGCAAAATATTCTCGCACCCGGGCGGCATATACCCTAGGAACAGCCCTGTAATTTAGGTAATTTAATCGCGTACGTATTCGTAATTTTTGCTTCTTTGACTAGGAACCCCCCCAAAAAAAAAAAAAAAAAAAAAAAAAAAAAAAAAAAAAAAAAAAAATTAAAATTTTTTCTGATTTGGCTCTAACAAAAATATCACTAGCAAGTGTGGCCACCCCTGTCATATTGTCTATATATAAATTGAATAAAGTAATAGAATAAAAATATTAAATTTTATTATTATATATTTATATTATTTTTTATTTTTTTTTATTTTCAATAAAATAGTAAAAAATATTTAATTAAAAGAAATCTACATAAAACTTTCGTTCTTATTTTTGTATCTTTTCATTATACGAATTTAGCCTACATCTTCTTCTTCTTAAGTTGCCGTCTCCCTTTCGGAGTTTGGCTATCATCATAGCCTTAGAAACTGATAGTTCCTGGAGCCGGAGGCAGCTGATGTTAAATTGAATTTTATTAGAAAAATTTGTTCTTAGTTGGATTCGAACGCCGACTTCTTGTGTAGAAAATTGCTATTCTACACTCTCGGCTAGCTGCCTCCTATCCTACATCTATATTTTATTATTATTTTTTTTTATAAAAGTTCATATGTTTACCAAATTTCTTTGATTATTTACTTTATAATATTATTCATAAAACTATAATGAGAATATAATATATATATAAAATATATTATAACTTAGATACGAGTATAAAGTAGCAACTTTATTTAAATTGAAATAGAAATATGTATAATGAAAGTGAATGAATGAATGAAGGAAGGAATGAAGGTTACGGATACTGCATTAAAAACTTCTGGTTCTCATTTAATTAATTCTATTATAAGAACATAAAAAATTATAAATTGGAAAGCATTTGCAGAACCAGGCCATATAGAAAGAGAATTTAATAAAAATATTTAATTAATTTTTTTTCTACGTTTCACTAAAAATTCAATCAATTCAATAAATTTTTAAAATAGTTAAATACTTAGTGCTAATAAAAATATAAAAAAATAAATTTGATTATTTCTCTTGAAACATGTAAGATTATTTACAATTTGTTTCTTAATCTCTTGTACTATACTTATTCACTTACTAATGTATATCTACTTTTAATGTGTGTGTGTGTGTGTATGTGAAAGTTGGAGTAAGTAAAAGTTTATACTATTATAAATACTATTTTTTTTTTATAAATTTATCAATTATTTATAATTGACGAAATAATAGATATTGTATTATTATTTTTTTTTATCTTTTAATGAATAGTTTAATAAATAATACAGTGATTATCAACCACTGTGCCGCGAGATTATGAGGCTCATAAACATTTCCGACTTTTTTTCTAAATTTTTTCAAAAAAGGTAAACCGTTTTTGGGACTACTTTTTTCTATATGGTAAACTTTTACACTTATCTTTTTCTTTGTATGCGGCCAAATTTTTAAACCGTTAAAAGTGTGCCGCGGTAAAAAAAATGGTTGAGAATCACTGAAATAATAGAACAAAAAAAAAATCATAAGATATCATACAAAATACAAAATATAAATAATTGAAATAAAAAACTAAATTCTCTGTTTTTGCTTTTTTTTGTTCTCCTTCCTTTATTTCTTAAACAAATAAAGAATCCCGTTTTTTATTTATGCAAATAATTCTAAGCATCATTTAAAGTGAGGCTGATTATTCATTCATGTTCATCTTTTTGTATACCTCATAAATTTCTTAACAGTCAGTCGTCTATTAGTACAGGAAAAATAAAAATAAAATAATATTACAAAGATAACTAACAAGAATTTCTTGTCGAAAGGCAAAGAAAGAGTAGTAGTAGTACAATTAACGGATTTTCTCACTTGAGACATTCATTTAATCATTTGACATCATCATCATCATCATCATCATCCTCTTAAACGGAACTATTAAAGAACTATATTAGAAAAGGAAAAAAAAAAAAAAAAAAAAAGAAGAGAATTAAACTTTTGTGTTGACCTTACAATTCTATTCTTCAAAGACAATTGTATTCATTGTATAAATGATTCTAATTTTTTATTTATAAAACGAGAACAACAAATCCCTTTGAGATTCTCTTTAACTTTCTTCATTCATCCAGTTAGCCTAGATAACTACTAGAAGATTAGTAATTTAAATACTAGTGAGAATTATTATGTGAAAATATGAAATATTGTTACTTGTTATTATTTTCTAAATACTTTAAGTAAAAAAAAAAACTTTCTTGTAATGTTAACTTTTAAGTATAACGTATAATCTAATGCATTATATTGTAGAATGTAGAATATTGGAAATGAAATAAATACGTGCGAGTATATATAAAATTATTTATAATCATTTAATTTACTTTTGAAATTATATAAATATTATTATTATTATTATTATTATTATCTTATCTTATTATACTAGCAAAAATTGTATAAATATATATGTATTATATGATGGTTAAGATTTCCGTGAATGTTATTTTTTTTTTTTTTGTACAGGAGTTGAAAAATCTTCATAAGGTACCAGTGGGGAATGCTTAGTCTAAAATAGAGATGCGCCCCTCCTGGTTATGTGGGATTTTTACCTCACTAAAAACACTCTCCTGTGGGCCACGGAGACTGTTATTATTATTATTATTATTATCAGATTTATCAGGGATATAATCATGTATTTTTGTGTTTTCTCGACGTTTCGGCACCCATTTTGGCGCTATCTTCAAGAGATTATTTAGGTGGGAGTATTTTTGGGATTCTGGGTGGTTGGGTGATTTTGTACTCACTGTGTTGCTCTAGAACAGGGGTGGGCAACACGTCGACCGCGGTCGACCGGTCGATCGCAAAGGCTTTAAAAGTAGCCCGCGAAGCCAAAGTTGGAAAAGTTAAAAGGTAAAGGACATGATTTTTCCATGGGAGAGGGAAGGCAGAAAAAATCATGAGTTCACGTGAGGGCGGGAACGCCAATCCCCGAAATATAATTCTTTTCTACTGGGATTATAGAAAAGAATCTACCCGTTACCCAGGATATTATTTTTAAATTTATTAACAATTAATTTTACATTTCATGAAACTTATTCAATTTTTTTTTCTTATTGCTTCATAGATAAAAACAATAAAATTATTTCCTTCCTTTTCAAGTAATTTTTATGTTATTTTAAGTTATTTATTTTTGAATATAAAATTTGAAAATAGAATAGAATAGCAGGGAAAATGTTTCAATGTTAAAATACAAAAAAGAAGGAATGATTGGGATGGAAAAGTTGGTTAAATCGATTTATTAATATAATTCGTATTAATTTATTTGTCGTATAATACGTAGTATAATTAATTTGTATATAATTTCAAAGGGGGGGGGGGAAAGGGAAATAATAGAATTTATTTTGAAAATAAAGTCAAAGGCAGTTGAATCTCATCCATTGGGGGTAAGCAATGCAGCATTGCTATGCTGTCCTCTTCAAGGTCACCGAGAAGCAAAGCATTGGAGGTGGGGGCGAAATTTATTAAATATATATAATTAATATATCAGTAAAAAGTTATAAATCTATATTTTATAAAATTAAATTTTTATTTGAATATTTTCTAAAATTTATTAAACTTCATTTAAATTAATAGGAATAAATAAAACAATAAATTCTTGATTGAGGGATGATTTCGGTGGTGACGCCGATCAACGTTTCATGATGAATCGATTCGTATGGGTTTTATCTGTTGTTATGAGGCAAGATTTTTGTTGAACTGTAAAAATAAACCGATATTAAAATTAATTAAAAATTTCCATTTAATGATACAAAAAATCAATTTTATTTAAAATCTGGCTAAAATTATGGTCAATGGATTGGTCTTGGTCACAATTTACAAGATTTAGTCAAAAATGTTAATAAAATGAAAAACATTGATTTAATTGGTTTTTTCTAATTTTGCAAAGCGTTCTATAAATATGAGTTTCAAGTTTTATACTAATGTGAAGCGTTGGAGGGGTGGGCCCTCTCACAGGCATATAAGACATGTCTCACTCTTGAATATACCGGGTTTTGCTAGCCGAAGGGTTGACGTGATCTGGATATATTTGAATATATATAGGAGACTCTTTGGAGTCTCCTATAAAAGTGAGGATTTCAAATTTTTTTTCTTTTTAATGATCTATGCTAGGTATTCTCCTTCATCCAAATAAATTTGATTTTTTGAATAATCAGGGGTGGGGGGGGGGGTGAAAGTAAGGGAATGGATGGAAAGGAGTCAACGGGTAAAGGACATGATTCCTCCAGGTAGAAGAGGGATTTAGAAGAAATCATGAGCTCACGTGAGGGCAGGGACGCCAATCCCTGAAATAGTATTCTTTTCTACTGAGTTAATAGAAAAGAATCTACTCGCTACCCGGGATATTATTTTTAAATTTATTAAAAAATAATTTTAGATCATAATCATCCTATATGTTATTACATCTTTTATATACCATATATTTATATTTTTCTTATCCCGATAATTTATATACTTTTTACCCAAGGGCTTCCCTTTCTCAAAACACCGTTTAGCCCTAGACTACTCTACTCTACCTCCCCCTCCTCTCATATCCATTCCAAAATGAAGTATTTATTTTAATCCAAGTTATAAATTTAAATGAAAAATAACAGCCCTTCCATTTACAATTTTTTTTTATTAATATTATTATAATAATTAAAACTAACATATCTTTCATATATCTAAGAACATATATAAGTATATTATTGATTTAACCTTTCTATATTTTAGTATTTGACTATATAATTAATAATATATAATTTTTTCCCATTTTTTAGCACTTTATTACAAACATATTATATATTTTAATGCTCTAGAATCCTGGGCAGTCCTGAGACTGGCACACGTCCGCACTGGTCAACAGCCAACCACCCAACCACCCAACCTATCAACCCAAAATATCCCGATATTAACCCTTGGTCACAGACTCAGAATCCCAAAAATATTTCCACCTAAATAATCTCTTGAAAATGGAGCCAAAATGGGTGCCGAAACGTCGAGAAAACAATCTCACAAAAATACGTGATTATATCCCTGATAAATCAGATGGTAATAATATACATATATGTATGTATATATATGTGAATATAGTGAAGATAGGAAAAAAAATTCACAAGGATCTTTTTATTTTTTAAACAATTCAAAAACAAACAAATTAGCAATTTCATATATTTTGTCGTTTATTTATTTTAATTAATTATTTTAATCTTAAATATTCATAGTTCATTCAATCGCGGCTCGGTGAACCTGCTACTTATTATTATTATTATGTATTTCTTTATAGATTTGTATTGTATATATATTTGTATTTTAGAAATATTAAACCGCTAGAAGGATTCTTTTGAAATTCACATCTTGGATAATATTTATAAAGAAAAATTGATCTGAAAAATCATCTTTGTTAGTTTTTTTCTTAATTTAAAATAGGAATTTTAATAATAAAAAAATGGCGTCGGGCACAGCGTTTCTTTAAATACAAAATATTATAAATAAAATAAAATTAAAAATATTTATTTTAATAATTAAATTTGTAATCAAATTACAAAATATATATTATGTTATATCCACAGGCCATACTTTTCTGTCTTTCAGTCCATTAATAGGTGCGTTTAAGAGCTGTATATTTTATGACTATTTGTTTTTTTAATTTATGTCCTTTTTTAAATAATTTGAAATTGTTTAATATATTTTGTCGTTTATTTATTTTAATTTATAATTTTAATCTTAAATATTCATAGTTCATTCATCCGCGGCTCGGTGAACCACCTACTTATTATTATTATGTATATCTTTATACATTTGTATTGTATTAGACAATTAGACAGTTGGTTAAAAATTTAAAAAAAAAAATAATAATAATTATAATTATAATTATTACTTTTACAATAGAGTTCCGTTATATTATACTTTCTCATTTATTTTAAGAATATTAATATTAATAATATATTCCAGTGATTCCCAAACTGTGAACCGCGAAAAAATTTTCTAATACTTGAAATTTTTGGTTCTAAAAAAAAGGTAAGATGATTATGTGGGTAAACTTTTGAACATTTTCGATTATTTTTAAATTTTTTTCAATATTGTTCTTAATAAAAAGGTCAGATGATTTTGGCGATGCTGGGAACTTCTGATATATACTATAGGTGTATATATAAATAAATGTATATATATAAGCAGATATAGGGAAGATAGGAAAGAAAAATTAACAAGGATCCTTTTATTTTTTAAACAACTCAAAAACAAACAAATTAGCAATTAATAAAATAAGTATAAGAAAAAAAAACCTCTTGCTTTTGTACGTCCTACGCAAGGACAACGCCTATCAAGTCGGTTATATCAATGAGATGTCCTAAGATCAGTAGAACGGGTCCTCTCAACCTTTGCCTTGATTTTCTTGATCGAAGGCGCTATCAAGTAGCTTTTCCTCAATGTTGTTCCCGGAGGCTGGGTTGATTCCGTCCCATAGACCCCAGCTAAGGAAATTCCCTTGCCAGGCCCGGGACCATGGGAATGTGAGGCAGGTTCGCTACCCACACACCCAATGGCGCCTTCAAAATAAGTATAAGTAATTTCTATAATTATTTTAATGCTATTTACATAAACCTGATACAACTCGTACATGTCTGATTTAATGTAAATACACATTAGTAATGCATGAAAGAGTGTCTCTATCATTTAAACACCAATCCTTATGTGCTATGTCACACATTCTATAATATCATTCTATAATATAAATAATATTTAATATAAAAATTTGATATAATAATTTGTTATAATTTGATAGAATTGTCACCAAATTAAAATGCATGGAACCTACTTATTTAAGACGATTAAACATGAAATAATGTATTTATGATGTTATTAATTGGATATATAAAATAGAACTACTTATTTAATAATAAAATAATGTTTTTTCATCTACACTTAATAATATAAGATACATTATACACATACCTACTAATTTACACTTGGATGATTTTTTGCTTTCCTCCTCGTTTTATCGTAATATTAGTCTTAACTATTATAAGAACTAATTACTATTTTATTCACATAAAGAGAAACTTTTCCTCTTCTACTTACATTAGTAATATTAAAGTAAAAATAAGAATAGATTTTCAATTTGCATTTAAATCAATCAGTTGCTCTTATTATCTTTTATAACATTTCTATTCATTTGATCGATTATATATAATTTAATAAATAAGTTGTTTTTATCTAAGAAAACGAAGGGTTGATCTCTTATGTGTAATGGAAAAGGGTGGACTTTGAATCGGCGTGGACTGCCCCGGAGATCTGGACTACAAAACAAGAGAAAAAAATTAAATTGATCATTAAGAATAAAATTTATAATAAGATTTATTATATTTAATGTTTAAATATACATTTTCAAAACCTTTAAAGATTTATATGTAAAGATTTTAAATTATAAAATTATATACAGGAATTTTTTTATATTTTTTATAAAAAAAAGAAAAAAAGACATTTTATAATAAGTTGACCTGTGGCCAGGTCCGAACCGACCGACGGTTTGAAATAAATTAATTTCCAGCTACAGAAACAATTTCAAATAATTTTAATATATCTATTAATGTAATAAAAAACAGATATGGATAGAACATAAATATTTTTAATTTTATTTTATTTATAATATATATGTAAGACCAGACTGTGACGTCATGAATGGCTGGATGACGTCATATAATTTTAATTAAGAAAAAACTAATAAAGATGATTTTCCCGAGGATAAAACCAATACAAAGTGCATGATTCGTGATGATATGTAAAAAATCTCCTCATGTGAAATTTGGTATGAAAATAACCCTTCTCTTCCTATCGTCGATCGCTAATACTACCACTTGCACCAAAAGTTGATCAATTCATCCTACTGATGCATTAAGTAAATATACCAAATTTCATCAAAATACGTTCAGCCGTTCAGGCTTTACACATCTATACGGACGGACAGACATCATGCTAAAAATACTTTTTTCTGTTAAGAAAATGCATGATTCGTGGAGATATGTAAAAATCTCCACATGTGAAATTTGGGGTGAAAACAATACCTCCCTTACTATCGTCGGTCGGTAAAAATTATAGATAAAGTAATATTTGATGTGAAACAATTTTTTTAATTCTTAGATTAAAAAAATAAAAAAAACAATCCTTGAAAAACAATATTTTTTGTTAATAATGTAGCCGGTCCTTTTGTAAGAGAGTCCGTGGACGACCGAGTGTAATGGTGGTCCTTTTTTTCTTCCAATAAAGTCCGTCTCAGTCCGTCTGCTCTCGACGGGAGCCCACGAACGACTGCCATTGTCTCTTTTCAACAACTATTCTCTTCTGGGGAAACATATTACAATAATAATCCTTTCCAAAAATAAATTTATTTTTAAATAAATAATTTTTTTTTTTAAGGATTAATGATATTTTTAAAATATCATTACAATATATATCATTTTTATTAATAAAAAATAATATAATATATTTATATACATATATTTAAATTAAAAAAAAATAAAATAAAAATAGATATTATTTCTATAAATCATTAATTCTTTTAAAATCAAATTTAAATATTATGTTGTTCTCTTCTATTCATTGTAACCAAGTAGTAATTAATATTCTATTTCTATAATAATTAATACATTATTTAGCAAATTCATAATAAATAAAATAGTTCTTTAAAGAGTTTATGAGATAATTATATAAAATAAAAAAAAAAAGTTCAGACTTTTGTAGAACCTACGCAAGGACAACGCCTATCAAGCCGATTATATCAATGAGGTGTCCTATGATCAGTAGAACGGGTCCTATCAACCTTTACCTTGATTTTCTTGAGCGGAGGCGCTACTTTTTATCAAATAGTTTCCCAATTTTGATCCCGGAGGCTGTGTTGACTCCGTCCCATAGACCCCAGCTAGAGAAATTCCCTTGTCAGCCCCGGGGCTTCAATCCGGGACCACGGGAATGGGAGTCAGCTACTCTACCTTTTACCCTGTGGTATATAATATAATTTATATAATAATAAAAAAACAAACATAGAAAATAAATTAATAATAGTTAGTACTTATATAATTTGGAATCGTCATTTACGGTGGACGTAAGATAACTTCGCGCAGGGAAATTTTTAAACCTGTGTGTTGAGACGAAATTTTTTTTTATAACTCGTGTCAGTAAAATTTCGACGCGTGCCAGGTAATTGCGATAACTGGTATGGGGTTATTTGTTAAACGGTGAAAATTCATCGCATGTTACAATGTTCCTTATCAATTTCAATAAATGTTGATATAATAATTAGGAATATGTAGGTATATGATTTTTATTTATTTTTTTTTTCTAAATAATGTCCCTATCATATGGAATAATAAAAGAGTATAGGTTAAATTAAATTAATATATTTAATATAAAAATCTCCTTATTCTTAAATATAAATTTGCAATAGTATTGATAAAATTTATTTTTTCTTTAATATATTTAAAATATATTTTCATATCAATCAATTTTAATAATAAAATAAAATATGCGCATTCTAATTTATTATTAGATGTGAAATGGTAATATATGTTATGTGATGACTAGAAAATAGCATTAATTAATTTATTTATTTGGAAATTAGAGCTTTAGTTGCATTCATTGATTTCTAATAAGAAATGAATAACTTTTAAATTATTTGAAATTAATTAATTGATTTGATTTGTTTGTTTGTTTGTTTGTGTAGTAATGATTATAGGTATCCGCGATGGTGTCAACCAGTTATTACTGTATTGTTCTATTAACAACGCTACTATTTGTTCATGCATATGGAATTGATGAAATTGATCAGGAAACATCACGAACAAACAGTCATTTAAAAAGAGAAAAATCCAAACAAGGTAAATCAATTAATTATCAATTTTTTTTTATTATTTTTCTATTTTTTTTTCTATTTAGATATTTATTTAATCAATTCAAGTATTTATTTTAATAATCGTCTTCTATTAGTATAATTTTTTATATACAGGGTGTCCCAAAATGAAAGAGCAGATTTCAATTTCGTATTACAGACATATCTGCTCTTTTATTTTGGGACACCCTGTATATATATAATACAAGTATAAAATGTGTAATGTATTTATGAAAATTAATTACTTAAAATTTTAAAATATTTTTGTTTTAATAAAATAATATTTAAAGCCTTCTGCTTCGGTAGTTTAAAATCATTTATTTCTTATAGACACTGAATATTGTTTTAAGATTATTACGGGTTTTTTTCTGGGAATATGTATAAATTCGTTCATTTATTATATATCTAAACACTAATTATTATTTCATTTGACAAAAATTGGAAGATGGCATGTCATTATTAAAGTTCATTAATAAGGAATTCGTTTGAGTGCTTTTTTTTAACGTATGAGAGATTCCCATAATAATTATAGTATAATAAAGTAGTATTAAAAATAATTAAAAATAAAAGTATCGACATCCTCTCTTAAAATATAATAAGTCTCGAGACGGATTCTACTTCATAATATTATTATAGTAATATATATTATAACTTTATAATTTCCGGTCAAATATTTTAAAAATTAAAAAATAAAATAGTTTTGAAATTGAATTTAAAAAATAATTCGTTAATTATATTTTTAATTGAAATATAAAAATGAAACTTGAAAATAATAAATTTTAAGATGTTTTATTAATTATTTTTCAATATTTTTATTTATGTAGATCTAAATTGATCTAAAAATCAGTTTTTTTTCCAAAATATCCTAAATACATAATTTATTTCATAATTATTTTTAAAAATAGAAATTTTAAAATTGTTCTAATAATACGAAGGTCATTCAACAAGTACTTAGCATCACCGCCATGGCGCTGCTTCACAAAAGAGTTTTACCATCATGTAGTACATTCTTTTAATAGCCTGCTGTCAAAATTTCAGTCAATTCCCTTCACTAGTTTTATGTTGACAGCCTTTGGAAGCGAGGGTGTCGATCAGTTGTACAAAAATGGAAAAAGAACAATATCGTTCGGTGATTAGATTCTTATTTTTGGAAGGCAAAACGCGCAGTGAAATCAAAGATCGCTTGGATGTGTACGGTGACTCTTCTCCTTCGATGGCGGCCGTCAAAAATTGGTTCTGTACAACAAAAAATGTTTTTTGTCCAACTGATCGACATGCTCGCTTCCAAAGGCTTTCAAAACAAAACTAGTGAAGGGAATTGACTGAAACTTTGACATTAGGCTAGTAAAAGAATGTACTACATGATGATAAAACTCTTTTGTGATAGCAGCGCCATCAGGCGGTGAGGCTAAGTACTTGTTGAATGACCCTCGTATATCACATGTGTTATGATTTATAATATTTATATGTATAAAAGTTAGATAAATTTTAATTTAAAACAAATTTAATTTTTTATTTTTTTTTTTTTTTTTGGGTTCAGTTGGAGGCATCTTGGGCGGAGTGGTGCAAAATGTTGCTGGACCAAGGCATCGTTTGGGTCTTATTTTTCCTCTAATGTTGATGATATCAAGTCGATTGGCTACACTCATTCCTGTGGCGTTGTCCAGTCTTTTTGGCGTAGGGTTAATGGTTTTGTTTGCTAAAAAAGCATTGATTGTGTCGATCGCTACCCTCGCTTTAATCCTCTACGACAAATGGGCATCGTCAAAGAAAAAGGAACTCCCCACGCCACAACATACAAAAGAAATTCATCTTTATCCGTCGGAGAAGGCACCCTATACTTATAAACATAATACTTTTCAAAACATTCGTTTTGTGAAATCTTCACCAAAAAATGAAGCTGATGATCATCAACTTCTAGATTCCTATAATGTTAATAATATCCCTCTTAATTGGGCGCAAAATAATGAAGTTTATCTCAATGAAGGAGCGTAGTTAATCAAATAAAACATTAATTCCAATTAATTACTCTCTCCCCACCCCCAAACAAACAAAAATAAAACCCTCCTCGATTGCCCTACTGCCTATAAATAAAAACTATTATTTTAATAAGACTTTATAAACTATATAATGAATAAATGTGTACTCCTAATAAGACAATTTATTATTTAAAAATAATAATAATAATAATAATAATAATAATAATGAAGGAAAGACAGTTCCTAATAATACTATATGCTACATAGTATAGTATATAGGTACCTAAGTGCCTCAATAACCAAAATATATATTTATTATCCATATTAAAAAAATATTTTTGAAAAAATAAAGTAAAATAGAAATATGAGTTATTATATAAGTGCATTTTTTAAATATTATTATAATGCATATATTTATTTATTTATACTCATTTATTTATTTATTTATTTTTTTGTTAAATTAATTTTTTACTGTACTGCAATATTACATTGTATTTAAATATTTTATCATTCTGAGTAAATATTTATTTTATTTATTTTTTTATTTTATTTTATTGAATTATTTAATTGTTAAAATAAATATTTTATAAATTGATATATATATTAATGTAAAATATAAATGTTATTATTTTTTTGAGATTATTTATTTATTTATTTATTGAATTATATAAACATTTGTATAAAAGTAAAAATTTAGAAATTATTATAAATAAAAAAAATCCTAATATTGTAAAACTGTTGATAATAATATAATACTAAGAAAATTTCTAATGCAAATAAGTTAGGGTGACCATATTTCGAAAACACCAAACCGGGACAAACCGTTTACCTTTTTTTTTTAAAGAACCAAATTGAAAAAATTTATAAAAAAAAAGTCAGAAATGTTTAAGAGCCTAGTCCCGAAAGCGTTTGACTTTTTTTTTAGAACCAAATTGAAAAATTTAGAAAAAAGACGAAAATGTTTAAGAGCCTAGGCCCCTAGTTTTTTTTTATTTTTTTTAGAACCCAAATTGAAAACATTTTGAAAAAAAAGTCGGAAATGTCTTAAATATTTAAAAAAAACGCGACAATAGGCTGTCCCGAAGGCATTTTTTGGGATGCCGGGACAGACCACCTAAAAAGGGGACAATCCCGGAAAAACGGGACGTTTGGTCACCCTAAAATAAGTGTATGTAGTTACTTACATATATATGTACGAATAATTATGTATACTTATATATTAGGAATACACACATGGTGGTACTTATTATAAACGATAATATATATTATTTAAGTATGTACCCTATATATAGTACAATCATACAAATATTTATTATAATTTTTTTCTTTTATATATATATATATATTCTAAAAATAAAATTATGCTATTTTTGTTTTTATTTAATAGAAAACTATAATATTTATATAAACAATTTATAAAAATAAAAATAAAAAAAAAATTAAAAATATAAATAATAATCTTTGAAATTGTAGGATGTGGGAGGGAATTTTAGATTAGATTTATTTAGGATTTTTTTGTTTTTTTTATTATTAATAGTAAATTTAACTATGCTTAAAAATTGAATGAGTTGTTTGTTTTTACATTTCAAAATTATTATGTTGCAATTATTTATATAAATCAAAATATATATAAAAAAAAATTAAAATTAAAATAAAATAAAATGAAACAACGTCTATATAATGGAAGGGGAAAACTTACAAAATCAATATGGTACCAAGATCTTAGTAAAATCAAGTCAGTTCGTCTTGAACATTTAGACTTACTGGCACTTCCAGCAAAAAGATTTTCGGTGAAAGCTAAAAAACATGTGGTAGGTAAACTTATAATTATAATTAAACGTAAAAAAATATTAAAGTCGGATAATATATGATTCTAAACAGAAAATACCAATTAAATATAATAATAAAAATGATACTGTACATACACTAATTACTAATGATCCATTCAACAGAGACCAAATACGATATAATCAGATTCCAAACAAAGTCTACCCATCTCTGTGACTTTATGGAACTTGAAAATTCTTGGCCGTTCTACATTTCTCCAAGTATCCCTATCCTGAGTTACACACATCCAACTCCTACCCTCTCCAATCTCTCTCACATTTCTTCCCACCATTGTCCACCCAAAGCGTTCCAATCGGTCTCCCCGCCAATCTATTTCTCGCCATTCATTCCTCACCCATTCTAGCCACGTGCCATGCCCCGAAACCAAATACGATATAATCAGATTCCAAACAAAGTCTATCCATCTCTGTAACTTTCCGGAACTCGACAATTCTTGGCTACATTTCTCCAAGTATCCCTATGCTGAGCTACACACATCCAAATTCTACCCTCTCCAATATCTCTCACAATCCTTCCGAAAATTGTCCACCCAAAGCGTCCTTGGCCTTCCAATCGATCTCCCCGCCAATCTATTTCTCGCCATTCTTTCCTCTCCCATTCTAGCCACGTGCCATGCCCATCGCAGCCTTCTCGATATCATAACCCTAACCATGTTCTGGAGATGCATATAGAGAGAAGGGCATATTGCAAACAAAGTACTAATAATCATCATTAGGTTTTTCTTGATATGCTCAAAACAGATAATAGATTATAAATTATGGTGACTGTTTTTATTTATAAGGGAATTTTGTAAATTGTGTAAATAAAATTGCAGAATTAGCAATCCAAACGTTGTGTATTTTTTTGAATAAATT
Organism: Labia minor; assembly: GCA_963082975.1. Taxonomy (NCBI): domain Eukaryota; kingdom Metazoa; phylum Arthropoda; class Insecta; order Dermaptera; family Spongiphoridae; genus Labia; species Labia minor. The sequence goes on along the minus strand of OY720344.1, from coordinate 120,118,778 downwards.
TACAATAAAAATATCAATATGTAGTTTTATTTACAAAATTCCCTTATAAATAAAAACAGCCACCAAAGCTTTAATAATATAGTTACTAGCTACTTCTGCAATTGAAACGTTGTGTATTTTTTTGAATAAATTTACAATAAAAAATATCAATATGTAGTTTTATTTACAAAATTCCCTTATAGATAATAGATTCCATAGACACTGAAATAAAACAAAGATACAGCCTTCACTATATAATAAAAGACTTCTTTCTTTAACCATCCAATACCAAAAGAGTCAGAAAAGAACAATCAAACAAACACCAAAAACTTACCTAATAATAAATAAATTCATTGGTAATTATTTACTCCTATTAACTAATAGATAAGACACATAGAATTATTTAATCTTATTAAACTATTCAAAAATTTTTGTTGAGAATATGAATTAAAATTTTTATTTTAATTTTTTATTATAATTATTTGTTTAAAAAGAACATTTTACTTTCTAAAAAATTATAAATTATAATTGTTGTATGTAGAAATATACTGTAGATTCTATTAAATAAAAAAAAAAAAACGATAGAAGAAGATAAAATTTAAAACCAATCATTATTTTGCCTGTTTTATTATATGCATGTGAGGCGTGGTCTATGATCTTGGGAGACGAGAGTAGATTTAGAGTATACATTTAATAAATCAGATTTATCTTTATCAATAAATTAAATTATTTACCAAATTTTTATTTCTTTTTTTTTTTTTGGTTTCTAGAATGTATCAAGGGCTGCACTTCATTCAAGAGCGTCTAAAAGGACGATAGCATTATCTCTCTCCAGGAGTAATCTCTATGAACGTCTAGCAAAAGAACAGTAAGTTATTGTAATTATATCCTATTATATAAAATTTATAAAAATTTATAAGAAAATAAATGGATAATGTATTAATTTATTATAAAATTATATAAATTTTAAATAATTTATTTAAATTTACAATAATTTATTTTAAAAATAAGATATATTTTCAACTATTAAATGAAATTCCTTTAAAAAATGTAATAAAAAATAGGAACAAGTAAATAGGAGTCCCACTGTCATCTACTAAAGAGAAGGAAGTGTGTTTTTACAATCTCGCCAGAAATAGTATTGCGATCACGAAAATTTTCGATGTCGAGATTTTGATGTTTTTATATGTTTTGAAGGTTCCTGAATCATTTTCATTAAGGATGAGAAAAATGTCTGTATATATATATATATATATATATGTGTGTGTGTGTGTGTGGACAAGATTACGCAAAAACGGTTTGAGCTAGAATCATGAAATTTCGTACATGGGCATTATTCCAAATTTGTAGTTTTTTATCAACTTTTGATAAATATAGCTCAACTGGAAGAGGGCCATTACCTACAACGTTTTGATTTTTAAAAATAAATATATATGTTTGATAATTTTTTACATGATTAAAAATTGTATAAAACTGCTATATATAGAATTTCAGCTTCTCTTAAAGTACCGTAATTAATTTTTTAACACTGCAAATCACGCGCTAACACGTGACGTGGTGCCATCAACAAAGAGCCAAACATGCGCTGGTTTAATAAATATTATTTATTAATTTTAATTTATAATTTATAATTAATTAAATTTAATTTAAATATAATATATGTTATTTAATCCAATTCAAATTTGCGAGATAGTCGAGTGCAGACACTCCAGCTTATTTTTTACTCATTACCCTTATAAAGTAAAAAGTAAATTTTAAAATGGAGACATATCTTCAATATAATTAATGATACGATCTGATAATTATTTTTGATAAGCTAGAAAAAATATCTACATAATTATGTAATAATAATAATTATAATTATATAGATACAACAAATGTTTTAATTGGCACATATTTTTTACGATTTCTTATTTCAAATTAAAATATTTTGATGTTAATACAATTAAACAAATGAGCTGTGCCCAGACACAAAACCGACTGACGATTTGAAATAAATTAATTTCAAAATTTATTGATTGCATGAGAATACAAAAGAGAATCATAAAGTGCCCATAAATAAAATAAAAATGTACCTACTTTTTATTAATTATATCTTCTTCTTAAGATCCCGTCTCCCTTTCGGAGTTTGGCCATCAATATGACTAGGATAGTCCTAGAAGCTGCTCAACCATGATAATTTTTCTTGGGAATGTTAATTCAGTGGTTTCCCGTTGCCTTCCGCATGTATAGAACCAGGAGCTGACAATTCCTGGAGCCGGAGGCAGCTGATGTTAAATTGAATTTTATTAGAAAAATTTGTTTTTAGTTGGAATTGAACACCGACTTCTTGTATAGAAATTTGCTACGCTACACTATCGGCTAGCTGCCTCCTATTATTTATATAAAAATGACAATTATTGAATACACAGAGCAGAGAAATTTAATTTTAGATATTTTTTTAGGTTCCAATCTATTAATTTTAATATTTTCAAAAGTAAAATTTTTATTTAGGAAATGATATAAAGTAAATGATATAAGTAATTATTCTCTCTCTCTCTCTCTCTCTATATATATATATATATATATATATATATATATATATATATAGTATTTTCTTAGGAAGAAGGGCGCATTATTTTTAGTAGCCCATGGGCGCCAAATTCCTTAAGACGGCCCTGATCAGGGATATTATCACGTATTTTTGTGAGATTGTTTTCTCGACGTTTCGGCACCCATTTTGGCGCCATTTTCAAGAAATTATTTAGGTGGGAATATTTTTGAAGACAATCTCACAAAAATACTTAAATTCATATCTATCAGGGATATAATAATAACAATAACATTCACGGAAACTTAAACCAACATATATATATATATATATGTATATATACAGTATTTACATATTTATTTTATTACTTATTATACAATAATTATATATTTTTTATTTTATTATTCTTATTAATATTATTTTTTTCTAAATTTTTTTTTAATTAAGATCGGAATTTGATAAACTTTGTCGATTTCGAGTGTCACCTGGGGCACGTCATGCCAGAGCTTCGCAACGGGTGAAAAATCTAGCAATTCCAAAATTAAGGTGAAAATAAAATTTTTTATTTTAAATAATATTATATGTTGGAATTATATAATATTTTTTTTTATGATTAATATCATTTTTTATTCAATTTTTTTTTTTTTGAAGACAAATGATGGAGACTAAAGAATATTTTTCACCCCCAACTAAAAGACGTAAACGTATTAATTTTCGAATTAAAAAAGCAGAACAATTATGGGGTGTCTATCCACGTCATTTTCATAGTGGCATCTCAGAACCTATTATTCCCAAAAAGAAAAAAAATCTTTTAGAATCAAGGTAAGAGACATAAAGACAATTTGAATTTCTAGTAAAAATTGGATTTAAAAATTATTTATCATTTTTTTTTTAATTATTTATGTAGGACGTCGAAAGAAGAGAAACGACGACGACAACAAAAGAAATTGAAAATATATCAGGAACTTATTGAACGGATAGCAAGTTTGGCAGTTCCTAAAAAAGTATTCCCACCACGACGGGGGCGTAAACGTAAATGGAAACCCCTCCCCCAATTGATGCCACGAGTTGTGAAATTGTCAACAAAACGATATTATGATATACCATTAGATAAAGAACCATTCCAGGTAATTACGCTTATTTAATATAATATTCAATGTAGTATATATATGAGGGTGGGGGGAAAAGTTTCCGGCCTGACCAAGAAAAACGATGTTTTTAAATTTTTTTTTGCTTTATTTTTCAACATAATCTCCATCAACACTGATACATTTCTTATAACGGAGTTCTAATTTAGTTGATTAGTTTAATTAATTAATTTAATTTAATTTAATTTAATTTGATTTAATTTAATTTAAGTCTCATCAGCAGTTATGTTAGCAAACGCGGCACCCACCCTACACACAGCTTTTCCATATTCAAATGGTTGTGCAAAATATTTCGCACACGCTCAGCTGACATCGTACAGATCTCAGCTATCTTGAATGTTGGAAAATAAAACAAAAAAAAAAAAAAAACTTAAAATCATCGTTTTTCTTGGTCAGGCCGGAAACTTTTCACCCCACCCTCGTATATTATACAACTCATTATTATTATTTGATATTTATTAAAAAAAAAGAAATAATAAAGTGAATATATTTTGAAAAGTTTAAATTAAATTTAAAAATATCAATTATATATACGAGGTAGGGTCAATAAGTTCGCGGAATTGTCGCTTATAGTCAAGTATTTCTTAGCTGAAAGGGAGATTTTTGTTTGTGAGGTTGGCATAACTGGTAGTGAATGTGCTTTTGAGGTTAGCAGGCAGTTGTAGTTGGTTCCGTGCGTTCGATGTTTAATATTGTAGATCGTAGTTTCTTTCTTTCGTCGGATTGTGCAATGTCGTCATTAGAGCAGCGTGGCAATATTAAATTCTGTGTGTTGCTGGAGAAATCACCCTCGGAGACTCTTGAGATGCTAAAAAAAGCATACGGAAATTCTGCGATGAAGAAAACAGCAGTTTACGAGTGGCATAAGCGTTTTCGCGACGGTCGCACAACAATTGATGATGACGTTCGGACTGGGCGGCCTTCCACTTCCACTACAGTCGACAATGTTGAGCGCGTTCGACAAATTGGCAGTCCGCTGAATGGAAGTCAAAAACTTCACCAAGAAAACAAAAATTTCGCTTGGACAGAAGCCGGGGTAAGGTGATGTTGGAGGTGTTTTTTGATTACCGTGGAGTGTGATTCATTATGAATTTATTCCTGAAGGGAGAACAGTAAATAAAGAATTGTACACAGAGATCTTAAAACGGCTACGAGATGCAATTCGACGAAAACGACCTGAAAAATGGGCAGAGAATGACTGGTGTTTGTTGCACGACAATGCCCCAGCACATCGATCCCTAATGGTGAAACAATACCTTGCCAAGCATAATGTTACCACTCTGGAACATCCTCCATATTCTCCCAATCTCGCACCACCAGATTTCTACCTGTTTCCAAGGTTAAAAATGGCATTGAAGGGACATCGTTTTGCTGATTCGTCAGAGGTGATTGAAAATGCGACGGAGCGGCTGAAGGAACTTTCAAAAAACGGCTTTCAAGAGTGTTTCCAACAATTATATGAACGGTGGAATAAATGTGTAGATGCAGGAGGAGAGTATTTTGAAGGGAAATAATGTAAGAATGTTATAAATATTTTTAATAAATTTTTAATAACCAATTCCGCGAACTTTTTGACCCTACCTCCTATAATATGAAATACTATGCTTACATACTAACAATAAATAAATATAAAGTATATATAATTTAGAAAAATAGTAGGTATTTTAATATTTTTTCATTAATGTTGATTTGTTTATTTTATTAATTATTTATGAATTCTATATTAAAATTTTTTATCAAAAAGATAAATTAAAAAAAAATGAATTTTTATTAAATTAAAGGTAAGCCGATCAGCAATGAAATATAAAGCGTCGGAGCGTATTAAAAATTTGAGTAAACCCAAAACGTATGAGGAAATTAAACCTTTTGAAACACCTTATGATTACTTGTCCCATCCAGGTAAAGATTTTATTTATTTTATTTTGATGTTTGTTCAATAAAGAACAAAATAAAAAACAAAATATTTATCCTAATATATTATTTTAGCAAATGCATGTCACCATTGTATTAAACTAGCCACCCCGAAAGTGGCTGCAAAGAAGGAGGAGGAGGCGCCCAATGAGTGGGCATTCAAAGTGAAACCACTTGCACTTGTCGCTTTCTGTTCCCCAAGAACCAAGAAACTTGCCAAACCACGTAGAAAATTCACCGCATAACACTTCATGTTATTTAAGTTAATTGCTTAGTTTTTATTATAATTGATTAAATTATCATTTATTTATTTGTTTATAGGAATCAAATTTAAAAAAAAATAAATAATTAATCAGAAATTTCCTAATTTATTTTCATAATAGACACATAAGATGGGAGAAATAGAATATATAAATATTTTTTCATGTATTTCTCAAATAAATGTTAAATATTTAATGATAAAGCAAAGGAGAGAGAATGTATATTATACAAATAAATTAACTACTTTAAATTTTATAAGAATTTTAATTGGCTGCACGAAAAATTTAAAAATAGGCATGCATATTCAATTATTAATTTTTGTATATATACAGGGTGATTATAAAAGGACTTTACAACTTTAAAAGCACATAGATATTTATTGAAATTGCTTACAGAATTGAGAAAGGTGTCATTTTATTATAAAACACTTCAAGTTTAACATATGAGTGTCATTTTGTTTCGATGTGACTGCCCTTGGTAATGCGACATATATCTCACCGATAATCGATTTCTTGCCATACTTGTTTCAGCATATCAGTTGATCCGATTGATCCGATCTGAGGGATTAAAAAGTTTTCCAGCATATCAAGATCAACAATTCCATTGATAGTTTTTTCCATGAAGAAAAAAGGGCCGTACAGTTTAAATGACTGACGGCACAAAAACATTCACTAAGACTAATTTCAATAAATATCTATGTGCTTTCAAAGTTGTAAAGTCCTTTTATAATCACCCTGTATTTTTGAAATTGCTTACAGAATTGAGAAAGATGTCATTTTATTACAAAACACTTCAAGTTTAACATATGAGTGTCATTTTGGTTCGATGTGACTGCAACAAATTAGTGACTCAGATAAGGAAGCTGGTAGTGAATTCGTTTTTTGTGCCGTCAGTCATTTAAACTGTACGGTCCTTTTTTCTTCATGGAAAAAACTATCAATGGAATTGTTGATTTTGATATGCTGGAAAACTTTTTAAACCCTCAGATCGGATCAATCGGATCAACGATGCAGTTGCTCAAGTTACAATTGATATGCTGAAACGAGTATAGCAAGAAATCGATTATCGGTGAGATATATGTCGCATTACCAAGTGCATTCACATCGAAACAAAATGACACTCATATGTTAAACTTGAAGTATTTTATAATAAAATGACACCTTTCTCAATTCTGTAAGTAATTTCAATAAATATCTATTTGCTTTCAAAGTTGTAAAGTCCTTTTTAATATAATCACCCTGTATATAATATATATTAAAAATAAATATTAATTGAATATAATTTTGTCATAATAATTTATAATATATCATATCATATATTTTGAAAAATTTAAAATATACTAATTTAATTTAATCAATTAAGAATTAAATTATAATTTATTTAATTTTTAAAAATTTTTAAATGAAAATTTATTATATTAAAACTAATATTTTCAAGTTTTTAATCAAAAAAATTTCTCTTTGAAAAAGTTTCAATATAATATGTATCTATAAAAATAGAAATAAATAAATAAATATATGTTTTATATAAAAATGTATTTTTATCTATTATTTCTCCTGTATATTATATTAATTTAATTAAATTTTATTTTTTAGTCGACACAAAAACAATAGAATTTTATTAATTTTTAGTTTTTTTCTTTAATGAAAATTATATTTCAATTTTATACAGAGATTCTTTTTATTTATTTATTTATTTTTTGAAGATTTACTTCGAATGATATAAAATTCAATCTTTATTACCATTAATATAAGCTTACAAAAAAAAAAAATTACTTAAACTTATTTAAAAAATTGATACTTACATTAAAATTTATTTCATGTTGTTTTAGTTTGTTCTTCTCTTCTTTTTTTCTTATTCTTCCTCTTCTACTTTTCAATTTTCTTTAAATAATTTGATAAGAATGTTAATATCGTTTCTTGAGAGAAATACAATCAACAGTGAGTCAATGAATGAGTGATGCAAATTTTTCATTAAAAAATAAAACAAGTTTGATATTTTTTCTCATTTTTTTATCTTTGTAACAAAATTCAGAAAGTTTAAAAACTTTCAATATAAAAATAATTAATATCAATTCAAATGACAAAATTACAATAATCAATTTATTATAATTATAATTATAATTATTATTATTATTATTATTATTATTATTATTATTATTATCCGAGTTGTTACACTTACTCAGTACTACGTAACATACTGGTATACTTTCACTTATATTATTTTTATATTTTATTTATATTATTATTATTATTATTATTCTGATGGAGAGCGAAATATTATTATAAATTTTCAAAAACATTAAATGTTAATTTAATGAAATAAATTTAAATAAATAAATTACATTATTAATTTTATGAGTATATTTACAAAATTTATTAACTAAAACTTTAGATTTTTGTTTTTTTTACAAATTTATATATATACAAACATGCTTATTTATTTTATTAAAATATAATTTATAAAAATTATAATTATTAGAAAAAAAATTATTTTTTAATCTTTTTTTTCTTAAAAATGTAGAAAAGTTCTACAATACATTCTAATAAAAAACAAAGAAATTAAAATAATTTTTATTTTGATTACTATTACTAGATATTTATTCACTAATTTTAATTCCAAATCAAGTAACAATAATCCAATTTCTAGATTAGGGATCATTAAATTATTTTTCAACATTTAAAAATAATATTTACAACTTTTTATTAATTAATTTGGCTGTAAAAATTGATAATATCACAGGGAAATGTTGGGCATAACAAAACAATAATTTATTCCATTCTATGCATCACCTAAATACAATTAGGGAAGAAATTTAAATTGAATTTTATTAGAAAAATTTGTTTTTAGTTGGAATCGAACACCGACTGCTTGTGTAGAAAATTGCTACGCTACACTCTCGGCTAGCTGCCTCCTATTATTTATATAAAAATGACAATTAATGAATACCTTGGCCCTTTTTGATGGTTTAATGAAACTAATTGCGAAAAAATTAAAATGATTACTCCAAGGATACGATGAGCATACAAAATTAAAGAATTGTAATAGATTGGATAGAAACAAATGGTGAAATGTAAAATTTTTAATTTCATTAGCGCTACCATGATTAGATATTTTAGAGGAGCTATTTAAAATAGATGATTCGACTAAAAATAAGAATGAAAAAGATAAAGGCTCTCCCTTTACACAGCATTTTCAGTGCATTTCTTTTATTTATACTTTATATTTTAAAATTGAATTATAAAAAAGTATATTTTTCATTTTATAAAAAAATATCAAAAAAGATATATTTTTAAAATTTTTGTTTTAATTAAATATATCATTCATTTTAATACTAAAAAAAATATTTGAAATTTAGAATAGATTCAATAACTATTAGATTTATAGATTCTTACCTAATAATTTTTTTTTTTTTTAAGTTTGATTTAGCCTCTTCAAGGAAAGATAAAATAAGTTTAAATATTTAAATTAAGTTCCCCTCTGATTAGCTATTATACTAATGGATGAAAAAATAACATAAAAAGGAAGACATCATTTCATCTCTTGATGAAGATAATAAATAGGTAGATGAACAAGTAGACGTAAAGTGTTTGAACAAAAAAAAATTCTATTTATTTATTTTGAAAAGTCTTAAATATTAATTAATAAAAATTAAAAGTTGATTTCATTGAAGTTATTCTATTAAACTACAATTTCTTCATTATTTTTGTTATTTTGTTGTTCGTTTTTTAAACTTTTCTCGATATCAGCGAGAGTACGATTTCGTGTTTCTGGTAAAAATAAATATAAAAATAAAGCACCAAAAAGGGCTACGCACCCGAAAAGACCAAATGTTCCAGCAGCACCGAAGTCACAGAACATTGCTGGACTTGTTTTAACAACCAAGAAGAGGCAGAGAAAGCCAAAAGTGGAAGAAATTCCAGAACCAATACCACGCCCGGAAGAGGGGAACACCTCACCGATCATAACCCATGGGAGGGGCACGAGCCCTGTACTAACCCAACAAATATAAGAAATGAGACAAACTATCGGGGTGTATGTAATTTGAGAAATGGGCTTAAAGTTGTTCTGAACAGAGATAAGGAATCCAGCTAAAACGGCCAAAGAGAGGGCAGTTCCGATGCAGGAAGAAACTGCCAAGGAGCGTCGAGAGAATCGCTTAAGTAAATAACAAGCAACCAGAGACATCAACGCACGAACCACATCGATTATATTCGTTGCAAAATATTCATCAATATTCTTCGTTCCCAAATCCTAAAAAAAAAAGAAAAAAATTACAAAAAAATATTTATGTATTTATTGTTAATAATAAAAATTCTTTGTACGTCCTACGCAAGGACAGCGCATATCAAGCCAATTATATCAATGAGGTGTCCTATGATCAGTAGAACGGGTCCTCTCAACCTTTACCTTGATTTGCTTGATCGGAGGCGCTATCAAGTAGCTTTTCCCCAATGTTGTTCCCGGAGGCTGGGTTGACTCCGTCCCATAGACCCCAGCTTGGGAAATTCCCTTGCCAGGCCCGGGACTTGAACCCGGGACCATGTGAATGTGAGGCAGGTTCGTTACCCACACACCCAATGACGCCTAATCAATATTTTTCTGATATATTTTAAATAGCTATTCTATATAAGTTTAGATTTATGAAATAAAGAAATAAAATAAAATTTCACTCAATTTTTATTAAGTATTATATAATATTAGTATAATTTATTTTAGCCAAGTTTTTTTTTCATTTAAATTTACCTGAAGTATAGTTACTGTATAAAAGGCAATTGCATTGATCCCGCTAAATTGTTGTGCAAAAAAGAATGCAATCATAATGAACAATTGTTTAAGAAATACACGATCCATATTGTGTGTCCAACTTCTTGAGATTGCAAGATCTTTTTGTATACGCCTCTTTCGTCCAACATCAATTAATTCAGCCAATTCATTCTACAAATATGATTATTATTATTATTATTATTATTATTATTATTATTTTTAAACAAGTACCCTCGCTTACTCATTCGAATCATATAATATTGTATATTAAATTTTTATAATTTTTTAATTAAAAAAAAAAAATAGAAAAAAAATAATAAAAGTAGAATGTATACTTCAGCTTGTAATCCACGATAGAATTGAAAAGAAACGCGAGCAGCTGCTTCACCATAATTGTCTAAAAGCCAAACGGGTGATTCTGGTAGACAGGACAATGCAATAAAACAAAAAATTGGAAAATATCCACAAAGCATTGCATTGATGGACCAAGAAAGATACGTGCCCAATAGATGCGTAAAAAGTATCCCTAAAGAAATTGCTATAAAAAAAGAATAGAAACAAAAACATATATTATTTTTATTCTCTAAACCAGGGGTTCTCAACCTTTCAGGCTTTGCGCCCCCCCCCCTTAGAACACTGATGTGAGGTCACGCCCCCCTGTTTCAGAGTATCACAATATCATCTGACCTTTTTTTTTTTAGAACCATTTTGAAAAAAATTGAAAAAAATCGGAAATGTTTGAAAAGTTTGGCCACAAAATCATCTTACCTTTTTTTTTTGTTTTTTTTTTTTACAACAAAATTTTCAAAAGTTTGCGGGGACTTGGAATGTGCTCACGCCCCCCAGGTTGAGCCACTTTTTGTCAATATGGTAAACTTTTACACATATCTTTTTCTTTGTGTGCCGCCAAATTTTTAAACCGTTAAAAGTGTGCCGCGGTAAAAAAAAATGTTGAGAATCACTGCATTAAGGTTTAAAATTATTTCTATTTTTCATTTCTATCAATCATAAATGATAGTTTGCAATAATTTTCATAGATGATCAAATTTTTTTTTTAAAAGGATCATAATAAATATTTAAAAAAACCATTAGATTATGATTTATAAAAGTCAAGTAGAGAAGGGTTAATTAAGAAAGGCTAATGAAAAGTTTATTTATAGGGATATTAATTAATTATGAAGATCAAGGCAGTTGAAGCCATAACATATATGGTTGTTACAAACTACAGTGGCGTAAAAGAGATGGTTATAAGAAAAAAAGTTTTTTTTAAATTGAAAATTTGAAAGAATACCATATTATATGAAGAGAGGGAGAGAGAGAGAGAAATTAATTTGTGCTCATATTAAAAATGTAGATATTTTCATTTTCTTTTTTAAAAATGATTTCCTTATTATTTATACTTTTTAATATAGTAGAACATGAGATTTGTATGGGAAATATAATTATGTTTATTCAAATTTAAATTTATGTTACTACAAAATAATAGATTAACAGAAGGTATATAAAATTTCATTATGTTAAAAAAAAACTGTACCAAATAAGGCTAAATAAATTAATAAAAAACAAAATTGCAAAAAATGGGGTTGCTGTTGTCACTGGGATTCTCTTTCTCTATTCCTACTATAGAAAATATTTATTTATTAAATTAAAAACATAAAAATAAATATTATAATTCATTTTTTTTTATTTTATAATAAAATTGTACTTTATTATTTGTATTGGAAAAGTTGAAATTTTATAATATTTAAAATATTATATTGATAAAAAAAACAAGAAATCATACATTACTTCAATTTGTAATTTTATTAATTTATAAATTTTATGAGCAAACAAATGATTTAAATTGATAGAATAGAATTATACATATTATAATATATATTAGCGTTTTTCAACCTTTTTGGACCAAACGCCCACTTCGTAAGGCCGGCTTCATAATACGCCCCCTATAAATTTTAAGAGATATAAATTCAAAATCTTTTTTTTTTTATTGAAAAAAATTGAAAAAAGCGGAAAAGCCTGTTCGCTTTTTTTTAAAGTTGAAAATGATTTCGCCCACCAAAAATACTATCGCCCCCCAAAATCGTATAATCAAATAATCGGTCCCTTTAAGATGTCGATCGTCCAGGTTGAGAATCACTAATATATATGATAATTTCAATTAAATTTTAAAATATAAAGGTAATAATAATAATGATCAAGGTCTAAATTAATTATCTTTTCTTCATATTCATTTTGTTTTTTATATTTAAATAATATATATATATATATATACGTAAAATTCTTTATATTCTATTCTATACTATGGGGAGACAATTTATACTAATATAAATATTATTACTTTATTCTCCTATATATATATAATATATATATATATAATTATTTCTAGGAATATAAATTCAATAAGTCTTGTATGCTGTTAAAAGGTCAATGTCATTTTCAATGTTTTTTTTTTATCTTTTTTCCTCTATTGATTATACTAAATCAAAATATTTATGGTATTTACATTATTATTTTTTTAATGAATGAATGCATTTTGATAATTGCGGTAATTTATAAAAGTCAAAAAGATAATTTTATTATCTATTTTATTTTTAATTATTGATTACTAAATGAAAATTAATCTTTACGAAGTCAATGTAAAATAAGATAAAAAAGATTTGTTGAATGTACAGTTAAATACAAAAATATTGTTTTCAACTTTGCTTTTCAATTCGTTATGTATTTATAAATTTTCGTAGAAAAGTTTTAAATAACCTGTTTTGTGTATTTAATTGTATATAATATTTGTTAAAATATTATATTTTATATGTCTGCCCCTTAACATTATGCAACCAAATGCATTAGAGAATTTCTCTGAATGTGTTCAAAAGAAAAGGTGAATTTTAAATTATTTCGAAAAGTATTTGTTTTTTAATCAATATCTATTTTTTCTCTTCAAAGTAATTCCACTCAGATATAATACACTTATGCCAGCACTTCTGAAATGCGCTTTTCGGTCATCAGCTCGTTCTTCGATTCCGACTTTATCTAATTAATTGTAGCAAAACGCTTTCCTTTCATTGGTCTCTTTCATTTAGGGTATAAGTAAAAGTCCCAGGGAGCCAAATCTGGTGAATACGGTAGTTCAGGCATGATTACGGTGTTGTTTTTTGTCTAAAAAATCACGAAAAAGCAAGTGAGCTGATGTATTATCGTGATGCAGAATCCATTATTTGTTTTTCCACAATTCCGATCATTTGAGCAGTATTGCTACACGAAAACGTTGCATAACTTCCTTGTAATATTCCTTATTTTTTTTAAGTAAAAAATCGAAGAACAAAACGTGACTAAACTTTTTCAGTTGTACAAAACAACCTAATAATCCAAAATGGCTGATAATGTCAACATATGAGAAACATATGTTTACCAACATAACAAACAACAAAAATAAAATCAATAATCAGTACACAGCCCGCGAAAATTCAAAATTCACTTTTTCTTTTGAACAGACCTCGTACATACATATTTATTTATTAATATAAGAAAAATAAAATATTAATCAATATATTATTTTTTTAAATTTTGTAATTGTTAATGTAAATTATATTTTTTCTAAATAATAATATATTATAACTAGAGAATAACACTAACCTAGTGAAATAGATGCAAGGAATATGCCTCTGTAAACTGGCGCCGTTACTTCAGCCATATAAACCGTGCTTAGTGGACCTGCTAAGCCCACACAAAATCCTGTGATAATTCGTCCAGCGTATAACATTTCAATATACGATGCACACGAGATGAGCATCCAACCCAAAGAAAATGGAATGGCGATTAAAAGATGACTCATTCGTCGTCCATATTTGTCAATAATTGGACCAGAAATCAAACAACCAAAACACATTGGCAAGGCGGCTAAACTGGCTGAAATTAATTAATAATAATAATTAATTAACTTAATAGAAATTAAAAAAAGAAAACTTCTTACCAATCCAGGATGCTTGTTCTTTGTCAATTGGAATAGTAGAATTGGCAGCCTGTAGTTGTGGTAAAAGTACAGCCGAGTATCCAGAAGTCATTCCGGAACTTACCACAATCCCGAGGGCTCCAATACACGCAAAAGTCTGTACAACGACGTCATTATTGTACATAAAATATTTTTAAATTTTCCAAGTTATTTATTTACTCAAATTGACAATTTACTACTTATTAGGTGATATAGTAGTATAGTAGTAGTGTCGGCTCTTTTATTGTGTTCAAAATTATAATAAGTATACATTATAATTTAATTGAAATAAATATAATAAAAATTGAAATTAATAAAGTCAAGATTTCTATGCTCAAAAAGAATTTGAAATTTGGTTCCTTTAATGACCTTTATTTGGTATTATTAAAAAAAAAACAATTTGTTGCTTGCTAAAAAAATCGATGTTTCGTAGAAAATGATCAATTTTAATTAATAAAATCTAAACAAATAATGAATGTAAAAAAATATTTTATTTTTAAAACGGCGCCCCTCAAAATTTAGCGCCCCGGGGAGTCGTCCGGCTTGCCCGCCTCTTTATCCGGCGTTGATTCTATCTTCGTTAAATTGAATAGATTTATAATTGAACATATAATATCTATTAAGTAAAAAAAGACATCTACCATAGTTTCTATTAATTAATCATATTCTTTTAGATTTTATTGAATTTAGATTAATAAATAATTAACTTTTTATTATATCTTGAATTTTATTGACTTTATTATTTTCTAAATAGATTTATCGTTAGTTATACAACCTGTCGGATTATTGGGGTGAATGGATTTAGCAGGCATGCCAATCTTGGAATAAATTTTTTCTTAGGATCAGTGACGTTTGTGGGCTGCGGCGATGGTCGTTTTGGTACGAGCTCACGCTCTTCGGATAAACGCACACTCGATGGCATCACGATCACTGATGGACCTTTAATATTGATCACGTCGTCCTTTTTCTTTGATGACATCTAACCTGTAGTAAAAACAATAGATATATTTAGAATTTCTTAAAATAATATTTAATAGAAATTAAATATGATTAGAGTTATAATTAATTAAGGCGCCATTGGGTGTGTGTGTAGCGATCCTGCCTCACACTCAAGTCCCGGGCCTGGTAAGGGAATTTCCCTAGCTGGGGTCAACCCAGCCTCCGGGAACAAAAATGGGGAAAAGCTACTTGATAGCACCTCCGATCAAGAAAATCAATGTAAAGGTTGAGAGGAGCCGTTCTACTGATCATAGGACTCCTCATTGATAGAACCGGCTAGATATGCGTTGTCCTTGCGTAGGACGTACAAAAGTTTTTTATAATTAAAATATTTTTAATACATATCTTATCATATTAACTAAAAAAAATTGTATATATATATATATATATGTAAATATAATATAGAAAAATATTATATGTTAAGGGGACTGTGTAAATAGTTTGTATTGATAATCTTATTAGGCTAGCTAAAATTGTATATATGTCACATATATGTATATAGGTTGTATATATGTTTGTAAATGGGTTCTCGGAAACCGCTCTAACGATTTTTATGAAATTCACACCATAGTTAATATTTATAAAGAAAATTTGGTCTGTATAGGTTTAAGTATCATGAAAAATTATCTTTGTTAGTTTTTTCATAATTTAAAATAGGAATTTTAATAAAAAAAAATGACGTCAACAACAACGTCAGACAGCGCTTCCTTAAATACAAAATATTATAAATAAAATAAAATTAAAAATATTTATTTTAGTAATATTTTGTAATCAAATTACGAAATATATATTATAGTTATATCCACATAACATACTTTTCTGTTTTTCGGTGCATTAATACGTACGTTTAAGAGCTCTATGTTTTATGAGTAATTTTTTTAATTGTATGTTCTTTTAAATTATTTAATATATTTTGTAGTTCATTTATTTTAAATAATAGTATTAATCTTAAATATATTCGTAGTTCATAAGGAATCATTTTTTAAAGGACCGAGCCGCGGCTCGGTGAACTAGGTCCTATATAAAATTTTCAGAAAATTATTTTATAAAGTTATGTAAATATTTTTATAGAATTCTGCTACTCGTAAACTTGAAAGAATTTGCAGCCACTACACTCTTTTTCCTACCACATCCTCTCCCATTTTTCATATATCTTTCAATAACTTTCTCTATAATCATTCAACAAAATCTTTTCAATTTTATAATTTTAATTATTTTTATGGATGCTTAGTATTCGTATTCATATCCCTATTCATTCATTCCACATTTTACAAAAAGTGTATATTGACCAATATCAATCAATCAATCTTTCATTCCTCCAATACTTTAATTTTTTGTAACTCAACTCTGTCTAATTTAATTTATTATTAACAAACAATAAATTAGGGTAGAACTCGAATCTATTTTCTACATTATTTAAATAGGAATTTTTTAAAAAAAAACATGTTTTCCTAAATGTACACTTAAGTATATACGAGGATGGGGTGACAAGTTTCCGGCCTGACCAAGAAAAACGATGTTTTTAAATTTTTTTTTTTTGCTTTATTTTTCAATATTCAAGATAACTGAGACCTGTACGATGTCTGTTGAGCGTGTGCGAAATATTTTGCACAAGCCTTTGAATATGGAAAGCTGTGTGCAACGTGGGTGCCGCGTTTGCTAACGTTACACCAAAAACTGCTTCGAAAAACCATTCCTACCGACAATTTGGCGCTGAAGTCGTAATCCAAACGAATTTTTGCGTCGATTCATAACTGTTGATGAGGCTTTAAATTAAATTAAATTAAATTAATTAGAACACCGTTATGAGAAATGTATCAGTGTTGATGGATATTATGTTGAAAAATAAAGCAAAAAAAAATTTAAAAACATCGATTTTATTGGTCAGGCCGGAAACTTTTCACCCCACCCTCATACAATCCTACAAAGTAAATAAAATTAATTTCATATTTAAGTATATATATATAGATTAATAATTGTAGAACTTTTCTCCTTGAGATTGGT
Organism: Labia minor; assembly: GCA_963082975.1. Taxonomy (NCBI): domain Eukaryota; kingdom Metazoa; phylum Arthropoda; class Insecta; order Dermaptera; family Spongiphoridae; genus Labia; species Labia minor. The sequence continues at coordinate 120,101,194 of OY720344.1, read as the reverse complement.
ATATTCACACCAACAGACACACACACACACACACACATAAAGGCCAAAGGATAATCAAGAATGTATTATTATAAAACCTAGTCAAACAACTGCCAAGGTAAGAAAATAATAAACTCGAATATATATCTATGAAAATCGCAAAAATGTCACTTGAAATTGATGTCAATTGTGCAAATAAAAATAAAAAAAATGAAAATAACAAATTAAAAATGAGTTTTTTTTTAAAATACTTTTTTTTAATTAACATAAAAGTTAATCAAAGTTTAACTAAAATATCATAATAGAGAATATTATTATTTTTTTACTATTAATACATTATAAATATTAGAAAATAAAAATAAAAATTGATTATATATATATATGTATATATATATTGTAATGATTTTTTTGTCTATGGGTGGATATCGAAGGAGAAAATCTAAGAAAAAGAAGGGTTCGTCTTCTGTGTGTAATGGAAAAGGATGGTCTTTGAATCGGCATGAACTGCCCCGGAGATCTGGACTACAAAAAAAGAGAAAAAAATTAAATTTACCATTAAGAAGAAAATTTATAATAAGATTTATAATATTTAATGTTTAAATATAAATTTTCAAAATCTTTAAATTTTTAAATGTAAAGATTTTAAATTATAAAATTATATGCAGTAATTTTTTTATATTTTTTATAAAAAAAAGACGTTTTATAAAAATTATAAATAAACCAATATTTGTTGGGAAATAATTTTTTCAATTCTTTGATTAAAAAAATAAAAAAACAATCCTCCTTGGAAAACAATATTTTTTATTAATAATGTAGCCGGTCCTTTTGTAAGCGTGGACGACCGAGTGTAATGGTGGTCCTTTTTTTTCTTCCAGTAAAGTCCGTCTGCTCTCGACGATAGCCTACGAACGAATGCCATTGTCTCTTTTCAACAACTCTCTTCTGGGGAAACGTATTACAATAATAATCCTTTCCAAAAATAAATATATTTTTAAATAAATAAATTTTTTTATTTTTTATTTTTAAGGATTAATGATATTTTTAAAATATCATTACAATATATATATTGGTATATAGGTATATCAAATGAAAAAAGATTCAAGATATAATTATTATTATGTACGATATATCGATTCCAAATTATTATTTACTAGAGAATGGAAATAGTTTTTGATTATTTGTCAATTGTGTTATTTGATATGTTATCATATATAGGCAGGGGGGGTATATATATATACATACATTTATAATTATGAAATAATTTTCTTTCTATTTTAATATATGAAGTACCTGACCGTTTAACAAATTTATACAATTTATTATTATAAACTCTAAAAATTTTAAAATTTTTTAAATTATTTATTAGAATTGTCAAATAGGTTTTCAAAAATTGATCCATCAAAAATATGTTCCCTAAAATGGTACAATTTAATTAAAATAAGTTGATTTTCATTTCAAGATGAAAACTATATTCAAATTTCCATGATAAAATATTTTTTCCTATATTTTATATATATATATATATATACAATAAAATTTATATATAAAATTGTTGCTAGTATAATAAGATAATACATATATAAAAAAAAACTGTGGTTTCTATTATAATATAATACTTTAACTTAATGAAATCAAATAATATATTAAAATTGAAGATGAATATGTAAAATTAATTTAAAGTATATAGCAAGCAAGCATGTATTAGGCTAATAAGGCCAATAAGGACAGTTGAATCTCATTTATTGAGGGTAAGCCAGAGATTGCTATGCAGGAATTAAAAAAGAATTGTCCCCTTCAGGGTCACGGAGAAGCAAGGCATTTGAGTTGGCCGCCAATCGACATGGCGGCGAATCTTTTCAATCTGTCAAAATTCAATAATTCATATTTAATTAACGAAGCACCGTAAAATTATATAATACTAGTGAAAATGAATCTATGTTTTATAATGAATCGATTCGTATAGGTTTTACCTGTTGTTATAAGGCAATACTTTTTGTTGAACTGAAAATATAAACCGATATTAAAATTAATTAAAAATTTTCATTTAATGATACGGAAAATCAATTTTATTTAGAATCTGGCTAAAATTATGTTCAATGGATTTGCCTTGGTTACAATTGACAAGATTTAGTCAAAAATTTTAATAAAATGAAAAACATTGATTAGATTGGTTTTTCTAATTCTCCAAAGCGTACTATAAATAGGAGTTCCAAATTTTATACTAATGTGAAGCGTTGGAGAGGTGGGTCCTCTCAGAGGCATATAAGACATGTCTCACTCGTGAATTTACGGGGTTTTGCTAGTCGAGATACTGGCGTAATCTGGATATATTTGAATTGACCCCCCGAAGGGGGGTCAATTCAAATATATATAGAAGACTCTTATAGAGTCTCCTATAAAAGCCAAGATTTCAATTTTTTTTCTTTTTAATGAATCTCTGCTAGGTATTCTCCTTCATCCAAATAAATTTGATTTTTTTGAATGACCAGGGGAGGGGGGAAGAGTAAGGGACTGGATTAAAAGGAGTCACGGGTGGACACGGACATGATTCCCTCCTATGCAAGAAAGGATTCATGAGCTCACGTGAGGGCAGGGACGCTACTCCCTGAGGTAGAAATCTTTTCTATTGGCATCATAGAGAAGAGACTACCCGTTACCCGTCAAAAAATTTCTATATAAGTCTTACTATATATTTCTTTTCTATTTTTACTATCTCGACTATCTCGCAAATTTGAGAATTGGATTAAATAACATAATATATTATATTTACATTAAATTTAATTAATTATAATTTATAAATTAAAATTAATAAACACACACACACACACACAGATACATTTTTCTCAACCTTAGTGAAAATGATTCAGGAACCTTCAAAACGTATAAAAATATCAAAATCTCAACATCGAAAATTTTCGTGATCGCAATACTATTTCTGGCGAAGTTAAAGTTTCATCCAAATTCCTGAAGTCTCCCAATTTGTTTACTAAGCAATTTCTAGCTGGGTTTCTTCGTTGCCTTTCAAAATATAGATTGCAGATTTCTCAAATGAAATAAAACAATTTATTTAATTTATTTATATTAATTATATAATTCTATCAACTTGTTTTCTTGTTTGGACTAAGCACCAGGTGATTTGATTGTCGCTAGGATAAGATACGTAATTCATAGGAGAGGGCTAGGAGTCAGCTGGGTTTTTAAATAACGCAACATTACACTTATTTATTATTATAAATATATGGCTCGAGTCGAAATTTGAGTAGAAATTTAGAAAAAAAATGCCCTCGAGATATTTTCATCAAAATAGATCGAAAATGTGAAGGTCAAATAATAAAATTATTTCTAATATATTCAAAATTTAGATGAATTAAACAAATTATCATTTTCATAATTTAATAGAATAATATATCTGCAATAAAATCAGTTCTATACATAATATAACATAAAAATAAATAAATAATTGAATAGCTATTATATAATAAATAAATGTAAATGATTATTATTGAAAAAAAAATTTATAGTGACCCAAGGGTTAAAAAAATAGTATATAAAAGCCGTTGCCAATTTCTAATAATAAATTTTTTTATAAAATATTTAATACGAGGTCATTTCAAAAGAAAAGGTGAATTTTCAATTTTCGCGGGCTGTGTACATTTGATTATCGAAACTTTTTTTTTTGTTATGTTGGTACACATATGTTTCTTAAATGTTAATATTATCAGCGATTTTGGATTATCAGTTTGTTTTTGACAACTGAAAAAGTTAGTCACGTTTTGTTCTTTGATTTTTTGCTTTAAAATAAATAAGGAATATTACAAAGAAATTATGCAACGTTTTCGTGTAGCAATACGGCTCAAACGATCGGAATTGTGGAAAAACAAATCATGGATTGTGCATCACGATAATGTACAGCTAACACATATATTCTTGTTCGTGATTTTTTGACCAAATAACGGAATCATCCCTCAACCACCATATTCACCAGATTTGGCTTCCTGCAACTTTTTTCTATTCCAAAAACCAAAGAGAACAGATGAAAGGAAAGCGTTTGGCCACAATTGATGAGATAAAGTCAGTATCGAAGTACGAGCTGATAGCCATTCCGAAAAGCGCATTTCATAAGTTCTTCGATTGGAAGAAGCGCTGGCATAAGTGAATTCTATCTAAGGGGAATTACTTTGAAGGGGACAAAATGGATATTGATGAAGAAATAAATACTTTTCGAAATAATTCAAAATTCACCTTCTTTTTTGACACACCTACACTAGAATATACTAGAATATACCTAAAAATGAATATTTTAAAAATATTTTAATAATTTTTTTTTATAAAATGTTTGGCAATATTATAATACAATCATTAAATGATTTAATTTGATGAAATTTTGAAAATATTTAGCACTACATTTATACAAATCACGTTGTTATTTAATTTAATTAAAAGTTGAATAAATTTCAGATAAAGTGTAAATATTAACAATTATATAGGCTTGATCGTATATACAGAGCCTTCGAAAATTCAAAATTCACCTTTTCTTTTGAACAGACCTCATATGATGGAACTCTTTCCTTTTGAAATCGCTACCCCATTTCTGGTTTCTCTTCAAGTGTTAGATTAGTTTAGAAATTTTTTTTTTCGATTTGTACTGTTACTAAATTTTAGACATTTAATTTATGTATTTATTTTAAATAGATACAAATAATTTCAGGTCTTTCAAGATAATTATGTAACATATATCGTTATTTATTTATTTTAAATTTTTTCAATACATAAATTTAATATAATAGTTTCCGTTAAGAAATCGAAATTAATTTTTATTAATTATTATTAAACATTCAAAAATGGAAGGGTGTTTATAATTATGCCCTAAAGCTGACATTAACCCTATTCTCTGTTCGAACTTTAAAATTACAGGTAGGATTTATATTTTATTCATTATCAAATTTGTTAAAAGAAAAAAAAATTGAATTAAATCTCAATATAATATTATAGTGAATTGTTTTTAAGGGTAGTTTTTTTAAAAAAAATAAAATTTATACTTGATTTATCAATATAAGGGAATTTTGTAAATAAAACCACGTATTGATATTTTTTATTGTAAATTTATTCAAAAAAAAAAAAATACAAAAATTACACAACGTTTCGATTGCTACTTCTGCAATCGTTATCAAGCGACTGCACTGTTGTTGCAACTCGCAATCGAAACAATGTGTATTTTTCGTATTTTTTGAATAAATCTACAATAAAAAATATCAATGTGTGGTTTTATTTATAAAATTCCCTTATATTGACAAATCAAGTATAAATTTTATTTAAAAAAAACTACCCTTAAAAACAATTCACTTTAATATTATATTGAGATTTAATTCAATTTTTTTCTTTATTTACAAAATTCAATTATAAATAAAAACATCCACCAAAGTTTTAATAATTTGATTTGTCAATATTTGTAATTTTATTAAATTTAAAATATTAAAATTTATTTGTCAATATAATAATTTCTTAATTTTTGTTTTTGTTTTCTTTATCCATAGAGATATCAGTAATAATTTATTCTCTTTTAAGAAAAATAACGCCTTGTATTTTTTCAAAAAAAAAAAATATTTGTTTGTAGTAAAAAAGAACAAACAACTAAAATTAACAAAGTGAAAGAATAGAAAAATATTAATGAATAGAATCAATATTTAAGAAAAATATCTTTATATAGATTATTTTAATAGAAGATTGATGAAAAAAAACTATAAAACAAATAATGATTCTATTATTTTAATGATTTTAATTTATTTTTACACTTTCAAGTAAATTTAAGTCTGATTTTGAATTATTTCGAAAAGTATTTATTTATTCATCAATATCTATTTTTCCCCTTCAAATGAATAATTCCCTTCAGATATAATGCACTTATGCCAGCGCTTCTTCCAATTGTCGAAGCACTTCTGAAATTTCGGTATGGCCATCAGCTCGTTCTTCGATTCCGACTTTATCTCATCCATTGTGCCAAAACGCTTTCCTTTCATTGGTCTCTTCAGTTTTGGGAAAAGTCGCAAGGAGCAAAATCTGGTGAATATGGTGGTTGAGGCATGATAATAGTGTTGTTTTTGACAAAAAAATCACCTATGATTTGTGAGTTGGTGCATTATCGTAATGCATTATCATAATACAGTTTTTATGATTAGTTTTTCCATAATTCCGATCGTTTTAGCCGTATTGCTTCACGCAAATGTTTAATAAATACCTTGAAATATTGCTTATTTTTTTTCTTTTAAATAGAAAATCGAAGAACATAAAACGTGAATAACTTTTTTAGTTGTCAATAACAAACTACTAATCCAAAATGGCTGACAATGTTAACATATAAGAAATATATGTGTACCAACATAAAAAAAAGATTCGATAATCGAATGTACACAGCCAGCGACAATTCAAAATTCACCTTTTCTTTTGAACAGACCTTATGTATATATATATAATTATATCGTAGGAAAGATTAAACATTTATTTTTTCATTTTTCCTTCCAGAAAAAACAAGTCTAACGATAAACATAATACAACCGGACTATAAATATAGATTCTGTATTTGGTCTGAATTAAATAGTTAATAAATTAAAAAAAATGCTACCCGCAATTTGCCTGCCGGGGAGTCGTGCCAAATTTGGTGAAATTCGGTCAAGAACTGTTAGGAGGGGATCTCCGTTCGAGAGTAAATCCAGCAGCATTGCATTATGTTTGAAAACAATTTCATTAATTAATTTATAATTTATACTTATCAATTAAATGGTTTTATTTTTAAATAGAAATATAAATATATATACAATCTTTCTTCTAATATGAAGTTAAAATAATCTATAATAGGAATAAAATTTTAAAAAGAATCTCTATAATAAAAATAAGCTGGAGTGTCTCCACTTGACTATCCCGCAATTTGAATTGGATTAAATAACATAATATATTATATTTAAATTAAATTTAATTAATTATAAATTATAAATTAAAATTAATAAATTATATTTATTGAACCAGTGCATGTTTGGTTCTTTGTTGATGGCACCACGTCACGTGTTAGCGCGTGATTTGCAGTGTTAAAATATTAATTCTGGTACTTTCAGCGATTCAATCAAGCTAAAGTTCTATATATAGCAGTTTTATACGATTTTTAATCATGTGAAAAATTATCAAACATATATCTTTATTTTTACGGTCACTTTAAAGGAAAAAAAATCAAAACGTTGTAGGTAATGGTCCTCTTCCAAAAGAGTTACATTTCTCAAAAGTTGATAGAAAACTAAGAATTTTGAATAATGCCCGTATATCAAATTTCATGATTCTAGCTCAAACCGTTTTGCGTAATCTTGTCTACATACATACATACAGTCATACACACACACACACACATACATACATACATATATATACATACACAGATACACACAGACATTTTTCCCAACCATAATGAAAATGATTCAGGGACCTTTAAAACATATAAAAACATCAAAATCTCGATATCGAAAATTTTCCTGATCGCAATACTATCTCTAACGAGATAGTAAAAACATTCGTGTTATTACAAATAACAGATAAAAGATTCTTTTTATGAAATATAATAAATATCATTATAATTATTTTTAATAAATATAATTTATTCATTTGATCTTTTATTCAATTAATAATAATAATAATAATAATAATAATAATAATATTAATTATTATACATTAAATAATTTAAAAAAAAATCATTTTTGTCAAAATTAAAAGTAAATTAAAGTTAAAAAGTCAAAAATTAAAGTAAATTTAAAATTTGTTATTTTTTAGTCTGAATTTATTCGCAATGTCGATTGTTAAACTTCTGCTTAATATTCATTTAATAGTTCAACTTTAGAATTAATTTAAACATTTTTAAATAATAAAATTTCATTTTCAATGAAAAATTATTTTCATTTTAATAATTTAATAAACATTTTTTTTAAAAAAAAAAACAAATTTTTAAAAAAAGATATTTACCAAAAAAAAAAAAAAGTGTTTCATATAAAATGATTTGGAAGATTTTATTTTTGACAATTTATGTTGAAAAGGGACAACTGACCTTTCATAGAATGATGAAGGAAACAATTTGATCAAAAAAATAATTCATAATTCAAAATTCAAAAAAAAAAAAAAAACAACTGACTTTTTAAGCACACCAAGGAACGTGATTGGAAATGATCTTAGGATCGATGTCAAATTGATTTTTGATCGTCTCTAGTGGCGGATCACACGAAAAGTGACGTAAATTAACGGAAATTGCCGACTGAATACGTTACAACGGCCTTCCCCCCGGGGGTAGTCAAGTGAACTTTATTGGACAATAAAAACTTACCAATCACATACGAGATATTCCAATAAACTTGAAATCCCTGAATAATTCAATTTCTTATTTTGATCTTGAATTAATTTCCTTGTTAGACATCTTCAGTTGCGCCGTTCACTTTTCATTTTGATTTTTTTTTTTGTTTCTTCCGTAAATAAATCCTACGAAATAATATTGAACTCAATAAATGAGTTAATATTTATTTTGTATTTTTTTTTCTTATACTATCTTTGTCATATCATTCTGTGAGTTTGAGTATCAATTCAATATCATGTATGATTTGTCAACTTTTGAAAAAAAAAAAAATATATATATATATATAGTTATAACAAATTAAGCAACCCATTCATGATGCAATTCTGGGAAGGAAAGCATTTAAAAACCATTCCATTGGAATTTTGAATTTCTATTGATTTAATAAAATAAATATTCTATTATCTTACACAAAAGAAAAATTAAAAATAATCATTTCATTTAATATCTTATAAACAATTTTGTTTATACCTAATTTCAAAAAAAAATAAGCTGGAGTGTCTCCACTCGACTATTCCGCAATTTGAATTTAAATAATATATTATATTTAAATTAAATTTAATTAATTATAAATTAAAATTAATAAATAATATTTATTAAATTAGCGCATGTTTGGCTCTTTGTCGATGGCACCACGTCACGTGTTAGCGCGTGATTTGCAGTGTTAAAAAATTAATTCCTGTACTTTCAGTCATTCAATCAAGCCGAAATTCTATATATAGCAGTTTTATACAATTTTTAATCATGTGAAAAATTATCAAACATATATCTTTATTTTTACGGTCACTTTAGAGGAAAATAAGGTGGAGTGTCTCCACTCGGCTATCCCGCATTTGAATTGGATTAATTAACATATATTATATTTAAATTAAATTTAATTAATTATAAATTAAATTTAATTAATTATAAATTAAATTTAATTAATTATAAATTAAAATTAATAAATAATATTTATTAAATTAGCGCATGTTTGGCTCTTTGTCGATGGCCCCACGTCACGTGTTAGCGCGTGATTTGCAGTGTTAAAAAATTAATTCGGGTACTTTCAGCGATTCAATCAAGCTGAAATTCTATATATAGCAGTTTTATACAATTTTTAATCATGTGAAAAATTATCAAACATATATCTTTATTTTTATGGTTACTTTAGAGGAAAAAAATCAAAACGTAAGTAATGACCCTCTTCCGGTTGAGCTACATTTCTCTAATAGTAAAAAGTAAAAATAAATTTTTTGAAATAAGTAATAATATATTATAACTTGATTCAAACTTATAGTTTCTTTTTTTATTATCTTAGAAATCTTTATTTTCAAAATTGCCTATTATCAGGTATCATTCGAAATATATAACAACACAAATAACAACTTGTATTAATTATATATTAGAACTTTAATTTATAATGATATTAAGAAACGATTTTGTTATAAAAGGTTTGGAAATAATTTTATCCATGCATTTTTTATTACTAAATTGATAGTTTCAAATCAATGAAATTTATTTAAGTAATAAGTATATGTTACAATAAATAAAAAAATTGTATGTAGAAATTGGAATATTAAATTAAAATGGTGATTCATTCACTTCACAACACTTTTAATGAAAAAAAATAAAAACAAAACAAAATCAATTTTAAAACAAGATACTTTTTTATTAGTAATAACGTTAATGTTAATTATCTTTATCATTAAATTGAAAAGCAATATAAAAGAATTCAATTCTATTTTTTATATAATTATAGATAAATAATATTTATAATATGTTTTTAATGCATTTCTAGAATTCTTTATAAAAATAAAAATAAAATATTAAAAAATGTTGTTCAAAAGAAAAGGTGAATTTTGAATTTTCTGTGTACATTCGATTATCGAATTTTTTGTTGTTGTTATGTTGGTACATATATGTTTCTTATATGTTGACACTATCAGCCATTTTCGATTAGTAGTTTGTTTTTGACAACTGAAAAAATTAGTCACGATTTTTTACGTAAAAAAAAAAATAGTTCAAAGAGTCTGTATTAAATTTTGTGTTAAAAGTTTTTATGAATTAATGTCAATCAATTGTAATATTAATTGTAATATATATTTATATTATGTTTTCAGACTTTTTTTTAAATAAAAATTTATGATAAAACATGGAATAAAATAAAAAGTAATATTTTGCAATTTAAAATTTTTAAATTATCCTATAATATAGATAGATTTACCATGGTATCTAACACACATATCTAATAATAATATAAAAAATATTTTTTTTTATTTATTGAACACCCGAAAATATTTAAATAATGTTAAGTATCTCCAAAAGAATGGAAATTAGGATTAAAATCGGGTAGCACTTATTATTATGGATATAAAAGGGACTTGTTTCTTTATAATTAATCTTATCATGGTTACCAAAATTAAAATATATAAAACAATTATTTTACCGATTGTATTATATATGGGTGTGAGGCGTGGTCTATGACTTTAAAGGATGTGTATAGATTTATTTCGAAACATTTATGGGCCAAAGTAAAGTAAACATGGAATGGTAGAGGCTACTTATTGAAGAATTGCATGACTTCTATGCATCTCCAGTATCGAGATGATTGCGATGAGGGAGAAGAAAGACTAGAAAAAAACTTTTTTGTGGGAAGACCAATTAGCAGAACGAGAAGGGTTGTGAGGGAGTTATGGGAGAAATGGAGTTTTATGAAAGTGGCTCAGAATAGGGATGTTTGGAGAAATGTGGCTGCTGCGATCAAAAACTTGCGAGTTGCATAGAGTTAAAGACATGGAGTACCTGAAACACCGAACTATCGCTGAACCCTTTAACCAATTTATACAATTTATTATTATAAACTTTACAATTTTTACAAATTTGTATTATTTCGCCAAAGATAGTATTGCGATGTTGAGATTTTGATGTTTTTATACGTTTTGAAGGTTCCTGAATCATTTTCACTAAGGTTGAGAAAAATGTGTGTGTGAGTGTGTGTATGTATGTATGTAGACAAGATTACGCAAACATGGTTTGAGCTAGAATCATGAAATTTGGAACATGGGCATTATTCAAAATTTGTAGTTTTCTATCAACTTTTGAGAAATGTAGCTCAACCGGAAGCGGGTCATTACCTACAACGTTTTGATTTTTTTTCCTCTAAAGTGACCGTAAAAATAAAGATATATGTTTGATAGTTTTTCACATGATTAAAAATTGTATAAAACTGCTATAAATAGAATTTCAGCTTGATTGAATCGCTGAATGTACCCGAATTAATTTTTTAACAATGCAAATCACGCGCCAACACGTGACGTGGTGCCATCAACAAAGAGCCAAATTAATGTTAATTTATAATTTATAATTAATTAAATTTAATTTAAATATAATATATTATGTTATTTAATCCAATTCAAATATGCGAGATAGTCGTGTGGAGACACTCTAGCTTTTTTTTCATCTTGTGCATGTATAAATATTGTATATATACATAATATTCGTATAGAAATGAAATACTATTTCGATTTGAATGAGGATATAAATATTATTTTAATTTATCAAATTGGATTGGCTTATTTTTATGCATGCTTATTGATTGTGAACTTTGAACGATTTTGAATCCACAGTTTTGGGGAGAGATTGGATGAGTAACCTTGGGCTTTCCAAGATAAGCACCCCGGAAATATGTCCAGTAGGAGGTGGCCGAATGGGCGGCCCTCTCCTTGGCCTTGCTATCCACTCTTGCATCAGCCAAACCACCACGATACGATCATATATGGCGCATAAAAGAAATTATTATTACTTTTGCTATCATCTTATAAACAAAAGAATGAACAGCACAAGTTAATAACAAAAATAATTGAGGTATTCTATTCAATCCAAATATGAGGTATATATAATAGAAATGTATTATTATGTAGATCAATTGTAATATAGCTATGTAAAAAAAATTAATCATATTTATAAAATGATACGTTAACATTATCTTTTTTTATATCTGATCCTGTTTATCTTATCTTATTATACTAGCAAATATATATATATATATATATATATATATATTTGTATATTTTTGAGAGATTAAACCGCTCGAAGGATTTTTTTGAAATTCACAGCATAGATAATTTTTATAAAGAAAAATTGATCTTTATTGGTTTCAGCCTCGGGAAAATTATTTTTTAGTTTTTTCTTAATTTAAATAATGTCAGCAACTGCGTCAGATAACGCTTCCTTAAATACAAAATATTATAAATAAAATCAAATTATGAAATATATATTATGTTATATCCACAGGCTATACTTTTCTGTCTTTTAGTGCCTTAATACGTGTATATATATACGTATATGTATTTGTATATTTTTGATTAATTAAACCGCTGGAAGGATTTTGTTGAAATTCACACCATAATATTTATAAAGAAAAATCGATCTGTATTGGTTTCAGTCTCGGGAAAAATCACTTTTATTAGTTTTTTCTCAAATTAAATGACGTCAGCAACTACGTCAGACAACGCTTCCTTAAATACAAAATATTATATAAATAAATAAAATCAAATTACGAAATTATATTATGTTATATCCACAGGCTATACTTTTCTGTCTTTTAGTGCCTTAATAAGTACGTTTAAGGGATGTATATTTTATGACAAATTTTTAGAATTTATGTTCTTGCAGCTCGGTTAGCAGCCAAACCCGATAATAAGGAATATTTTTGTTTAATGACCGAGGGGCGGCTCAATGAACTATAAACTAGATTATTAGACTGAATATCTTCAATGTTTTATTTTATTTTTTATTTATTTATTTATTTTTTTAAAGTATTTAATTTGATTTGACAATCATCAGGTCAGATTATCATCTAAAAGAATAAAAAATGATTATGCATCAGATGAAAATTTCAATTTGAAAAATTAAAATAATAAATATATATAAGTTAATATGAAAAACAAGTGACTCGTTTGTCTTCGTTTCTCTATAATAGTGGTTCCCAACCTTTTTGGACCAAACGCCCACTTCCGTCTTCATAATTCGCCCCCCTATAAATTTTAACAGAGAAAAATTCAAAATCATCTTACCTTTTTTTTAGAGTTGAAAATTATTTTGACCCCCCAAAAATAACTTATCACCCAGGGTGGGAATCTTGATAAAATATTCTATAATAAAATAATTTAGATGGTAGAGAATTTATAATTTAATAAGAATATTTTATTTTATTAGTTATGAAATCTTATAACATAGAATCAACTTAATTTTTTTCCAAATATATTAATTGCAATCGATTTTTTTTGTAGATTGTTTTTCAGAGTAAAAAATTGATTGACATATAATATATATGATAATTTGATATTATGTTTTTTTTTTTTAAAAAGAAATTCAACCTTTCGCTGAAATATTAATTTCAAATTTTTTCCTATTATTTATATCCTAAGAAATTCCATAAGTTTGATAATGTATTGGCTAAATTCCATGTTTGTTTTTAAAATTTTTTTGGTCTTTTTTGTTCAATTTTAATCATTAAATTTTTTTTTCTAAATCATAAATTAATAATTAGAATATTTAAATTTATTAAATTAATGTTTGATGAAAAAGTAAAAAAAATTACTATGGTCTTTATTTTCGAATTTTTATTTATGGTTTTTACTTGAATGCAACTAACATAAAATTTACACAGAATAGTAATCGGTGATTGTTAAATTTCTAAAATTCAAATTAAAAATTTATTTTTCTGAATATTCAACAATAAAAAATACATGAAAACATATCTAATATATGATATAAAAAATCAACTCTACAACAAATTTATAAAATTTTTCCGAAATCAAATTTCTGAATCGCTTTAGAAATTAAAATAAATGTTCTAAAGAAAAGGTGAATTATGAATTTTCTCGGGCTTGTACATTCGATTATCGAGACTTTTTTTTTGTTATGTTGGTACACATATGTTTCTTATATGTTAAGATTATCAGCCATTTTGGATTATTAGTTTGTATTTACACCAGAAAAAATTAGTCAAAATTTTGTGTGTTCTTCGATTTTTTACGTAAAAAAAATGCATCAAAGAATCTGTATTAAATTTTGCGTTAAAAATGGAATAAAGTGCTCCAAAGCAATTAAAATGTTCACTGTGGCATTCGGTGAATCTACTTTTTAAAAAAGCACGCCAAGTTCCAACAAATGTGAAGGTTGTGCTGACTGTTTTCTTTGATTACAATAGCGTGGTGCATCATGGGTTCTTGCCAACAGGTTCTACTGTTAATAAGAAATAATACAAGCAAGTTATGCAACGGAACATACGATCTGAATTGGGGAAAAAAAAAATCATGAATTCTGCATCATGATAATGCACCAGCTCACCCATCATTGCTTGGTCGTGATTTTTCTGGCCAAAAACAACACCTTAATCATGCCTCAACCACCGAATTCACCAGATTTAGCTCCCTGCGACTTTTTCCTATTCCCAAAACGGAAGAGACCAATGAAAGGAAAGCGTTTTGCCACAATGGATGAAATAAAGTCGGAATCAAAGAACGAGCTGATGACCATACCGAAAAGCGCATTTCAGAAGTGCTTCGACGATTGGAAGAAGCGCTGGCATAAGTGCATTATATCTGATTGTGAGGGGAATTACTTTGAAGGGGACAAAATGGATATTGATGAAGAGATAAATATTTTTCGAAATAATTCAAAATTCAGCTTTTCTTTTAAAACAAACCTCGTATACCATATTGGTATATAAAACATTTAATCTATCCTATAAGAGATAAAAAGCAATCAAATTAAAACCAAGGATTTTTCTCCTCAATGGCAATCAATTTTTATTTATATTTATTTATATACTTTTAATTAAAATATATATTATAAACATTAAAATATTATTGTATTATTGAAATATAATATGTAGAATTTAGTGTATTTTTCTTTGTAGTTTTCAAAAGTCAAGAATTTAATCTAATTCAACAGTAAATTAATCTAGTATTAGTAATTGAGTCAGGTTCTTATATAATTTTGTAATATAAAGCTCCTGGTATATATAATAAATGAATGATGTAAATTCTTATATTCTTAATCTATACAATTGGAATGTTTATTATTTTTATTTTATTATACCAATGTTACGTATAAGCTATTATTCTTTAATTATATACATACATTAATTTACACTTAGTATTATTTTGTAATTCTAATATTTGTATTTTTTTCAAGAAAAATCAACGAACAAACTAGTTTATATAATTATTTTTTTCTACATTTATCTAGGATATTATTATATTATTTTATTCTAAATATTTATATAAAATTTTTTAATATCTTATACTTATATAATATGTACATTTATTGTATGTAGTTAGCTAAATTTTTAAAAAATTTCTATTTAATTTACCCATTTTTGATAGGTTATTTGTAATAAAAATTAAATAGTTTTTTTTTTAATTTATTCTAATTAATATTCGATATATTATTTTTTTATTAATATCAAAACATAAGAGAAATGATAAAAAACATAAGAATAGAATAAGAAACATTTTAATAAATTTATAGAATTTGACTAAATTATTTTTCTTTATTTCAAATATATTATAATTGTATAGAGTATACACTATAAGTTTAAGATGTTAGAAATTATTATATTCATTTTAGTAATTAATTTACAATTTATCTATAATAATAAAATCAAGTGTAATGTGTCTGTCTGTCTGTCTGTCTGACCGAGCTCTCCAGCCATATCTATCGCACGCAGGGACCTGGAATTTTTTACACGGAAGCACAAAGGGGCTGGCCACCAGACCTCGAAGCCCGATTTTCGATTTTTGAATTAGAAAAATTTTAAAAAAATTATAAAGAATATAATAGTTTAGTTACCATTACCAGTTTAGTTACCATACTAGATCATAGAGGCGTTGGTGGCGATAATTTAAGGGTAATTTAAATTCTGAGCAATGTGCAGATAAAAATCTTTTTATATATCTATTGATATTTACAATATCTCAATTGATCTTATTGGCCTTTTAAACTTTGAAAACATTCACATTACGGCTATAATTTAATACTATTAATTTTTAAGATTATGTGAGTAAATTATTTTAATTAAGAAAATTTGATCTCATAATTGGATTTTCACGTAAGATTTTAATATATAATATATTTTTTAATATTATTTTTATAGTAGTTTAGTGTTATGCTAATTTTATATTTTATTTTTATTTTGTTTACTTTGATTTTTTTTAAAATAAATTAATAACATTTAAAGTAGCATAAAAAAATTAATCGAGGCAGGAAAATTGATGGGGTTTGAAATTAATAGTGATAAGACAAAATAATTAGTATCAGAGAGAATAATATTTGCAAAGAATTTAAATCGAGGTTGCAATCTGGAAATTATTATCAAATTATTAAATTATTAATTGTATTATATGGGTGGGAGGCATGGTCTATAACCCTGGGAGATGAGAATAGATTCAGCGTATTTGAGAATAGGATTCTTCCCAGCATTTATGGACCAAAGAAAGATGAGGACACCGGGGAATGGCGGAGACTGCATAACAAGGAATTGCATGACCTCTATGCATCTCTAGATATAGTTAGAGTTATAAAAGCGAGAAGACTGGGATCGGCAGGGCACATGGCTAGAATGGGAGAGGAAAAATATATTGGTGGGGAGTTCGATTGGAAAACGTCTGTGTGGAAGACCAATTGGGAACAGGGTGGACAATGTAGGAAGGAACGTGAGAGAGATGGGACAGGTTAGGAGTTAGATGGTTATAGCTCAGAATAGGAACACTCGGGGGGTACAGGGGGCGGAGCCCCCGTCTAGATGTGAAGAGCGACGAAGGAGCTCTGAGCAGCTAGTAGGTAATAATAACCATTTAGATTTAGAACAAATATTAAAAATCGGGATTCTCGCAAATTTGAATTGGATTAATTAACATACATGTATATTATATTTAAATTTAATTTAATTAATTAATTATCTAAATTATAAAGGCGCCATTGGGTGTGCGGGTAGGGAACCTGCCTCTCATTCACAAGGTCCCGGGTTCAAGTCTCGGGCCTGGCAAGGAAATTTCCATAACTGGGGTCTATGGGACCGAGTCAACCCAGCCTCCGGGAACAACATTGGGGAAAAGCTACTCGATAGCGCCTCCGATTAAGAAAATCAAGATAATGGTTGAGAGGACTCGTTCTACTGATCATAGGACACCTCATTGATAGAACCGGCTTGATAAGTCAGAGGTTTTTTTTAATTATATAAATTATAAATTAAGTATAATTAAATTGGATTAATTAATTAATCAATGAATTAAAAAAATTAAATTTACAGAAAAGTATTATTATTCAATTAAATTAATTAATTAACATATATTAAATTTAAATTTAAAACCTTTATCTTCATTTTTAAGTCAAAATTTAAAAAATTAATTCGCATGTTTGGCTCTTTGTTGATGACACCTCGTCACGTTCTGGCAGTCAACGTGTTAACACTAATCGTGTGTCTTGTTCATCTGTCATCGGTCCAATAAATGTCCGACCGACTTTTTCCTCAGCTATTTTACTATTCAAATTGAAATGAAATAATAGTTAAAGCTATTTGACCAACAAAGATTTAGCCACATGGTTTTTGTCTAGGCTAATGCTATTTTCCTAAAATTGTCATTTGCCTACGACATATATATATATATATATATATATTGAAGATTATTATTATTATTATTATATAAAAATATCATTGAAATTCACAATTACTTAAAATAAATCATCATAGAAATACAAAAGTACGATTAGGAATTTAAACTCCAATAAAGGTAAACAAATTCCAAATTTATTATTAAAATCAACTCACCGGTTTTTGTATAAACTTGTATTTTCAATAAAAACTCACACAATAAAAACTAATCAAGGAAAAACAAATAAAATCACGAACAACGAAACTTTTATCAGTTTCTGATTTAGTAGAATGTATACAATATATTATTTTTTTTCCCCATAAATTCAGATGTTTTTCATTTCTATGAAATTTTATAAAATTAAACTTATCAGACATTAAAATTGATTATCTATTCAAAACAAAATAATATAAATTATAAAAATAATAATAATTGCTTATAAAATAATAAAAAAAAAATGCTTATAAAAAATAACGAGAATATAAGCATAAAAAAAACCATATAATTATGTATATAAATATGCTCTTAAAGACAAAATTGTATATTTTAATAGGAACATAAAGTATTATTTGAGTTTTTGTTTTCCTCTTTACCATGGGATGACAAACCTGACAATTTTTTCCTGCCACAAGTGCCATTGGTTGTCCAACGATGCTATGATTTTATCATAAAATGACGTGTAATTGATTTCGTTGATGTGGCAGGACTTTTGAAAGTGAAGTTGGCTTCGTCCAAGTTTCTTCACACTGTGCAAAATCTGACAGTCACATTTCGATCTTATTTGGGCTCCTGTTGGACATTGATAGGACAATTTCGGAGGAACGTCTCTACTGAAACATTCTATTATATCTGTACAAGCCAATTATGAGTTAGTTATTCTTAGAGAGAGTAATTTATTCTACTTTTCCTATTTTCACGGATTCCCCCTCCACATGCCTCCCGCAAGCCCGTAGACACCTCTTTTCTCATATTCTCCCTTGAGGCTTGAGTTTCTCGAGTATTTTGTTGTTCCACTGAGTCCTGAGGTGAGTCCCATCATCCTTTCTTGAACTTTCACTTCTTTAAATAAGTTCCCCTTCCTTGAGCCTACCCTTCATTCCTTAAAATCATCCCTCTCCTCTTTTCAACATGCATCACCATATTCATTCATTCCATCGAGTTTGGACGCCATTAATTTCCACCAAAATTCATTGTGGAAAATTTATATTATTATTCAATTATTTTTCGAATGCTATTCTTTAAAAAAATATATAAAGAAAGTAATCTGACATCACTTGGAGCACAGACCATCCCTAAAAGACGGTTAATTTTTGAAACATTGTTTTTAGCGCCTCTGCAGGGTCTTAGAAGAACGAAAGTGGAAAAAAAACTTGGAGCCTTTATTCTTCTGGGATTGAGATTAAATCCCAACGAGAAGGCAAGGATCAAGACATCGTTTGAGTTAGGCGTTCATCGTTGCTTAAGACTAGGGACACGATATCGAAAGCTAAGTATCGATTCTTCGATAGTATCGGACTCAAAAGTATCGGTATCGGAAAAAAAGCTTAGTCCAGAAAACGTTTTTTAGATCCAAATTGAAAAAATTTTGAAAAAAAGTACGCTGCTAGGTGCGATGAGTACCCATTCGATACTTTTTTGATACCACAGGTATGGGTATCGATGCTATACTAGTATGGAAAGTTAAAGCATCAAGTGCAAGAATCGATGGTATAGGAAGCGAAGTATCGATACTCCGATAGTATCGAAGTATCGTTAGTGTCCCTACTTAAGACTTACAGTTAATAGTGAACATCATTATCAGCAACTTTCTTTTTATTTTATGCATTCTTCATAAACTCATTTTCATCCATTTAACCATCATATCATTTAATTTTAAGTAATAATTTAAATTATTGTATATTAATTTAGATTTAAGTTAAATTTAAAATGAAAATTAATTTTAAGATAAAATATGTGATATTTTAAAGAACCAAAATTCAAAGTAAACTAAAATATTGATTCACTTAGTTTTTTTTTGTATAACCATGTATATCATTTGTGTTAACTAAAAAAAACTGATATTCATTTAAAAACGTCAACTAAAATTGATTGCATACAATAAACGATAACCAAATACGTAAACCACAAAATTAAAATAAATGTTTTTTTTTTTTTTTAAATTATTAAGATTATTTTCCAAACTAATTTATCAAAAATAATTAATTAAAATTTATAGTCAAGAAAAATAAATGATAAACAAATAAACATTGCATATGGACGCAGTGGCGGACTAAGGCTAAAGTGAAAGGAGGATGTAATCCAAAGGAAATAGGGATTAATTTTTATTAAATATTAAGAGATTGTGATGTAATTTCAAAGTAATCGGTACAGCCAATTTTAAGTCGATAACGTCATAATTTTCCGGACAGACATACATACATACATACAGCCACATAGAAATGAAAAATTATACAATAATTATTGAATTCTTCGGATCACATGAAGTTATCCAAACATTTTTAAATTCTGAGCAATGTGCTAGAAAAACCTTTTTTCTAAATATATATAATATATATATATATATATATATATATATATATAAGATATGTAATTGTTTGATAAAATCCAACAGGTGGTTCTTTAATCCTAATAAATAAATAAATATCTTATTTTAAAAGTTCTCTAATCTTATACATTTGTTATTGATTTATTGCATTAATGATACCACCAAAATCTTTTATACTTGTTAAGACCAGACATACATATTAATGAATATAATTATTATAATAATTGAACATTTTGTTCTAATTTTTTTTTTTATTTTTTTACTATCTCGCCAATGTATGTAGACAAGATTACGCAAAAACGGTTTGAGCTAGAATCATGAAAATTGGTGTATGGTCATTATTCAAAATTCGTAGTTTTCTATGAACTTTTGAGAAATGTAGCTCAACCGGAAGGGGGTCATTACCTACAACGTTTTGATTGTTTTTCCTCTAAAGGGACCCTAAAATCAAAGATATAGGTTTGATAATTTTTCACCGATATTAAAATTAATTAAAAATTTCTATTTAATGATACGAAAAATCAATTTTATTTAGAATCTGGCTAAAATTATGTTCAATGGATTTGCCTTGGTTACAATTGACAAGATTTAGTCAAAAATTTTAATAAAATGAAAAACATTGATTAGATTGTTTTTTCTAATTCTCCAAAGCGTACTATAAATAGGAATTCCAAATTTAAAACTAATGTGAAGCTTTGGAGAGGTGGGTCCTCTCAGATGCATATAAGACATGTCTCACTCGTGAATTTACGGGGTTTTGCTAGTCGAGATACTGGCGTAATCTGGATATATATCGGGGGGTCAATTCAAATATATATAGAAGACTCTTATAGAGTCTCCTATAAAAGCCAAGATTTCAATTTTTTTTCTTTTTAATGAATCTATGCTAGGTATTCTCCTTCATCCAAATAAATTTGATTTTTTTGAATGACCAGGGGAGGGGGGAAGAGTAAGGGACTGGATTAAAAGGAGTCACGGGTGGACACGGACATGATTCCCTCCTATGCAAGAAAGGATTCATGAGCTCACGTGAGGGCAGGGACGCTACTCCCTGAGGTAGAAATCTTTTCTATTGACATCATAGAGAAGAGACTACCCGTTACCCGTCAAAAAATTTCTATATAATAAGTCTTACTATATATTTCTTTTCTATTTTTACTATCTCGTCAGAGATAGTATTGCGATCACGAAAATTTTCGATGATGAGATTTTGATGTTTTTATATGTTTTGAAGGTTCCTGAATCATTTTCACTAAGGTTGAAATAAATGTCTCCCTGTCTGTGTGTGTGTGTGTGTGTGTGTGTAGACAAGATTACTCTAAGACGGTGTGAGCTAGAATGATGAAATTTGGTGCATGGGCATTATTCAAAATTCATAGTTTTCTATCAACTTTAGAGAAATGTAGCTCAACCGGAATGGGGCCTTTACCTACAACATTTTGATTTTTTTTCCTCTAAAGTGACCCTAAAATCAAAGATATAGATTTGATAATTTTTCACATGATTAAAAATTGTATAAAACCACTATATATAGAATTTCAGCTTGATTGAATCGCTGAAAGTACTAGAATTAATTTCTTAACACTGCAAATCTCACGCTTCAACACGAACGTGGTGCCATCAACAAAGAGCCAAACCTGCGCTGGTTTAATAAATATTATTTATTAATTTTAATTTATAATTTATAATTAATTATTTTTATTTTAAATATAATATATTATGTTATTTAATCCAATTCAAATTGCGAGATAGTTTAGTGGAGACTCTCCAGCTAATTATATCATAATAAATGAGTTACTATTAAACTATATCTAATTAGATATAATCTTAATAGCACGATAATATATTTTAAATTATAAATTTTAAGAATATAGAGGTATCTATTCGCCACATGACGTTATTAAGTATGATTAAGGTTAACTTTTATTTATAATACTTTTTTGGAAATATTAAACAAATATAATAAATATAATAAATTAAAGTAAAATTGTAGAATACTAAAAATACTTAAATAATATAATTTCTTCTTGGATGTTAGCTTCGCTGAGGGGATGTCTACCAGATCTCATAAGGGTAGTCGTCTTCTTGCTTCTCTGAAGCAGGAAACAGCCTTGGCTGATCACAAAAATCAGCCTTAGAGACTATAAAAGCCAGGTGTAAAGTGAGCTCACGGGCTGTTAAGTCCCACTTGTTATTACACTCTGAGGTGCGTTGACAGATTCTTGTAATTGCCTGAGCATCCCGGCACGGCGGAATAGATAGAAGGGCTGAATATAGATTGCTTCTATTATAGCTGAATGTCAATGAATACATCGGGAATTGTTAAGCTTCGTTGTGCGAATATTGCAGCCGGGGTTATCATGTTTGAACCACGTCATCTAGTGGCGCCTCTCGGTACTATTGATGGAGAAATCATACAAGGCTTTTTGGCATCAATTTCAAATCCATTATTAATAATTTATTATTATACATATTACATTATAACGTCACTTTATATAAAATATATATATATATTTACATATATTAAGAAAATTTAAGAGAAGTAGAGGGGATTCAGTAAAAATTAGAAACAAAATTCAAGATTAACAAAAAATAAAAAAAAAAAAAAGAAAGAAAGAAAATAATTAATGCATAAAAAAAAGTAGAATTATAATAAATTATACAAGTAGATTTATGTTTTTATAAAATTAAATAAAAATTGTGTTCAACTAGAATTCTTACTAATTTAATAAAGTGATTTTGTAAATAATGTATTGATTGTACATTGGAATGCCCAATAAATCCAAATAAAATTTAAATGAGTTATTAAATAATTGATTTAATTTTTAATTAAATTTTCATGATAACGATTTAACTAATTTATTTAAAAATTTCTATGTAGATACGTACCTACATATAATTGGTTAGTTCATGTGATATGTAAATTATACAAATTTTTTAAATACTTTATCTGCCAATTTTGTTTGAAGTTAAAGAAGATAGAAAGTTGATTAATTAATTAATTTAAAAAAAGGAGATTATTAAATTCATTAAAAAGAAACTTATAAAAATTATAATTGAACGTATCGATATAATCAAACAAGTTTTGTATACACTTTAGGTTGTGCTCCCTCCACGGTGTATCTGGCAACACCGGCCTAATCGATTAACCGAATAGGCTAAGTGGAAAAGTCGCGACGACAACCCCCTGGAACCTCATCCAACACAATCAACTACAACTATTTTCTTTCATTCTTTTACATCTATAAAAATATAAATAATAAAAATTAATCAAGAAAAAATATATATATTTTAAATATATATAATAGATATTTTACTATTTAAATAGTATTAATATTAAAATCCAATTATTATAAAAAATTTGGTGAATTTCCAGAAAAAATGTATTTCTGGTATAGTTATATGTTATTGAATATGAATAATCAAAAGACAAAAAGGTTAATTAATAATTATTAATAAAAATATCGTAAGAATTTTTGATACCGATTATTTTTTTATTTTTTAATGAAAATTAAAGTAAATTTAAATATAATTTTAAAAGTCATAAATGATATTAAATTAAATATTTAGATATTAATTTTAATTTAATTTAATATATAAATATTATAAATGAATATATATATATACAATTTTATGCTCATATAATAAGATAAGATATTGTATAGACAGTGTAACTAACCCTAGTATAATATAATTAAAATTAATAAATGAAATGAATATAAATATTATAAATTTGGGTTGAAATTAATAAAATAAGAATTACAACAAAAAAAAAAAAATTATCCCAGCGATTCTCAGCCTGGGGGGCGCGAGAACACTCTAAGGGGGGGGGGGGCACGAGCATATGTTTTTTTTTTAAAAAAAAGGTAAGATGATTTGATTTTGTGGCCAAACTTTCCGAACATTTTCGATTTCTTTCAAAATGGTTCTAAATAAAAAAGGTCAGATGATTTTGCGATACTAT
This sequence comes from Labia minor, assembly GCA_963082975.1. Lineage (NCBI taxonomy): Eukaryota > Metazoa > Arthropoda > Insecta > Dermaptera > Spongiphoridae > Labia > Labia minor. Next base: position 120,076,688 of record OY720344.1, on the reverse strand, counting down.
GAAACAGGGGTGGGTGACCTCTCACAAGTGTTCTTAGGGGGGCACAAAGCCTAAAAGGTTGAGAACCCCTGAATTATTTTAACTTTTCTTTATAAAAAAACCACAAACGCGTTTTAAATACACACAAAAAACTTCACGTTATATTAGGGAAGCTACCCGTTTCAATAGGGAAAGAGTGACTTATCTTAGAGCAGCTTTATCTTTTGCCCTAAATTTTAAATCCAAAAATTATATTCACATATACCCTGAAATAATGATCAAATTCATAGAATATAATCTGTAATAAGATAAATTTTTATATAACTATAAAATCTTAACTATGAAAAATTTTAATTTTTTACTTTTTATTTCTAAAAAATATCATTCAATCCATTTTGCAATTTAAATAAAATAGTAAAATCGATATTAAATGAAAATGATCAAAGCAAATACTTCATTATAATATAACTAGCCATTCCCGGCATAATATGCTGCCGGCGGCATAAAACTCTTCTTAGAGGGACAGGCGGCTTCTAGGCGCACGAGAATAGAAAATTTTGTTTCAAGAACTTTCAAAACAACACAATGTTTAAATATAAAATTAATAACTTTATTCAAATATTAATATTAATATTATTTTTTTCAATTTTTTTTCAATAACTTATTTAATAATAACAAAACTAAATTAAAAAAAATGAAGTTAGTAACAAATTAATAATTTTGATGGGTTTATTATGTTTACTAAATTCTGTGTTATGAAAAAAAAATAATTTTAATATCAAAAAAGCGGGAGTGTCCTCCCCTAGACTTTCCCGCATATAAATAGGTAATTAGGTTATTATTATTATGTTTTAACAACAATAAAAATAAACAAACTAATTAATTTAAATTATAAAGTAAAATGGTTTAACACTATTATATATATTTATAATTTACACCTAACGCTACTTGTATAGGTAAAATGTCACTTCCGGTAGTCAGATCATGATGAAATTTGGTATCTGAATTTTTTTCATATTTTTAAATCTATATACAAAATAGGAAGCAAATATCTCGAAGCAAACTGGTACTTTACTTGAAAGGTAAACGCAACCAGTGTAGGTAAAGTACAACTTCCGGTTAACCGATTTTGACGAAATTTTGATAGAAATCTACAAACTGTGAATATTATCGGTGTACCAAATTTCGAAGTCCTAGCTTGATTAGTTTCTGAGTAAATTTGCTCACAGACAAACATTACATACACATTCATACATCCATACATCCATACATACACACACACAGACATAATTCGAAAAATGCTATTTTCTGACTCAGGGAGGACTACAACGTCAAGATCTATCGAAATCTCGAAGTCGAAAATTTTTTGACGAAGTATGCGGGAAAGTAAAAATAAAATATTTCAATTAGTATTTCAAATTTTTTTACTATCTCGCTAGAGATAGTATTGCGATTAAGAAAATTTTCGATATAGATATTTTGATGATTTTATACGTTTTGAAGGTTCCTGAATCATTTTCACTAAGGTTGAGAAAAATGTCTGGCTGCGTGTGTATGTAAACAAGATTACTCAAAAATGGTTTGAGCTAGAATGATGAAATTTGTTACATGGGCATTATTCAAAATTCATAGTTTTCTATCAACTTTTGAGAAATGTAGCTCAACCCGAAGAGGGTCATTACCTACAACGTTTTGGTTTTTGTTCCTTTAAAGTGACCGTAAAACTAAAGATATATGTTTGATAGTTTTTCACAAGATTAATAATTGTATAAAACTGTTATATATAGAATTTCAGCTTGATTGAATCGCTGAAAGTGCCAGAATTAATTTTTTAACACTGCATATCTCACGCGCCAACACGTAACGTGGTGCCATCAACAAAGAGCCAAACATGCGCTGATTTAATAAATATTATTTATTAATTTTAATTTATAATTTAATTAATTTAATTTAATTTAAATTAATATATGTTATATAATCCAATTTAAATTTGCGAGATAATCGAGTGGAGGCACTCCAGATTTTTTTATTTTAAATTCTAAAAAAATTGTAAATTGTAAAATTCTAAATTTGTAACTAATTTTATAATTTTACAGATATTTCATACATCCATCCATCCATAGGAAATTATATATATTGATAATATTAGATTAAGTAGATTAACTAGCGGTATTTTATAACCTTAAACTTTAAACTATTTCATTAAAAGATATATATATATATATATATATATATATATATAATATTATAAAAAAGCCATATGAACTTATTCAAGGATAAACCGATAAAGAATAGCCGAATGGCTGTTGTATTACGGCTCAGAGAATAGAACGGTGGGAAAAATATCCCCATGGGTCTTTTGTCTTAAGTAATAATATCATGAGCTTTCAAGTGATTTCGAAAAGAAGTCTTTTCAATAGAAACTCAAGTAGACGTTGAAGAAGAGGTAAGAGTAGGGTGGGGGGATGTAGAAGAGAAGAAATGGAATACTTTGATGAAAAGAACTCTTCAACAGCAAAAACTTTTACCAACCTATATTCTATTCTATTTTTTCCCATTTATTTAGAATAATTTTTCAAGACATTTTCCAATTTTTTTTTATTTTCACTTCAGAATTGAACTGTTATACCAGTAATTCTCAATCACTGTGCCGCGGCACTTTAGTGTGCCGCGAGATTATGAGGCTCTTAAATTTGTTTTTCTAAATTTTTTCAATATGGTTCTTAAAAAAACTTTTTTTGGGACCACTTTTTTCAATATGGTAAACTTTTACATTTATCTTTTTCTTTGTGTGCCGCCAAATTTTTAAACCGTTAAAAATGTGCCGCGGTAACATAAAAGTTGAGAATCACTGTGTTATACGGTATTAATCGTATTTGAAGCATTTGCATTGCTATTTCACAAAGTTGACTTGTTAGTTTATCCTATTTAATTTCAAATTACTTTATGGCAAAAGGAATGAACCTCATGAACTAATAGATTAAACTGCTCATGTTTGCATGTTTTTATATATATAAAATCATTAACTTTATAAATTTTCTTTAAATAAATATCACTTATTAGTTAAGGTTGTGATTTGTAAAAATAAAAAATAAATAAAAATTTATGACAAATCTATCTTTTTCATTTTGTGTGGAATTTTGTAAGATACTGAAGTTTTTAGATGATGAGGCAGGTATCAAGTTTATCAAGAAAATATTTGACTCGATTAAAAAAGTGAAAAAAAATGGACGAGAAATTTATTACCGAAGAAAGCAGATGGAAAATTGTAGCAAGCTCACAAGAAAATAATTTAAAACGAAGAGGAGCCAATTTAGAAAAGAGTATAAATTAGATGGTAGTTTTGAGGAATGCTGATTAGAGAAATATGGTTGCTGGGGACAATAACTTTGGCTAATTATTAATAATTCTTCATAAAAAATTATCATTTATAGTTTTTTTTTTTTTAATTTGCTTACTATAAAGCAAAGATTATATTAAAAAAAAAAATAAATAAAATAAAATGATAATATAAGAATCTATCTGTTGACCTCGTAATCTCTGTACTCATATATATATATATATATTTGAGGAAAGAATATAATCATATTAAAATATGTAGTATCTTTCTAATTTGTAAATAATTAAATATTTTTACTGATTTTTATTTTATTTTGATAATTAAAAATATATTATTAATTATTTTCTCGAATATTTTCTAGAAAATGTAAATGGATTGAAAATTTAAAAAAATATTTTAAAGAAAGAGAAGAGAAAGAGAATGATGTAATTGCATAGAAAAATTGCATTGGATTTATAATGCAAAATTTAATTTTGAATAAATGATCAAATGATCACATTTGCTTGTTTTATATATTCTTTTATTTACATTTAATTGATCATTTTATTTTGGTCATTCAAGGATTGCTTCTATTAAAAAAGAATTGAATTAAATGGAGTGGCATGAAAAGGAAAAAGTATCGATTGATAATCATCATTAATTTGAAAATTCATATTATATATGGAGAAGTTAATATTTTGATGGAATATCAATTAGAAAACCAATATGAGATTAAATGTATTTTTTTGCATCAAAGTTGTAAAGGAAAATTAGCTGGAGTGTCTCCACTCGACTATCTCGCAAATTTGAATTGGATTAATTAACATATATTATATTTAAATTAAATTTAATTAATTATAAATTACAAATTAATAAATAATATTTATTAAATCAGCGCGTGTTTGGCTCTTTTTGATGGCACCACGTCACGTGTTGGTGCGTGAGATTTGCAGTGTTGAAAAATTAATTCTGGTACTTTCAGCAATTCAATCAAGCTGAAATTCTATATATAGCAATTTTATACAATTATTAATCTTGTGAAAAATTATCAAAAATATATCTTTAGTTTTACGGTCACTTTAAAGGAAAAAAAATCAAAACGTTGTAGGTAATGACCCTCTTCCGGTTGAGCTACATTTCTCAAAAGTTGATAGAAAACTACAAATTTTGAATAATGCCCATGTACCAAATTTCATGATTCTTGCTCAAACCGTTTTTGCGTAATCTTGTCTAGATAGATAGTAAATAAAAAAAAATTGTTTGTTTGGGTTGGAATTAAAAATTTCTTCCATTGTTTGTCTGTAATCTTAATACATGTCTTTTAAATAATATATATACCTATGTATACTCGTAATGTTAAATATATATTAGAGGTAATTGTTTACAAAACGGAAATTTTCAGGGATTTGAATGAAACTTTGCCAGTGGATTACTTTATTAATTCCAAAGACACTTTCCTTATGCAATATTTCTCAGTCTCTTCTAGTTTACGACATAAAAAGTATTAAAATTTCATATAAATCCATTAACATTCAATTATACTAACATGTTTTACTATTTGGGCAGCAGAGGGCTTCACTAATTTTCAGTGTTTTTTCTGTTCGGATTTGATATAGAAAAATTAAAAATTAATTAATTAATAAAATAATTTCCCTATATCCAAACTGAACCGAAAAAAACCCGCAAATTAAGAATAAGTGAATAATTAATGAATTAGTCAAAAAAACACTAAACACACACACACACACATTAAATGGCTACTCATTCATAATTAGTTTATATGCAAATTTTAACACTTTTTTATCTCGTAAACTAGAAGAGACCGAGAAATTGTGTATAAGGAAAGTTTCTTTGAAATTAAAAAAGAAATCCACTGGCAAAGTTTCATCCAAATCTCTGAAGCTTCCCGTTTTGTAAACAATTATCATATTAGATTTAGATAAAGAATAAAATTTTCATAGAGAAATCAATGATGGAAATAGAAATGATTGGGATATAAAATTAAATCAAATAATTTGTAAAGATCATCCATAATAAAATAAAAATTTCTATATTTATGGCTATTAGTTTAGTAAAATTTGAATAAAAAAACTTTCTTCCACCCTTTCATTAAATGTACTAATATAAATGAATACATATAAAATATATTAATCGAAATGGGGTAAACATAAATATAAATATTCCATATTGGGATGTGGAGGCGATTAAAAAGTAAACAATAGTGAATATTTGATTAAATTAAGGAAGAAACGGTGCATTTAGAACAGTGATTCTCAACCACTGTACCGCGGCACTTTAGTGTGCCGCGAGATTGTGAGGCTCTTATACATTTCCGACTCTTTTTTCTAAATTTTTTCAATTTGGTTCTAAAAAAAAGGTAAAACGTTTTTGGGACTAGGATCTTAAACATTTCCAACTTGATAAATATATTCAATATGGTTCTAAAAAAAAGGTAAACCGTGTTTGGGACCACTTTTTTTCTTTGTGTGCCGCAAATTTTTAAACCGTTAAAAGTGTGCAGCGGTAAAAAAAAAGGTTGAGAATCACTGATTTAGAATATGTCAATGTAAGTATGTTTGTTATCTTTCAATTTAATTTTTAATATTAGACAAAAATAGACTTTATCAAATAATAAAACATAAATAATTAATTAATAGCCAAAATAGTTCAATATTTCTCTTAATGACAAACAAAAAAATGTTAAAATAAAATAATAGTTAAAGAGTATAAAAAAAAATAAAAATAAAAAATAAATTGACGTCAATAGTGGCCTAGACAACAAAACAAGGGAGTCTAAGCATAGATTAATGGATTATTAAATATATTTATTGAATTTCACCCTCACATGATGGCATTGAACTTTGCCTGATGTGGATTCATTCACCTTGTCCTAATTAGTTTCTTATTGTCATTAATACCTCAATTATTTAAACAAAACAAAAAAAAAATACTTTATATTTAAAAATATTTTTCAAGATTCAAATTTACAATTATATATTCATATTCTTAAATGGGATCTATTATTAATCGTAATTTTGATTGAAATAAAAAAACAAAATCTTTTATTATGATAATATATATATATATATTTATATATAGTTTTTACTGAATCTATAAATGTATCAAATACGAGGTTCGTTCAAAAAATAGGAGAATTTTGAATTATTTCGAAAAGTATTTATTTATTTATCAAGATCCATTTTGCCCCCTTCAAAGTAATTTTCCTCAGATATAATGCACTTATGGTATGGCCATCAACCAAGTGTTTAAAATAAATTAAATTAAATACGCATAAATACATATGAGGTTTGTTCTAAAGAAAAGAAGAATTTTGAATTATTTCGAAAAGTATTTATTTATTCATCAATATCCATTTTGTCCACTTAAAAGTAAGAATGCACTTATGCCAGCGCTTCTTTCAATCATCGAAGCACTTCTGAAATGCGCTTTTCGGTATGGAAATCAGCTCGTTCTTCGATTCATTAATTGTGGCAAAAGCCTTTCCTTTCATTTGTCTCTTTAATTTTGGGAATCGAATAAAGTCGCCCGGAGCCAAATCTGGTGAATAGGGTAGTTGAGGCATGATTACAGTGATGTTTTTGGCCTATTATTTGTGAGCCGGTGTATAATCATGATGCAGAATCCATGATTTGTTTTTCCACAATTCCGAACATTTAAGCCGTATTGCTTCACGCAAACGTTGCATAACTTCCTTGTAGTATTCTTTATTAACAGTACGACCTGTTGGCAAGAACTCATGATGCACCACGCCATCAAAAAAACAGAGAGAAAACCTTCTTCGTCTTGATCGACTTCTCGGCTTTCTGTAAAGCGCTTTTGTACCACTTATTAACATTATTTTGATACACTCGCCGAATATAATTTATTTTATTATTTCACACACCTGAATCCCTAATTGAATGATTACGACTTCTGTATCATCTATTGATTAATTATATAATTAAATTATTATATTTAATAATTTTAAATATCAACTGATCAATTTTATTCTCTTAAATATTTTTGTAATTAAGAATGATTTGCAATCCAAAGAGAAGAGATCCCAAATTTAAACTGTAATTTAATTAATTTACAAATAAATTGTAAACCTAGATACATTAATCACTTCTATTTATTATTCTGAAAATTATCTCTTTATTTCATTGAAATGTTAAATATTTGTTAATTTTTTATCATTTTATATAACCAAGTTACCCAGACGAGGTATAACTTCCATTAAATATTTTATTATTATTATGTTTGATCTCATTAAATGATGAGATATAAATAATATCAATGCATTGTACTCGTAAAAAATGAAATGAATTGTTATTTTTTAATAAAATTAAAATCCAATTACTACACTGTCAATGCCCTTTGTAGTGATTATAAGATTTTTTTTTTCAGATTTATCACAAAGATTTAACTTTATTTTTTAATTGAATTATTCGCACATGAAAAATTAATATTATTTTTATTTTTTAAACAGTGCTGTTTACACGAGTTAACCTTGAATAATATTTAATTATGTTCAAATTTGGTAGAAAAGTTATAAAAATATATTATATTATAAATAATTTTTTTTTTTTTTTATGAATTCCTTAATATATATCACGAATTTATTTTATAATTAAATTTTTTTACTATTCTAAAATCGGATATAAATTAAACATTATTTTTTATTTATATATAAGTATAAATCTTCTGTCATGATTGATTTATTATTATTTTTTATTAATAAGTAGAATTTTTAAAATCTAGATGAAAAGATGGGATTCCTTTTAATTTCATTAATAACGAAAATTATTATAATAATTATAAAAATGTTATATTATATATAATATTTATTAATGATATAATTGAGATTGAAATAGAAATACATATTATCTTGCAGTTAGTTACATATCGAAATGTAACTTTTCACCTTCTGGCTCTGTATTTAAAAATTAAATAATTTATATTTTTTTAATAATTTTATATCTATAATATATTATATTTATATATAAACCTAAATAAACTGTTTTTCTTGGAATAGATTATATTCTGCTCTTAAGAATAAATTTATCGTTTGCTTAATTACAAATTTAAATTCGATATCTTAATATTCTCTTTCAAATGTTTGAAATTATATAATTAATATTTCTTTCTAAATATATATTTTAAAATGATTAACTTCTATTAAATATATATGCCTATATTCTTAATTTTTTTTATTATATTATTTCAAATATATGTAGCTACACAAATATTTATAAAAAAAAACTATCGAAATTTGTTAAATTGTACAAAATAAATATAAATAAACAAATAGACATGAATGTATAAATAAATTGAAATTAATTTTATGTCGTTGTATACCCATGTATATACAATATGTAAAGAAAAGTAAATAAAATATTTGCAATAATATTAGATTTATTAATTATTTATTAAAAATATTTATTTATGAATTCTTTTTAGAACAATATTATGGAAATGTTAAAAATATTACTTACTGTGAATGTTACTTGGTCACTAGGATGCCAAGGCTTTTTTTGATGGGTATTTATTGTTGGTGTTACACCATCACTTGACAAAAACATGCCCAAACAAGAGCAACGCACTATCAGCCTCCTAAAGAAAATAACTTCTGGCTCATCATCTTCCTAAACAGAAGCAAGAAGATAGGAGATAAGAACCATCGCACGCCCTCTCAATGTGATCCAGTTAAGAAAATCGTATTCAATGCAACCAAATTGACTGCTCTTCAGCGTTGATTGCATAGCTTCCAGGGGTAAACGTTAAATTAACCTTTTGGCTTGATCATCATCGTATTTTGCTAAAAAATGGTATTCAGTGGAATGAGCACCTCTCATTTCGTTGCAATTTTATTTGATATTTTAATTAAAATTGTAAAACATTAATAAATCAAAATATTTTATAAATATATTTTTTTAATATGTATGAATCTACATATATATGCCTATATTCTTAATTTTTTTAATTATATTATTTCAAATATATGTAGCTACACAAAATTTTATAAAAAAACTTTCGAAATTCGTTGGTTATATTATAAATAAAATACATGAACATTACATTTTTCCCAATTATTAATTGGGAATTAACAAATTTCTAATAGAAATCAACCAACATTGATTTTGCCATTTTTTCATTTTGCTTTTTATAATTGTTTATTAATTTTAAAGAGAATTACTCTTAACATTTTTTTTTTCATTTATGATCTACGATATAAATATGAATATAGAAAAATTATGATTTGAACTATATAAAATACATATTCTCCCTCAAATTCTTGATAAAATTTTATATTTTTGAATAAATCAAAGTAAAAATAAAATTGATTTAAGAATTTAAAACAAAAACAAATTGACATTACAATATTAGATGTTAGAACAGGGATTCTCAACCAGCGTGCCGCGAGATTTTAAAAGTGTGTCTAAATTTTTTCAATTTGGTTCTAAAAAAACCGTTTTTTTTTCAATATGGTAAACTTTTACACTTATCTTTTTCTTTGTGTGCCTGCCAAATTTTTAAACCGTTAAAAGTGTGCCGTGGTAAAAAAAAAGGTTGAGAATCACTGTGTTAGAATATTTAGTACTACTAATTTAAATATCAAATATCTATGTAATTAAATTTTATTAGTTATAAAATAAAAAATAATGTAGTTAATCTATCGCTTTGATATATTTGAAACTCTTACTATAAATTTATACTAATTGAGATCTACTATATTGTTAATAAAATTAGATAATTCAAAATATCTATAACATGGATCATACTAATATAATACTTACCAAAAGTTAAAGTGGAACAAATATCTTTATTGTCTCTTTCTATTTTATTATTTTTCAAAAAAGCAAACGTACTTAAATACTTTAAACTTTCTTTTATTCTATGTTAAATGATTTATTGTTCAAATACTGAAATAAAAAATGTATTTGTAGGGATATCGTGAGATGGATAAAGGATTTATGAAGAATTTGTACAAATCTAAAAAATGAATAAGAAAACTATATTCGAACCAATGATAATTTTTGTAATATACCAAAAAATCTATTTTAAAAATATTTTAAATAGATTTATATTACAAAATAAATAAATGATAAACTGATTATATTTATTATAAGTTCGTTGGAGTTGAATATATCCATTATAAATTTTCTTCTTTTTAAATAAGAAAATACTATTTCTATATATAAAAGAAAACAAAATCTAGAATATAACAAAATTTTAATTTAAAATGAAAATATAATAAAAATTTTTACAATAAAAATAAAAGATTAAAATTAGAGTGGAGAAAAAAAATTAAAATTTAATTTTAATTAAAATAAAAAAAAAGTTCCAAGTATTATTTTTAACACTAAAAAAAAAATATTTCTTGAAGGAATAAAAAAAAAATTAATTGGAAATAAAAAAAAATAATAATTAATAGAAAAAGTAAATTTATTATTACAATAAAATATTAAAAAAATTTTATTAAAAAGTTTATATTTTTTTTATAAAACACAATTTATATATATACCGATAAAAATATTTTTGGTATACTTTATTTGTTAATTTTTTGTTTTCGTTTTGATTAAATAATGAAAAAAAGTTTATTTTTTTTCACTCATTACTAAGACATCATTCCAAATTTAAGTTCATTTATAAAAAAAAAAAAAAAAAAAAAAAAAAAAAAAAAAAGATTAAATTTTGTTTGTTATAATATAAATATATATTATATTCTTAATACACAAAAGTTGTTGATTTATTGATAATTTATTCAATTAATTTTACTTTATCTTAATTGATAATAATCTCGGTCTTGACATACAATAAAGTGTTTTATTTTTCTATTAAAATTTATAACATCGAATTTCAATTGCTATCCTATAAATTATTGAATAGAATAAATAGAAAATGATAAAAGTTAATTCCTTTTATTAAACAATAATGAGTATGAATTTAATATATACTGATAAAATTGATTAGTTTACTCCAACGAAGCTAAAATAAACTCTTTATAGAAAAAAAAAACTTATTTGCTTTAAATACTTAAGACAGAAAAACTAAATAAAAACAAACAATATAAATAAAAAATGATGAATAAAATAAAATTAAAAAATATATCAACAAAAAATGAAAATGATATAGATTTATTTTAAATCCTAAGTAAAATTATTTATGTCTATAATGTAGAGGAACATTGAGGAATTTATTTATTTATTAAATCATATAAAATAATATATATATACAATATTAGAAATAAAAAATGAATTATTATTATTATTCATATTCTTATTTTATTTTTTTATTATTATTTTTTTCTTTTTTTTTTACAAAATCCAAAATATATTTCATTTCGCATTCACTTTCCCAACTTTACAGTTCTTCTTCGATAGAATTTGCAAGTTTTAGTGATATTTATATAATATATATATAATTCTTTACTTGCCCATTTGATTTTATTAAAAAAAAAAAGAATTAAAACTATTGTCAAAGCGTTATTTAAAGAGTATACATTTAGCGTTTAGAGATTCTGCATCGGAGAATCTCTGAAAAAAATGAGGGAAAAGGATTTTTATTTTTTGGACGTAAGTTGCACTTGCTTTGATATCTAAACACAACCACTAAATTGATTTATATATGCATTAATTCATATATATATTATATATATATATATACGTATAGTTAATCGAAGGTAGAAATTCATTTTCGCTTAATAACTAGTATAGGAAAAGTATTTAATACGTTCCCGCCGGCTCCATTATTTGTCTATTGATTTTATGTGGCGGCATAAGCCACCGGTGGTACATACAGGCGGGAACGTGTTAAAGCTCGCATGCTTACTTTCTTTCTTCTTTTTCATATTATTAATAATATCAAAGTTTCATTCATTTGGCAACAAATCAGCCCCATTATCCACGTATAATATATTTCATTTATTCCTTTTAGTAGAATTTTGGTATTCTTTTGATGTTATCATAATTATAATCATAATAATAATAATAATAATATATTAAATGCTTTTTTTTTTTTTTATAAATTTTTATTTTTTGAAATAATCAAAACTAAAATTTGGGGTATGTACAAATAAGAAACATGAGTATATTATTATATATATATTAATAAATAGATATATATATATTGGGTTTATGTAATATATATATAAATAGATATCTTATATATAATGGTAATTATATTTACATTCAACACAGCCTTGTTATAGTCCCCGATGGGGATTCCCATCAGGGACCCTTCTGCCTTTTTCTAACAATCGTCTTCATTGTAAACAGACAAATCCAGAGGAAGAAATAAAAACGAACAAGAGATTATAATAAATCGGTGTAGTTAAATCCTTGGCTACATATATTTGTATATGTCTCTGAGTACGAGTAATATTTATATATATAATATATGTATATATATATATTGAGAGATGTGTGTGTGTGTGTGTGTGTAGGTGTGTGTACCTAGTGACTCATAAAGCAGACTAAGTGATGCTGGCGACTAGGCATTATAAATTCGATTTATTCCAACAAGTCAGTTCCATTTCTTTCAGTGAAGTGAATTGTTTGAAATTGAAAAAGACTAGAGCCATTGTAAAAATGGTGAAGAGCGTAATCATCAAAAAATGGTGATTGATTTGGTTGCTTAAGATGCTCCACCAGCGGGAGTTGCCGTTTGGGGAGGTTGAGGCTGCTGCTGCTGTTGAGCCGTTGCTGGATTGGTGACAGCTGTAGCGGTTTGCGTAGTTGGGGCACTTGCTGGAGGTCCCTGCTGTTGCTGCTGCGATGGCTTGGACCCACCCAATTGGGCGAGGGTCTCCTGGCTGGCGTGCGCTTTCAACAGCGTGTTTTCAGCTTCCAGTTGTCCAATTCGATCCATCAGTTCGGCTATCTTTTCTTTGAGCACCTCCACCTCCTCACGCACTGCATACATGAGGTGACTCTTAACGAGATCCTAAAACAAACGGACCAAAAACAACAACATTAGAACAAGCTTTACTAAAATCATTTATATTTAGTTCAAATGCTTATTTTTGATATTAATATTATCTTAACTTATTATAATAGCAAAAATTGTATATATATATTTGAGATAATTAACTGCTTTAAGGATTTTTTTTTGAAATTCACACCATAGGTAATAATAATAAAGAAAACTCGATATGTATTCGTTTCAGCCTCGAGATAAATCTACTTTATTAGTATTTTCTTAATTTAAAAGAGTAAAATTAAATGATGTCACAAATTACGTCATCCATATTGAAATTTGCCTCCCGTCATTCTTTTCTAATTGATATTGTATTAATATTTTTTATATTAAAAAAAATTATTTTAATAATATTTTAGAATCAAATTACGAAATAAATTTATCATTCCCCCAGCCAAAAAAAAATATTCATGAAGTTAGCAACATATAATACATATGAACAATTATAAAAGAAGGAATTTCAAATAAATTGTTGAATAAATTTGATCTAATAATAATAAATAAATTATATTATATTAATTAAAATGTTTTTTAGATTAAATTATATATAATATAAATGATATTTGATGATTATAAATAAAAAGAAAAAATTTGTAACCTCCTTTATTAGTTAAAATATAGACAAGTGCAGGTGTCAATATAATTTCATAATGTATTTTATTATCAGTAGTAATCTTTGGTCGAAACAGTATATACGCTATTGCTACTTTGAAAAGTATAAAACTAAAGCCATCTAATTATAACAGCACACAAATGAATAATATAGGATCAAATATATTATCTAGGAAATTGGAATATATTTTTCATCTTGAAATGAAAATCAAGTTATTTAATTTAATTTATACCATTTTAGGAAACAAATTTTTGATGGGTCATTTTTAGAAAACCCATTTAACAATTGTAATAAATAATTAAAAAATTGTAAAATTTTTAAAGTTTATAATAATAAATTGTATATATTTGTTAAAGGGTCGAGCGATAGCTCGGTGTTCCAGTTACATAATATTAAATTTGGAATTTGTAGTGTGAATTGGAAATCTATCAAAAAAAAAAAAAAAAAATACAGAAAGTAATTTTTTTTTATTTAATTTAATTTAAAAAAAATGTCTATGTAAAATAGAAATTGACAGTGGCAGTCATTTTTAATTCAATTTGAATTGAATGCATAACGAACTTTGAACTAATCAAGGTTTATTATACTCCAATGACAAAAATTTCAAGGGGACTGCATGTAGGGAAAAATTATATACGAATCTCTATTTTTTCGGATTCATATAATAAAATAATAATTAATAAAAATTTAGAGATATTTTTCAGTAATAATAAACAAATATCCTAAAATAACACTATTAATTAGAAATATTTACATGTCATGTTTAATTTTAAACTTGACAAAAACTATTTACTTGTTTTTTTGTAGTTGTTGTTTTTTTTTTTTTAAAATATAATATACATTAATAAATAAAATGATAATTATGTTAAACAAGCGAAATCCTAATGGATAATTCATTCGCATTAGAATTGGATCATATTTTAATTTTAAATGTGAATCATAAAAAAAAATATTTGAATAAATTCAAATTTAAATTGAATTGAAAATAAATACATAATTATTAATGTTGACAAAGAAAAGCAAGTCAATATAAATAATCAAACTTTAAATATACTTCTGAAATATAAAATTAGGACACCAGTTCTAAGCAGGTATCATTACAGTTGAGTTGAATTGGTAATTTGTAATAAGAATCTATAAGAATCTTTTGATGGTAATATAATAATCGTGGTTGAAATAGAACAATTTATAATTGTCACTAATGAGAGGATTATATAAGAAAAATTATGTATTCTAAGAAAATAAATATAATAGAAAAAATTAAATATATCGATATAAAGAGGAAAAAATCATGAAGCTATTTTTATTATGGAATGAGAGTTCTGGTCCATCAGAGACAGGAACTGAAAATCAAGGTTTGGTGCATTCTTGCATGAAAAACAAATTTCATCAACAAACCAACCAACAACAGCACTGACTGCTTAAAAAAATCAACTCTTTGCTCACTTTTAGTGGGGATACTATCTGATCTAAATAAAACTTACTATGTTAATTTTATTTTGTAAACTAACAATAAAATAACTTTTTCAGTTGTCAAAAACAAACTACTAATCCAAAATGGCTGATAATGTCAACATATGAGAAACATGTGTATCAACATAACAAAAAAAAGTTTCGATAATCGAATGTACACAGCCCGCGAAAATTCAAAATTTTTCCTTTTCAACAGACCTCATATATGTGCCACTCAGAAGCCAAACCTTTTATCTCCAATTTTTAAAATTTTGCTAGTAATGTAATGTAATCTGCAACATATGAAGTGAATAATGAACTTGATAATCTTAATATTGCAATGCAATATACATTTTTCTGTAATCAATAACCCTGAATTTCCTACAAGCTGTGAACTTTGGACTTCATTTTCTCAGTTTCTTGAAATGTGAAGTTAATTGCTTTGGCTTCTGAGTGACACATATAATGATGTATGTTAATGTTACCATAAAAAATCTTTATTCTGAATGAGTGTCTTTCCCAAATCCTTCTTTAGTGAAAAACTAAACTAAGAAAAAAAATATAAATAAAAAAAAATGTATGTATATTGAAGTATTTCTATTAAACGTGAGATGTATAAATCTAGTTGGCCTCCATTGGATATTTTCACTTCTATGTAATTATTAAATTCACATATGTAATTTAATTCTTAGAAATAATTTTAATTAAATAGTAGTATTAGATCTAATAAAATTTCATAAAATTTCAATTTCGAATTTTTTGTTTAATAGAAAATGTTGAAATTTTAAATTAATTAAAAAAATGACAAAATGAAATATAAAAATATAAATAAAAAAAAAAACAAAATACACAGATATACAACATTTGAAAAATGGTTCAAAATTAAATTAATCCAAGTAAATGGATAAATAGAGTTGTTAATCTAATGGATATATAAATATATGTTTTTGCAATGATGAAGAAAATGAAAATTTTCACTTAAAAAATAACTCAATTTTCGCAATTAATTGAAAGACGAGTTTGAATTAAGGAAAGTGTTGAAAGAATCCAAATGTTGATGTAGTAGTAGCAAATAGTGTGATTAATGTTAATAGAAATGACAGTTGTATAAATAGAACGATGACGGGGGAGAGGGAACAAGTCACCGAGCATTGATCATCCTCAATATTCTCACGGATCCTTCATCTAAATAAAAGTAAGAACAGATTAATTATTAATTCCACAATTCCTCTGTAGAGTCGAGTGAGGACACTCCAGCTAATTTTTAATTTAATAATATTTAATTAATAATTATTTAATAATTAATTTAATTTTATAATATCTCTTTTTTTTAACATTTTTTCCTTATAAATCTTATCTAATTTCCCTTTAAATTGTAACACTTGAACTCTCAGTAATTTATATGAAAAACAAAGATATATTTCATTTAATATATTCCGTTTTAAAATTTTATATGATTGTGCCTTTAGATATATTCATTTCCCACATTTCGAAAACAATAAATTTTTCTTCTAATTTTAAAAATTAAATTCTTTTCCTTTTTTTTCTTTATTCCATTAAATGAAACCAAATGCATTTCCTTTCCATTCTTTTTTTACCATTCATTAAAATGTAAACACCTAAAATTGTTTCAGATAATATATTATCATCAAACCATCATATTACTTCCTCCTTCCGATCAACTTCCACTTTCACATAATCCAATACGAATTATTTTATCGGAAAATTTAAACTTAATTCTTTATTTAACGACGACTTGAATTGGAATAAATAACATAATATATTATATTTAAATTAAATTTAATTAATTATAAATTATAAATTAAAATTAATAGATAATATTTATTAAACCAGCACATGTTTGGCTCTTTGTTGATGGCACCAAGCCACGTGAAGGCGCGTTAGATTTGCAGTGTTAAAAAATTATTTCCGGTACTTTCAGCGATTCAATCAAGCTGAAATTCTATATATAGCAGTTGTATACAATTTTTAAACATGTGAAAAACTATCAAACATATATCTTTATTTTTACGGTCACTTTAGAGGAAAAAAAATCAAAACGTTGTAGGTAGAGAGAAGTTGGTCAGGTGCCTGTTGGGTGCAATCCCTTAGCAACGGAGTCTGTCCATCTAATAATCGTCGGTGTTTGGTCGTTTCTGTCCTGTTTCAAATGGTTGAAAGTGTTAAGGGCATGGCCACAACAAATTCCTCTTCAATTAATGAAGCTAAAGATAGCTAAGGGCCATCGCCACTGGCAAAAGCAATTCTATTTAAGATGATTCCATCCCAATTGTCTTCAATTGAAAGAAAATGGACGATTCTTCCAGAAAAGACGAACTTTCAATTTCGTTTCAGGCAAAATCAAATAATCTCATCGAATATTAGGCACAATTCAATTTAAACAAAGGAAACAATATCGTTGAATAAGGTTTCATTTTATTCAATCCTATAAAGAAAAATAAATATAAATCAATTTAGATGGAAATGTAGATAAAATGAAAATCAATGTAAAACATTAAAGAAATTAATCTGTAAAACGATTAAATTTTAAATTATATTTATATATTTGGTAAACAAAAATTAAAAATGTTTTCAATTGAAAATGAACATAAAAGCAGTGATGTATTGGTAAAATAAGAAGTAAGGGAACGCATAGTGGGAGCAAAAAAAAACTGTTTTCAGCAAACTATATTTTTCAATAAAGGTTTTTATTTTTTCTTATTCTTACTATACAAAATATTCACGAACACAAAAATTAGAAATTTTAACAGTAGTTTATGGAACATGAAAAAGTACTGGAACGCGTTCCGGTAATGAAAAAAGATAAGGGAACGTGGTCCTCTCGCGTTCCCCTCCCAATACACCTCTGCATAAAAGGAATATTTAAAAATCGTTACATGTAATTAGAATCATAATTTAAGTACATTTATAAAATTGGAAATAGATATATAAAAAAAAGCACAAAATATTTTCCTAAATGTGTTATTAAGCAAAATATTCCCTAAATAAGACCATAAATATACTAGTGTTTTTCAGAGATAGATGTTATTATTTTCTTATTATTGAATACAGTAGAACCTTGTAGAGTTAAAGTCCAAGGGAAACACAAAATATTTGAAGTTATAGAGGTTTTAAGCTATCAAGGGTCTATGTTAGGGATAGGCGTATAGGTTAATAACATTTTTTTAAAGGCTAAATCATGTCGTTTCTTAAAATTCTCTAACAAGGCAGTTTACTGCATTAAAAATTTTTGATTTTCAGCGAATTAGTGAACTCTTCAGCTTCTTCTTTCACTATGGGTAATCTAACACTGATGTTTTTGTTTCGACACAAACATTGATCTAAATTAGGAAATTCGGCAATTTTTCGTCTTTTACATTGAAGACTTTCTCCTGGTTCTTGTTTCTTCAAGATTTCAGCTTCTTTGAGCCAATACAGAGATTACTTATTTAAGTTATCGCGGTTGCGTATTTTAAGTTACCGAGGTTTGAGTTATCGAGGTTCTACTATATATATAATATAAATAATATATACACCAACACATCGCTTTGCGTCGTTTCATTTTGCGTTTTTTATTCCAAAATTCCGTTGTTTTGAGTTCGAGTCATTAATTTTTTTTTTGAAATTTTCTTTTTTTCTCTGGAAGGATAACATCAATGTGATTTGTTTTGTGGAAAATAAAGTGGAATGTTAAGTGAAAAAATTGAATACAATGTGTAAGAAAACAATATTTAAAAAATTTATGTTTAGAAGTGAGATTATATAGCAAATTTTGTAAATAATATTTTGTAATTTTAATTCATTCATTCATTTATTATTATTTATTAATTTTAATTTATTTTAAAATAGATATTAATTATATATTGAATTGCTCGTTACTTCTAAATGTGTAAATTCAATAATAAAATGTTCTGCAAACATTGGACCAATTTTTTGTGAAAGAAAGCAGACTTACGACAACAGCCATTATGGACTGAGTGATTAATTTTAATTTTGATTTTCATAAATTAATTGAATACATTTTTTTTTGTTTTTTGTATGTATGTAATAAAATTTTAAATTATTTTTATTTTTTAAATGCTTACTTTGTTCAATTTTCTTTTTAAAAAGTAGTATTTTCGTAATGCTGGAACGTATCTTCGATCTTAATTCACTTTGCGGTGTTTCAATTTGCGTCGTATTTATTTATTTATTTTTTTTTTGAAAAGGCTCCGATGCGCAAAGTGAGGTTATTAAAATGTGCCGCCAAATTATTGCAAATGTAAAGGCTCTTAAACATTTCAGACTTTTTTTTTTATAAATTTGGTTCTAAAAAAAAAGGTAAAACGTTTTTGGGACTATGCTCTTAAACATTTCCAACTTTTTTTTTCTAGAATTTTTTCAATATGGTTCTAAAAAAAAAGGTAACCCGTTTTTGGGGCCACTTTTTGTCAATATGGTAAACTTTTATACTTATCTTTTTCTTTGTGTGCCGTCAAATTTTTAAACTGGTAAAAGTGTGCCGCGGTAAAAAAAAAAGGTTGGTGATTATAATAATAATAATAATAAAATAATGATAGCAACTATCTATGAAAAAGACAATATATATATATGTGTATTGGATAGATTCTAATATTTCTTATTATTATTTAGTCAGATTTTAATTAAACATGACCTTAATTTCCGATCTATCATTCTAGATAAAAATAAATCGGCCTAAGAAATCGACTGTTTACATCTTGATAGGAAAAAAAACAACTCAACCCCTTGAATCGAATAAAATAGACGGAGCACTGGCGGTTGCAGATGCCAAATGGAAAACTTTAGAAGACAATATTGATGAATTTATATATATATATAAAAACTTGGAATAAATTAAAATAATAATAATGCAATGATCATTTTAAAATAAAAATATTTGTAGAGAATATTGTTTTGTTTTAAACGGAAAATAAAATAAAATATTTTGAAAATATTAATATTATATAGTAAATTATAAATAATTATTTAATTATTAAGTTTAATTTTTATGAAATTTATTTATTGAAGTTTTTTAATAGGAGTTAACAAAAATTAAAGGTATGACCAGTTTAATGATGATGTGAAGTAAGTAAATTTATGTTTTGTTTAAATGTTGAACTAATATACGAGAATGGGTGAAAAGTTTCCGGCCTCACCAAGAAAAACGATGTTTTTAAATTTTTTTTTTTTTTTGCTTTATTTTTCAACATTCAAGATAGCTGAGACCTGTACGATGTCAGCTGAACGTGTGCGAAATATTTTGCACAACCCTTTGAATGTGGAATGTGCAACGTGGGTGCCGCGTTTGCTAACGTTAGACCATAAACGGCTTCGAAAAACCATTTCTACCGACAATTTGGCGCTTTAGGCGTAAACCAAACGAATTTTTGCGTCGATTCATAACTGTTGATGAGGCTTTAATTAAATTAATTAACTAAATTAAAACACCTTTATGAGAAATGTATCAGTGTTGATGGAGATTATGTTGAAAATAAAGCAAAAAAAAAATTAAATTAAAAACATAGTTTTTCTTGGTCAGGCCGGAAACTTTTCACCCCCCCCCCCCTATATATATATATATATATATATATATATATAAATTAATGATAATAAATATAAAAGTATTCATATAGTTAAGAAATAATTGATTGATTGATTGAATTAATCGATACAATCTATTAAAATGTTTATATGTTTATAACACATAGCAAATAATATTTAATTTAGGCAAAATAAAAATCTCAATCAAGCGATTTGATGGATGTTGTTAAGAAAGCAAATAGAAAAAAAAAGAAAATTAAAAATCGTGTTTACTCCACTTTAAGGTTTAAAAATAATGAATATTTAAGAAGGAATATAATATTTAATAAGAAGGTTGTACACTTAAAACAAGAATTATTTATATTTACCAAAACCTATATTTATATTAAAACAGGTAATTTAAAGTGAAAGTGAATAGAAAAATGAAACTCGTAAAGGTGTCAAGTCATTGGCAAAGAACTTGCGAGTTGCAAATCCATTTACATAAAACAAATTTATATATATATATATATAAATATATAAATATAATATTTACATTTTTGATAAACATCAGTTATTTAAGGAATACAGAAAATTTTAAGATAAATTGTATGTCGATCACACATGCCAATTTACAATTTCGTAAAAATAATTTCCAAAAGTATAACAAACAGCTAGATTTATTTTCCAATCAAATGAAATGAATCAATAAACAAAACCTTTTTACAATTGAGAATAGATTTCAAGTTGCAACTTTGCAAACCAATTTTTCCGATTGATAGTTAGGCACAATCTTCCCCTAAGAAATAAGCTGACTACTCGACTATCTCGCAAATTTGAATTGGATTAAATAACATATAATATATTTAAATTAAACTTAATTAATTATAAATTATAAATTAAAATTAATAAATAATATTTATTAAACCAGCGCATGTTTGGCTCTTTGTTGATGTAACCACGTCACGTCTGGCACGTGATCTGCAGTGTTAAAAAATTAATTCCGGTACTTTCAGCGATTCAATCAAACTGAAATTCTATATATAGCAGTTTTATACAATTTTTAATCATGTGAAAAACTATCAAACATATATCTTTATTCTTACGGTCACTTTAGAGGAAAAAAATCAAAACGTTGTAATGACCCTCTTCCGGTTGATCTACATTTCTCAAAAGATGAAAGAAAACTACGAATTTTGACTAATGCCCATGTACCAAATTTCATTATTCTAGCTCAAACCGTTTTTGCGTAATCTTGTCTACACACACACACACACACACACACACACACACACACACACACACACACACACACACACATACATACATACATTTTTCTCAACCTTAGTGAAAACGTATAATTGTTGATCAAATTTAATTTGTTAGAAAATACTTTATTCTTGAATAGATTTCCCTAAATTTTTTAAACAAAAATCTTGTTTAATTTAATCTGAAATGGAGAGTTTATGGAATTATTTTTTTTTTATTAATTTTATAATTATGTAATTTGCCAATGAAGAATAAATAATTGGAAAAGACAGAATTTCATATGCTAATAGAGAATATTTTTATGAATAATGATTTCTTTTCTTAATCACTAATAAAATTCAATTTAGTTTCAATTATAATAATGTGTATAAATTAAGATGATTGCTAAAGTTATATAATAGGCTAATAAGCCACTCTGGTTTGAGTTAGGATTGGTTTAGAAAAAAGGAATATTCGGGGATGGCAGTAAATGTTATCAATGCAAGGATTAACCCGAACACAGACTATCCGTATGAGACTGATTCACTCCAGGTTATTTTTTGAAATAAAGTTTTTAGCACATCGTTCCATCTTTTGTCCCATTCATAGTACTAATTTAAAAAAAAATTGTTAACAAATGCTGGCTGAGTGTTCATTCGGCGAGGTTCGATTCCTCGAACTCGAGTCGGCGGACCAGGACTTTAACCGCGCGGCTAACCTCTTGGTCAATATTGGGAATTAAATAATCCCTTCCAATTGTGCAGAGTTATCGCTTGTTGTTTCTTTCTTAGTACTATAAATTCGAAATGCCATATTATTAATATAGAACCAAAGATTTTATTTTCAGATCGAAACCTAAAGACTGATATTTATTATTTATTTGTCGGTTAAATTACACTCGGTTATATTATTAGACATATATAAATATTATTGATTAGACTTTTGAAAATATCTACAAAACGTCTCAAAAATGTTTTGATAATCTTCCAGGGTGTGCAGGGTACATCATAAGGATTAATTTTTGATTGGGCACTTTAGTCTAGAAACGAGATTGTATACAGCAAGACGGCTGTACATAAAAATTAGGTAAATGTACCAAATTCCTAGAGAAGTTAAATGTCATTAAAAGGAATAATAATTTAATTATTTAATCAATGCACAGAGAAATATAATTATAAAACTAATTTTATTCTTCAAGACGGAAGGTTTATCCTGGTAGTTTAGATTGGTTACTAATTAAATACTTAAAAGGATACACAAATGTATAGAAAAATGAAAAAATACAAATATCTTTTATAATATTCATATTAAAGTCTAAATTAAAAATAAAAATGATTCAGCTCATGGAAGCTTTTGGGTAGTTTTGAATTAATTGTAAAGAAAGTATGTTTAAATATTTATTATTTGCTAGAAATGTTTATAAATCGGCAATGCAAATGAATAAGAGAATGAATCAGAGCAAAATAACGGAGTAGGAGGGAAAGAAATGATTCAATATTTGAATTGAATGACCATGGAGGCAGCCAGTAGCGAAGTGGAGAAGGAAAGGAGCGGATCTCAGTCGATGTTTAAAATCGGATTTGCATGAAGTGGGAAGGCGTCCGGGACAGAAATAGATGTTTGCAGATGGACCGAGGAGGCAGATGACTAACTAAACACCGCTATCCAAGTTACACTGAGGTGGAGGAAATAGTTAGGGATTTTGAAGAAGAAGTAACATACGAGTATTTTTTTAATATCTTGTAACTGTTCTCAATCCTCCATGGTGTTTCTAATATTCATATTTATATATCCATTAGCTTAGGGGTGGGGAAAAGCCGGCCCTTTTGCTTAATTTATCCGGCCCGTTGAAAAAGTTTGACTCTTATTTCGATCTTTCATTCATTCAATATGGCTCTTAAAAAAAGGTAATTTTTTTTTACAAATGTCCAGGTTTGGTGTTTTCGAAATATGGGCCTCCGGCGGAGAGATTTTGAAAATTTCATTTTGGCCCTCGCTTAAAAGTATTTGTCCACCCCTGCATTAGATTAACAACTCATTTTTTCATTTACTTGGATTAATTTAATTTTGAACCATTTTTCAAATGTTTTATATCTGTGTATTTTTTTTGATATTTTTATAATATTTCATTTTGTCATTTTTAAATTAATTTAAAATTTCAACATTTTCAATTAATCGAAAATTCGAAATTGAAATTTTATTAGATCGATAATAGTATTTATCCATTTACTTGAATGGAAAAGTAATAACCAAATTATTCATTGCAATTACATATATCTCAAATTTATACTCTTTTTTAGAAATATACTTGTAAATATATCTAGTACAGGGGTGTCTAAACTGCGACCCAAACGCAAATTATTAAAATATTTGAATTTTTTCAATATGGTTCTATAAAAAAAAAAATGTAAAATGATATTTATGTGCGGCTCAGCATATTTTTTTTATTTTGCAATGTGGCCCTCGAATGGTCATAATTTAGACACCCCTGATCTAGTATATACAATACATATCAGTCGATATGGAAATTTCCATTTCTAGAAAATATATCAAAATAATAAATGATGGTAATTATTCAAATTAGTCTTTATGTCATGGATTTGGATAAAACCTTACCATTGGGTTCCTGTTTTAATTCCAATGAAATTTTTTAAAAATTTTTGCGGATCGCTTTTATTTTACGAGATAAATAAAGATTCTTTAAGTTTGACAGATTAGCTAGTTATGAACGTCGAAATGTTTTTAATTTTTCTATATCAAATCTGAACTGAAAAAAACACAGAAAATTAGTGGAACCCTCTGCTGGACAAATTAATAAAACATGATAGCTAAATAAAATATCAATGGATTTTTATACAAATTTTAATAATTTTTATCTCGTAAACGAGAAGCGACCCACAAAAATTGCATAAGAAAAGTTTATTGGGAATTAAAAAAGGAATCCACTGGTAAAGTTTATCCAAATCCATGAAATAAAGATTAGTTTGAATAATTACCTAAATGATGTTTGTATTTTTATAGATCAGTAAAAACGAAAAATAATTAATATAAATAATCTTTTTTTAAAAACATAATAGGAAGAGGATGAAATGAATAGCAACAAATCAATGCACCCTCCGCTCCTCACTTTTCAGACAAACGATGTTTCCTTCAATAAATGAAATGATCCGATAAAAGTTGCTGAATGACCTCGCGTGTTCAGCATTTAGCATCCTTGACCCAATCCTGTCTATGGGGTGACAATCCCCCTCCCGCACCCTTAAATATCCAAGGCTGATATTACAGTAATCTCATATTAATCGATCAATCGTGTCATATGAAAATCTCAACTGCTGAGTGGGTGTATTTTATTTAAAATCTAGATCTCCCATTTCAAATGAATCATTTATCATTGAAATCATTATATAATCTTCTTACTTAAAGTATATATTTAAAATTATTTTTAAATAAATATTTTTAAAATGCCATAATCAAACTAATGAAGAAATCATTTGCTTAACAGAAATGTATTCATTAATTCATGTAATTCATCATAGAAAGGAATGTAAGCTGAAAAAAAGATTATGAAAATATGCGGTTGAAAGGGTTTTAATAAAATAGCAAACGTGTTAAGTACATCCCATTTATTAATTTTATATGTATATGAAAAATAGCTTCATGGAAAGAGGAAATATTTTATTATAAATAAATTTAATAAATAAATAGTCCAAAGAGGGTGCCAGGAAGCGAATATTTTTATTATTTGAAAAAGAAAAACATTGGATTTTTGTAAGTTATTTAAAGCAGAATATTTCATTTTTTAATCATTGAAAATTATCATAATTAAATAAGTATAAAAAGATAAGCACAATTGTAATATCCCAAGTGAAGAGGAGGAATAAAGATGGTTTTGAAATAGACATTAAAAAATAGGAAGGAGAAGATGATTGATGGAACGATCCGACCCGAGATGAATACAATTCTC
This sequence comes from Labia minor, assembly GCA_963082975.1. Classification (NCBI taxonomy): domain Eukaryota; kingdom Metazoa; phylum Arthropoda; class Insecta; order Dermaptera; family Spongiphoridae; genus Labia; species Labia minor. The sequence goes on along the minus strand of OY720344.1, from coordinate 120,050,615 downwards.
CGAAAGAAGGAAACAAATGAAGAAACTGCGTCTTGATCATCTTTAACAACAAATTAAGAATTTATTGCTATCGTTTTTGTTTTCAATTCTGATTTCCAAAAGAATCATCAAAGAATCAATGATGAGGAAGAGATGCAAAGGGAACCAGAATCCAATGGATATTATACTCGAATAGGTAAAATATTGCATATTCCATTTCTCTTTATCAGTGATTCTCAACCTTTTTTTGACCGCGGCACACTTTTAACGGTTTAAAAATTTGGCGGCACACAAAGAAAAAGATAAGTGTAAAAGTTATTTACTTATTTGCCATATTGAAAAAAATGAAAAAAGTCGGTAATGTTTAAGAGCCTGATCGCAAAAACATTTTACCTTTTTTTACATACATATAAAATAAATAAGTACTTTTTCTTAATTTGAACTTTACATTTGTAAAATTTGGCGGCACATTTTGAAAATGTCACGGCACACAAAAGTGCCGCTGCAGTGGTTGAGAGAACTCACATTACAATAGTAGATGCTATCCCCCCCTAATTATTTTTTTTTTAAAATAGGATTTTTTTAAAATACCTTGACAAATGCAAAATACAAAAATATTTTTTATAAAAACAATTGAATAGGAAATAATAAAAGAAAGTAGTAGTGGTTAATAATTATTATGCTCCTTATATTATACATTATATAGATTTCTAAAATCCTCTACTCCAACGGTTCATAAATTTTTCTATACTTATTAATATATATTATAATTATGAAAGTAAATACAGGAAGAAATAAAAGTTAATCCTATTTCAATTAGTTCCAAAATAAACAAAATTTATCTTTCTAGGTATTATATTTACTTCGCCAATTTTAAATTAAAGATTAAAAAGGGATGAAGATAGCGAGAATTTATTTTTATTTGAAATGAGATTTCAAATATAAAAATATATCAAAAGAATTTGAAAAAAATCTCAATTTTTAAAAAAAATATGACATTTGGAATGTTATGATACATTAAGTATTATATAATATTAATTAATTAAAAATGAATAATGCTTGATTTCGATAAGTTCGATTTTGTGATGTACAATTAATTTTTAACTGAGCCAAACGAAGAAAATTGTTTTTGATTCGGTTCAACATCTTTCTAAATAAGTTTTAACAGCATTTTAATTCAAATGTAATTTCAATATTTAAATCATATTATAAAGCAAATATAATCCAAGAACAAAGAGATAATCAATTTTATTTTAAAAAGTTACATGATTGGTATTCGAATCTGGTATTATTTTTTTTTTGTTCTTTTAATTTTCACATTTCTTATTCAAGGTAAATTAATATTAGTAGATAATGTTATAAGATGTTACAAGAATATTAAATTGATTTTTGTAGAAATATCACCAGTGGAAATATATTACCTTACCAAATAATATTTTTCGGAATATATCTCCATTTAGCCAGCTTTATCAGAATTGTTTATTAATTTTATTTTTATTTAAATATCGATGCACTCGGCGAGGTTCGATCCCTCGAACTCGAGTCGGTGACTATAACCGCGCGGCTATGCTCCCGGTCACCAAATAATAATTAATAATAAAAATAATTTGAAATACTTAAAAATGGATTTTAATTGTATCATGTTGTTAATAAAAATTATGATTTAAATTTTAAAATTTTAGAACCAAGAAAATAACCATTCAGTTTTATTGCCTAGAATTCAAAGTTACTTTTTATTTCAATTACAAAGTTATTTTAGCATTGCTAATTGAAATGGGTCATATTAAGTCATCATTGTAATTTTCATTGAAAATATTCTCACATTCAATAATTCTATATTAATGTTGTTTATACTTTCTTAAACTAATATTAATGGAAAAAAGTAAACAATAATTTATGGTAAACACAAGATATTGATTTTAAAAGAAAAAAATAATAAAAAGGAAAGAGATATCAAAATGACAATGAAAGAAAGAGAACGAAGAAAAGAAAATTATTAAATTAAATTCATTTTTGTTCAGCAAAGCCTAATTAACTTAAATTTTACTATTCGTAATATCATCTCATTTTAATCATTTATTTTTTTTAATTTAAATTTGGAGTGATAAAAATAATTTTTATTCGTATTTAAATCCTTTATTATTATAAATTCTACTTAATTATTTTCATTGGTATTTATTTAACCTATTTGCATTATAAAGTAAAGTTACTATAAAAAATTAATAAAATATTTATATTGAAGTTATTTTTATTATTTAGTATTTATTGGAAGAATTCTTTACTTCATTTCATTGAAATATTATAAAAAAAGTCGATGAAAAATCGATTTCAATTTGTCAAAAGAGCGAACAGACACCGGGACAGACAGACGCCAAGTGAAGTTGAGAAAAACGTTATAATAAATCCTTGAACACTCGATTCTCTGAGAAATTTATAAAACATAATTAGAGTAGTATATAATATTATTTATATATATAATTAATTTTATAAGTTAAATTTATTATTTATTGAATGAATCGTCCATGGGAATAGAAATGAAACAAAGTAAATATGAAACGAAGGTAATATAAATTAACAGGTAGCAGCCATTAAAGGAATAATATTTAGTTGGAACAAGTTGGCATTGAATGGGTGGGGGGGGAGTGGAGTGGGAGTGATTGCCCTGGGATGTCTGCGCCGCGTTGCGCCCATATCGACCGAACAATCCACCCCAGACCATGTGGGTTAACTTGTCTGGGAGCTGTTCAACCTCTTCGCTCCATATTATTAAGCTAGGATTGAAAAAATATCCTCTCTCGGAATAAATAAATTTTCTCTTCTATAATAGAAATATTAGGTTTGAGGAATTGATTTCATCATGATCAGTAAATGACCGTAATTTTAGAAAATTCATAAGAATCATGATTTTTATTAATTTATTAAATTAATAGCAATAATACTTAATATATATAAATAAAAAATAAATTCAATATTTTTTTTAAATAATTATTAAAATTAAATGAATTCCTGAATTTTTTGGTATACAAATTTTTTTATTAATTTTTTTTTGTTTTTTCCTGTTGTTTTCTTTCTATGTAAATCGTCTACCCTAAATAGGGGGAGGATAGAGATATACCTGGTTTGTATAGAATCTTTTTAATTAAATAAATAAATTAAATAAAAAAAATAGGAAAAATAGGAAATATAAGAAAAGATTTGAATGATGTAATCAAAGACAAAATAAAATTTTCAAGTCATTGGAGTATCAACTGGGGTGTCTAAACTATGATCATTCGAGGGCCACATTGCAAAAAATAAAATAAAAAAAATATGCTGGGCCCACATAAATATAATTTTACGTTTTTTTTAGAACCATATTGAAAAAATTTAAATATTTTCATAATTTGCGTTTGGGCCGCACTTTAGACAAGTCTGTTATAGATAAACGATGAATATAAAATATTGATGTATGGAATATGGGCAAGAGGTGTGAGCTTCGTGAAGCATCTTAGAACAAATATCTGAGTCATTTTTTTTCTCAAGTTCCCTATACTATGAGTCATTCGCTAGAATGTCGATGAAATCTCATCATAAGTGTCAAATCATAATTAAATATCAGTCGAATTGAGTAAATGAGTTATTTTTAATTTAATTAATTGATCATAATTTTAATTTAATTAATTGATCATAATCATAACCAAAATGTCAATAAAGAGAAAAATAGCTAAAGAGATTAAGGAAAAAGCAAGTAATCAATAGATGTTCCTTTCAAATCGAAACGAATTCAGGAAATAAATAAAAATTAAAAGGAAATGAGCAAAAAAAAATGAATTTAAAGGAAATTTAATAGAATTTAAGCGGAGATGACCTCAATTCAAAGGGATTAGTTTTCAAAAAATAGCTTCAAAATATGATTGACTTTCTAAAAAAAAAAATTAATAAAAATAATATATATAATTCAGGATAAATTTTTATAATAATATTAAACTATTATTTTTGTAAAAATAAAAAAAGCATGATATTTCAATAAACTTTTTATAAAATAGAATGGATATATCATATAATAATAATATTATTATTACATAAAAACAAAACAATTTCAGTAATTATTCCTCTTATTAATCCCTCGATATTAATATAAAATTATTCAATGTTAAATAAGAATTTTGAGGTTAGCAATATTTTCAAAAATATTTTTTTTTCTTTTTTTTTTATTATTATATACAATATTTAACATTAAAATAAGTTTAGTCGTTATTTAATTTTAATAATTTTTATATAATCCTTAGACCTATTGAAAGTATTAAAATTTTACATATTTTCAAATAATAAATAAAGTTCCAAGATTCAAGGACTGGGTCAAATAATTTATTCAATCTTCGAATGAAATGAAGTTTTCAAGTATCTATTAACAATCTCATACAGCATAAGAATAGAAGTGATGAGAGAGAAAAAGAAAGAAAGAAAAAGAGAGAGAGAGAGAGAGAGAGGGAGGAGGGTGCTGCACCTGAAGACAAGTGGCGAGGGATATTGTGATTGCATCATCAAGCTTTGCTCGGCATGGGCATTGGATATGGTTGTATGAAAGAAGGGATTTTGCATTTGCAACAGTTGAGATTGGCAACTAGCAGTATAATCGAGAAATTAAAATGATGTTAGGCATAACTTTCGAGAAAGACACACTCACATTAACTAATGAAGGAAATAAAACATGAAAATTATTTTGGTAAAAATGTAATTTTAAAAAAGAAATTATGAAACAAATTCTATGTTTTTATTATTATTATTATTATTTTATATTATTTAAAATTGATGAAATTAAGGAAATAATCAATATTGAAAATAGATAATAGGACAATTATTATTTTTTTTTATTATAAAAAAGATTCTGTATTGCTTCAAATATTTATTATTATTTAATTTAATTATAAAATTTTAATAATAAACCTTGCTAACATATAACATTTTATATATTGTTCAATGTTTTGTTATTTCCAAACAAAAATAGTTTCTATTTCCTATAGAAAATTTATGTTTTTGAAATTTTGGAATTATTGGATGATGAACTTGAGTAATGCGATATAAGTAGTTAATCGTCTCGAAGATCTTACTTATGGTAATTTCGATTTAAGCTTTTCAATTTAGAATTGAATGATTAATTTTACAATTCATATCTTATCTTATCTTAATATACTAGCAAAAATTGTATTTATATATATATATATAATTTGTATATTTGAAATATTAAACCGCTCGAAGGATTTTTTTGAAATTCACACCAAAGATAATACTTATAAAGAAAAATTGATCTGTATTGGTTTCAACCTCGCGAAAAATCATCTTTGTTAATTTTTTTCTTAATTTAAAATAGGAATTTTAATAAAAATAAAAAAAATGACACCGGGCAACGCCGGACAGTGCTTCCTTAAATACAAAATATTATACATAAAATAAAATTAAAAATATTTATTTTAATAATATATTGAAATCTAATTATGAAATATATGTTATATCCACAGGCCATTCTGTCTTTCAGTGCATTAATACGTATGTTTAAGGGCTGTATGTTTTAGGACTATTTATTTTTTAATTTATGATCTTTTAAAATATTTGAAATTGTTTCATATATTTTGTCGTTTATTATTTTAAATAATAATCTTAATATTAAATATTCATATTTCATAATTAATAATTCTTATAAAGTACCGAGCTGCGGCTCAGATAAAACTTAAAATTATTTGATAATAAAATTTTTAGATAGCAATAATATAATAGAAAGATTTCAGAATAAAAAAATAAATTTACATATTTTTATATAATATATATGAATTAAACGACTCGGTTTAAAGTAAAATAAAAAACGAATTTATTTATAAAATTGATAAATATTTTAATTGTTAAATTATATATAATATTAATATTCTTAAGAGATTAACACATCAATCAGTCATAAAAAATATTTACTAAAGGTAGATAATCTTTAACTATCAGGTAACAAACAAGTTTTGAATGCTTCATCAAAAGCTTATCGCAACGAATATTATCTTTATTTTGTTAGATTAGATTAACAAATTAGTCAGCTTGTCCACACCCATGTACATATAGAAAATTCGCATGTAAAAGACATTTGTAATAGAAAACTATTGATTGACATTTTGGAAATAAGCAATCATTTTAATTAGATCGAGGACAAAGAAATAAAAAAAAATGAAAATATTTATAAAGGTGGACCGTGGTTTTCATTATTGGATGGATAAGAAAATATACCTGAATATACTGTGAAGTAACAAAACTACTTATTACTATATTTCTAATAGTATATATATAGAGATTCCCAAACTTTTTTGGTTTGCGGCTAATACATCCGATTTTTATATAAATTTTTACTCTCTTGAAAAATTGGAAAACTTTTCTTCCCTCCATCGGAAATGTTTCAGAGCATCACAAAAAATTTAAAAATAATCGAAAATGTTCAAAAGTTTGTTCACAAAATCGTCTCAAATGAAAATTTTTTTTAAAAATAATCGTAAATGTTGAAAAGTTTTCCCACAAAATCATCTTACTTTTTTTTTTACAGCCAAAAATTTCAAGTATTGGAAAAATTTTTCGATAAAAATTAAATGAAGATCAAAAATATATATACAAATGTGTGAAAAATTTTATTATTTTTAAAAATGTAAAATTTAATTTTCTAGACATTATTATATCAAATAAAAAATAAAAGATAATATATATGTTTTTTAAGAATTGTTGATACTAATAAAAAAAGAAATACTTAAATAATTTTCTGATTGCCCATTTATTGCAAATTTTAATTTGTAATTTTTAGTATTTACATTAATTTTAAATATCTAAATAAATTTATTTCTTTTGCTTATAAACACTAAAAGATTTTAATTTGAAAATATTATTAGAATTAATTCTGAAATATTATTTTTATGCATTTCATTTTGTTCATTTTTTGAAGTGTTAATTTCATAAATTATTTGAATGCCAATCAATATTGGACAGCCACATTTTAAATGAACGATACTGTATTTTATATAAACAACGAAATCACTTTCTAACCATCCGCAGATTGACAGTCTAATGGAGAAAGGGAGGGAGGGAGACCTGCTTACCCTTTTGACCAACCCCTGAATAGTGATGCGCAATTTCACCCGAATGACTGGGGGTCTACCATGACAGAGGTCGATGACTTGGAGGAGAAAAAACACGAGGCCGATCGAAATTTTGTCTTCGATGAATTTTATATCATATTCACTCAAAATCGATTGTCTCTCAGATATTTAATTTAAAGGGTATAAATTACTTATATAAAGTGTTAATTAAAATGTTTAAAAAAATAATTTAAATCAAATTGATTTATTTATTAAATTAATTAAATTTATTGATTCAACTTACCTAAAATAAGACTTAATCATAATATATTAAAAAATGATAATTGTCTTTAAAAAAATTTATTTATTTATAAGTTTCAATTTAGAACTAGCAATGAGAATCTAAATAAAATTCTAATTCTAAAAGAGTTGTAAATAATATATATATTATTATTATATATGGAAAATTAAAGGTTAATTTGAAAAATAAATATATATATTTAAATAGAATAATATATAATAGAAAATAAACAAGGCACTGTTTTTATTTACAATAAATATCCGAACAAATAATCACTCTATTAAATAGTATATTTCAACGTTTGCAATATCAATAATTTTCAATTTTTGTATTGAAATGAATTGTGTCAAAATTCAACATTTCAATTCATTTGTGTTCAATCAATCATCATTGAACATACTTGTTTGTCATATGAAATTAAAAAATTATAAAAAATCAAAATAAATTATAAAAGTAAATATTATTAAATTAGTAAAAAATAAAATACTATAAATAAATAAAAGTGCTATTGCTCCTAGAATTAGAAAAAATAAAAATAAAAAATAAAACAAAAAATGAAAATTGATTTTACGAAAATTTAAGATTGATTTATTATAATATTTTCTGACACAACAAAGCATACGAACAAAATATACGTTTTAATTAAATGCTTTTAAATTAATTTAAATAAATAAATCAATCAATCAATGTAGATAGGTGTATATTATAAAATAAAATGTAATCTAAGAATAGAAATGAAAAATAAGAGAAAAAAAAAATTAGAGATACTTTCATATCATTGAATAAATATTGTTTGTTTGAAAGATCTTTTGTCATTTGTTCAATTGTCTCTTTATTTATCGATTTGTTTTTTGTTTTCTTTTTTATTATTTTAGCACGTCGAGCGTCCGATTTGATCTTGGTCAATCGAACGTGCACGATGAGTGGTGATGATCAGAATTGATCTCCCGTTCGCCATTCAATTAAGACTTCATCTGCCAATTGAGGGAGAGAAGTTATTTCAGATAAAATGACGTAGAAGACGTTTGTTCGTTCTATAAATCAACCAATCATAAAAGTCAAGGTGTCGTTTGTTTTTTTATTCAATTTACAATTGGAATTTATTAACGAGGCTTTATTCCATTGGATCGTTATTCAGGCGACTCGAACCATTCTTTAATTATTTCACTCAGCGAATAATAAGGCTTCAAAAATTAACATCCAATTGACAAAAATATTATCAGGTAAACGTTTTTATTAATAAACAAAAAGAGGAATAACTTTAAAATGTAGATAAAGTAATTTTATTTGAAATAATGAAATTTACCACAAGACTTAGAAGGGGGATATAAATAAGAACACTTGTTAAAAACACAAAAATTAAATAATTAAGTTAATACGAGGTCTGTTCAAGCGAAATTGAATTTTGAATTTTCGCGGGTTGTCTACATTCGATGATTGAAATTTTTTGTTATGTTGGTACACATGTTTCTCATATGTTGACATTATCATCCATTTTGGATTAGTAGTTTGTTTTTGACGTGTTTATGTGTTCTTCGATTTTTTTACTTAAAAAAAATAACGAATATTACAAGGAAGTTATGCAACGTTTGCGTGAAAAAGAGGTCCGGGAACTTTTTTAATAATTACCCCAAAATATTTTTTCTAAAAGTTGATATTACCCCATGGTTTGTTAAATAGCAAATTAAAAATATATACCTTTTACTCACAAAAGTTTCATTTTTACCCCATTTTTTTTACCCCAACCGCTGGTGTGAAGCAAAATGCTCAAATAATCGGAATTGTGGAAAAAATCACGGATTCTACACCACGATAATGCACCGGCTCATATCAATGCTTTTTCGTGATTTTTTAGCCAAAGTCAACACCGTAATCATTTTAACCACCGTATTCACCAGATTTGGCTCCCTGCGACATTTTGCTATTCCCAAAACGGAGAGACCCTTTGAAATAAAGTGTTTTGCCACCATTGATGAGATAAAGTCGAAATCGAAGAACGAGCTGATGTCCATACCGAAATGTGCATTCTATCTCATGGGATTTACTTTGAAGGAAACAAAATGGATATTGATGAATAAATAAATTCTTTCCAAAATTCAATTTTTCTTTTGAACAGACCTCGTATACAAAAAGAATGATTTAGTTATTTGAAAGGGATTTTTGCTATCCTTGATGAGTGATTTCGAAAGAAAAATTATTCATTTAGCCTTTTTGTTTAAGGAATAGTATAAAATGAAATAATGAAATGAATAATAAAATAAAATTTGATATTTGACTTTTGGCCTAATGGCACTTGGAGAAATGTTTTAGTGCTTATGGCCCCTTGAGAAAAAAATTAAGGAAAAAAAGTGTCCTGTGTCTCTCCGGTCTCCCCAATTTAGTGAAATTTCACCTTAAGGAATAGCCATGCAATCATTCTATGGAATTTTCTTACACATAAAAAAAATATAACATGAAATTTTATTAATCTTCATCCGGTGAAGTCAAACAAATTATAAATCGATGTTTTTAATTTAATTTCTAGCCGATTTTAAAATATTTTAAATATTTAATGAAGTTGTGTGTATGGATGATTTTTAAAATAATAATAATAATAAAAAAAAGTTATGAGCTTGAAAGAATCAAATTTCATAAATGTGGTATTTTTGACCTGGTAGTGATGAAAAAAAAAACAATTTGGGTCGTTCGAGTTTCAAGAAATAATTGATTTTCATCCAATAGTAAACAAAAAAGTTGTAGATAATGGCGAATAGGAGACATTAGGATAAAATTGAAAACGAATGTTAGAGAATTTTTTATAGAATTGTGGGTGAGGTTAATAAATGGCGTGAGAGACCTGGTCACGGTCACATAGCGGATTCTTGCACTTGCTAACCTGCACTGGAAAGGTGGGTCCTGGGTAAATCGCACCAGTCATCATCGCTCATTCAATTACGTTCAACACATCGGTCCTTTGCTTATTTATTACTAAACCATTATTTACGTTAGTAGTAGAAGTAGAGCCATTTATATCAGTAGTCGGGGAACCGGGGTAAATTACCCCAAATGGGGTAAAAATGAAACTTTTGTGAGTAAAAAAGTATATATTTTGCTATTTTATAAACCGGTTAGTATTTTTATAAATTAAATATTTATAGTTATTGTTTTCTTTTCAAAATTATCATGGGGGCTATAATAAGAAATATGCTAAAAAGAGGCATTTTTTTTTCTTTTTGCTCTTCACCATGGGGTAATATCAACTTACACAAAAATATTTCGGGGTAATGATTAAAAAAGTTCCCCGACCGCTGATATTTATATATAATAATAATAAAATTTAAATTATATATAAAATTATTTCATCATATTTATTTTTTTAGTTTTAGTTTTTAGTTTTAGTTTTTCCACATACCATGACTGGACTAAAAAAATTTGCATGACTCGTTATTTTTATTAAATTTGGATTAAATCGAAATATTGATTGGTAATTGAAAAAATAACGAAAATAATATGGGAAATGTAGATGGGAAACTTTTTCAATTCAATAATTATTACTGGACTCTGAGATCGTATTTATTTATTTTTTCTCATAGTAGTTAAAGTGAGAATAGAAAGAAAAGTAAAATTCTACGTTAATTTTATTAGAGGATAAAGTGAGAGTGAATAGTAATGAAATAATAAAAATATCTTATTATGCCCATAGCCTGAGGATAGTTCGATTGTGTAATTGAGTAAAGAAGGAGAATAGTACTGGCGATAGTAGACATGGCGGCGCCCGTCATTCGCCTTCCAGCGATTGATTTCAGAATTTGACTTTTGAAAAGAAATAAACAAATTAGGATCGACTTACCATGGCTTGTTCGATTTTGTTATCGATGGCCACAGGACTTGTGCCGGAAGCACTGAAACAAAAAAAAAAAATAACATTAAAAAATTTTAATTTGGAAAATGCATTTGAGTCTAGGAGAGAGAGAGAGAGAAGGAGAGAGAAAATGTTATTTTGCTCGTTGGATAGGCCTGATGCAATTTCTAACAGGTTTAAGCGTGACATAACCAACTCGAAAGGGAACCCAGCGACTTACTTGGGAAAGAAATGGTCGATGTATTTGCTCACAATCTCCCGCAGCAAGTCTTGTTTCATGATGAGTGTGTTCGCCTTGCCTTTCATGTTTGCTTCAGTAGAGAGTAAAAAAAAAGGTGGAGAATTTGCAAAAAACAACACAAAGAGGAAAAAATGAAAAAAGAAAAAAAACGCCCGACGACGAGAACGCCGCAGTGCTCGGCGGCCTGCGCTCACATCCGAGAGAAGGAAGCTTGAAGCCCGGGGCTCGGAAGCCTCTGTGTGCGTGTCCCGGTGGGAGGGTGGGTGCGCGCGCGTCCGCAGACAAAGAGTATCGAACGGCGAATGAACCGAAGCCGAGCGTCGAACAAGCAAAGCAAAGCAACGCACCCGGGACAGCGTCCTCACTCGGACTGCCAACACCAGAGCGCACTCGCGCTCTCTCGCATCGTGTCTCCCCACCAGCGACCGAGAAATATCGTGTCATATGACGTCACCACTACTGGACATGACGTCATCCACGGAGAGGGGATCTAGGCCAGACGGTGGACGTCGAGCTGTCTGTCCAACTCGACGCCCCTCCCGATCCCCTCCTGCATTCCAAAACAATTTCACTCTTTCTATAGATTAGGTCTAATAGAACGATATAACATCCAAAAATGGTTTAATCAAATAAGAACAATCCAAGTCGAATACAGGACTAGAAATATTAGGACTTGGAATTCGAATTTAACATTTAAAATGTCAATAACAAATTAAAAAAATAAATAAATAAAAGTATATTTAATTATATATTTAAAATATGTATATATATAAAATATCTTAAAATAATTTTCATATAATATGACTTCAGACTCGCTACAAGTCGGTTGGAGTTCGCATCACAGGACAGTACCTCCTCCGACCAAAATGGTGGACGATGTCCAAAGCAACAGACCCGCAAGAGCCAAATACTAAGAAGTTTTTTTATAGAATAGATGAATTGTTATTATTAATAAGGTGATCATATTTTGAAAAGACCAAATCAGGACATTTTACCTTTTTTTTAGAACCAAATTGAAATAAATTTTGGAAAAAATTCGGAAATGTTCAATACTCCAGAAAACGTTTTACCTTTTTTTTTAATTTTTTTTTTTTTTTTTTTAGAAGAAAATTGAAATTTTGAAAAAAAGTACGAAATGTTCTAAATATTTCAAAAAACGGGACAGATATCAAAAAGAAGGGCAGTTAGGACACTTACAAAAAAAGGACAGAGCTTACAAATGGAGGACGATTGATCACCTTAGTATTAAACATAAAAATACAAATATAAAACATTTTACAATTTTCAAGGAGTAAATGATTATAAAGAAAGTATGTATACGTTAAAAAACATTTGAAAAAAAATTATTTATTAAAACAATAAGATTTATATGAAAATTATAAAACTTGAATAGAAACTCCAGCATCAATTGAACCTTATCACATATTAATGCACATTTATATTTAGCATGATATACTATGGGTGTCTAAACTATGACCATTCGAGGGTCATATTGCAAAAAAAAAAAAAAAAAAAAAATGCTGGGCCTCACATAAATATTTATCAACAAATGGAAATAAAATTAACTACAGAAAAACTTCTCTATAAGGACACGTCTAATAGTTACTTCATTCATTTTTATTCAAAATAAACATTGTTTTTTACAGTGTTTTGAGAATGTCCTTATAGAGAATAAAAATAAATAAACTAAGGTAGTGGCACCTATAGCGGACAGGGACTTAAGGCGGACACAAATGGAAAATTTTTACTTAAAATAAAAGTTATTTTAAATTTCTCTCCATTCCGTCTAATATTTCGAATAATTTACTCTTTCCAAAAAATATTGGAGTGGTCAAGTTGACTTCACTGAACAAATTGACAATTTTATGGAGAAACGAAAAATTTCATATTCATCTTCCACATATTTTTTGTGAATTCTTAGCAAATTTTTAAGGTTAGTGGTCATTGTAATTAAGCTTTTATATGTTCGTATTATGTTTTTAAATCTATATTATTAGTTTAAACTGACATTTATAGAATAAAGAAGCAAATTATAAAGTGTTATTGACAGAGTGACTTGTTGTTGATAAATTTAAAGTGGTGTTCGCTTTAGGTTCCAAATTTATATGGCTTTCCTGAAGCGGACACTTGCTGTCCGCTTCAGGTTTGTGTACGTATAAAATTAAATGTAACTTAGAGAAATATTCATTTGATGGCGTTTAATCTTAAAATTATAAAAAAATTCAATTCAGAACCTTAAGTTGCCACTAATGTCCATTTCAGGTTCTAAACGTAGGCAGGTTCTACACGTGCCAATTATTTCCAGGAATCATTACGGAAATATTGCCCGACGGGATAAAAGTTAAGACCATGATAAGGAGTGGCAGTTAATGGAAGTGGCCAGACAGAGATGTCGAACTCTTCTATTTGTGGGATGATGTTCTGGGCCACTTGGCCAAACCCACCCGCGAAGGGAATTATTTTCAGTGCCAGAACTTGAAAAACTGAAATAATTATTATAATAATGATTTTTAATTGATATTCTATTGATTTATAATTGATTTAATTTAATAACAAAATATTGAAAATTAAATTTTTGATTTATTTACTGACGTTTATCTTAATGTTAGCTTTAGGTTCTTCAAATGTCCACTTTAGGTTCCGTTGAAATTTTCACTGTCCGCCTTAGGTGCAAATGTAAAATTTTTTTAAAATTAAAAATTTAATATGAGGGATTAGCAAATAGTTAAGTAATTATTACTATCTTTAAGAATGATAAATGAACCTCAAATAAAACCATTAGTTTCTCTATTCACAATTGTGACTTCAATTCTAGGTACAAAAATGATGAAAAATGGGCTATAATGTGTCCGCTATAGGTGCCATTACCTTAACTTATTTTTATTAGAATTTAGAATTTTTGAATTAGATATATGTATAAAATTATAAATGAACATGAAAAATATTGTAAACATTAATTTTTTTTAGTAGAAATGAGGAAATTTAAATATTTTCATAATTTGCGTTTGGGCCGCATCTCAAAGGATTTTGGGCCGCACTTTAGACAATCATATTTTCATTTCAGTTCTAAATAATAATTCAAAAACAATTGGAGAAATTCATAAAATAGATTACATTTTAATTTCTCTAACTTTTTTAAAGTTAATTAAATTATTGGAAAAAATCTTAATAAAAACATAAATGATAAAGTTTGACTAAAGAAATATTTACAAAAACAAAATACGTTTACTTATCATGTCCTAGAAAATTAAAATATTGCTTAAGAATTTTGTTGTGTTAACGGTTTCACCAAGTTTTAGTAGCTCATAATATATTATACCCTTTTGATCCCACCAAAGGTACAGCACGTCAAAATCATAACTTTTAAATTTTTTAAACCACTCAAAGCATTGAATTTTGCCAAGAACATGTCCACCTTATGCTTCAACAAGCATTCTATGCAATTCTGCAGCAGTTTTCTTCAAATGATAGCAGAAAACCAATGCTGTCCGCAAATCATAGTTCGTAGGCACAAAAATCGAAATGTTTGAGGTTATAGAAAAATATACCGGTGTATGAAACTTAGGTTATTGTGTGTTAACAAACTTCGTCAGCTGTTAGAGAGAGAAGATGGAGCTACAGAAGCGGTCTTACAGTCTTTAAACATAGCGAGCACCATTTATAGGGAAATTCCGGTTTCATACTTCTATACCTGGTAAGTGGGTCGTTAATTTTTAAAGTAGTATAAGTCTATATTTTATTGTATCTAGAAAATTAAAGAGAGCATATTTATCAATTAACCTGTGACTTCACATCAGTGTTCTAAGGGGGGACAGAGCCTGAAAGGTTGAGAACCCCAGGTTTAAAAGATTTAATTCTGACTAGAATATGGATTCTGACTTTCAGTTCATATGTGTGAATCTGCTTCACTATTTTTATATTTATCCTACATTCAGAAATTAAAAAGAAAATATGTGAATTTTAAATATACCTGTACTTATAAATATTATTTTCAAGTCATTCAAAGTGTATTATAAATTTAACCTACAAAAATATGCAGAACAATATGATAGGTAAGAATATGTAGAACAACTATGATTATTTCCCATCACATAGTTAAATGTTTTTAATATCAACGAAATACACTTTCATTCTTTTTAACATGAAGGTTAAGTTAGCTAGCCAAAAATTCTCATTTTGTTTTAACTCAATCAGTGTTATTTAAAGTAAATTTTAAAATTATATAATATGTGATTTTATTACAATAAAAGAAAAAAGTGATTAGATTTGTATTGAAAATATGAATATATTCAATAGCTTGTTATATATTGTGTTCCGAAATTGTAGGTTAAATAAATAGTAATTTTGGCACAAATCCATAAAATACATTGTTTGGATTAGTGATCGAATTACTACTTTATATATAAATAAAAATGAAATGTCGATTTAGAATTGAGACTAAACTTATGATATGGTTAAGATGAAATTAGGATTTAAAAAAAAGAGAGAATAATCAAAGATTTTTAAAAAGAAGTTGGTTATTTTATGGATATTTTAAGGATAAAAGTTAAAGAGGGCTATTTTGGCAGTTCTTACTTGTTCGAGTACATCATAGGAGGAGGCGGACGAAATTTACGTTTGATTTTCGAATTTGAAGACACGGATGCATTGCTTAATGATGAGTTCGGCCAACTTAGTCTTCGAGATTGGAGAGGGCTTGTGTCCCGACATCGGGGAATGCTGGTGTTGACACGTGACGAAAAAGCCATTCTCTAGTGGGACGAAAGACTACGAAGTTGCCAGCCGCGGCGCCCGTGACTACACTGAGGCCTTCACGCAGTTATAGACTTTCGTAGTTAAAATGACCCCCTCTACCAACATCCAACAAGGGTTGAAAACAAGAAATAGTTCTCCATAATACATATTAATTCACCAATGATACATTAATTTAATATCAAATTAAAGCATCTTGTCATGGTTGAAATGTTATAAATAAAAATATGAATATGTGAATCGAAGAGAATAGGCGAGAGACTTGAACGGATGCCAGCTCGAAATTCCTGACAAACTCAATATTTACATATGTGTTGTGAATTAAAAGGAGGTATTGGGAATATTAAAGAAAGAAAAAGAAAACGCAACGATATAATATTCCTTTTCAATTCTAACAAGATCGATTAAATACTTTTTAGATTAATTATCAAACTTAATCTAATAATTGAAAAAAAATTATCGGATCCAAGCTAAGTATTCTCTTTTAATTAAGATGAAGGTATTAGGTACATTATATGCTTATGTTACTTATGTTGTCTTAAGAGAATAGATTTTATAAATTATATAGATTTATGTATGACCTTGGGAGACGAGAGTAGATTTAGAATATTTGAAAATAGGATTGTTCGTAGCATTTATGGGTCAAGAACACCGCGGAACGGCGGAACTGCAAAACGAAGAAATGCATGACCTCTATGCATCTCCAGACATAGTTCATAAAATCGAGAAGGTTACAATGGGCAGAAGAAGTGACAAGAATGGGCGATGAAAGACTGGTGAAATATCAATTTGTGGGGAGACCAATTGCAAGATTAAAGACGCGTTGGGTGGATAATGTAGAAAGGTATGTAAGAGAGATGGAAGAAAATACAAGTTGGATGGGTGTATAATTCAGGGTTTGAAGAAACATGATTGCTGCTGCCAAGTACTTTGGAGTTCCGTAGAGCCGCAGAGATAGATAGATAGTTTAAAGAATACATTAAAAGGTTAGGAAAGACACCAATAAAGGTGATGAATTAAATAATAGGTTCCCAAACTTTTTTTTGTCGTGGACCCCTTGCCATGTTTTTCAGTTTTGGGTAGACCCCCTAAATTGATTTTGATTTTTTTTATAAACGATTTACCTTTTATTCAAAAAATGTGTTATGTGTGTTTTTTTTTAGAGACATATTCAAAAAATCCATGTCACAAAACACGTGGCCCCCCTAGACCTCCGTAGACCCCCATTTTCATTTCAAGGACCCCCAAATTCGCTGCCGTGGACCCCCTGGAGGTTAAAATAGACCCCCAGGGGTCCACATAGACCACTTTAGGAACCTATGAATTAAATCAATCATCTTTATTTGAACAAAATAATAGTATAAAAAACTCAATAAACTTAATTAATATATTACGTGAATTAATTTCATATAAATGGGTTAGAATAAGAAATACTTCGCCAAAATTCTAACTTATCATAAAAAAGTTTTTCATTTTCATGATTAAAACGGGTAATAAAGCATTTACAATTCAATTGATAAGATAATTATATCGGTCTGTTTTTTCTAATTCGGGTTTTGTTCAATTTGTTCAACTTGATATACATTAAATATTCTTTTCCAATATTGTTATGATATGAAGTGATTCTAAAAAAAAGTGAAATCATATTTTTAGATCTAGATTGATGGAAAATTTTACAATGCAAAATGAAAGAAAATTGGACAAAAATAGAAATTAAGTTTTGAATGAGTCGTTGAAATTATATTCGAGAGATATATTTTATTTAATTATAAAATTTCAATTTTGTAGAACTTTTATATTTGCTTTTAATATGACCACAAGAGTGTATAAATTGTTTTTTAATATTTTTTTATTTTTTATTTTTTTTTTTGACGCATCTATTTATGTTGGAATTCCTTGACGAGTCCATGATCAAGTAAATGGATATATATAGCCAAATAGTTGCCCTAAGTCAATTGAAAATCAAAAAAATATTTTCGGTGAAATTTCATTAATTTGGAAGTTATAATCAGTATTGATTTTTAAACTTGATTGGATACTTAGATCTCAACCACTTTTTTACCGCGGCACGCTTTTAACAGTTTAAAACTTTGGCGGCATACAAAGAAAAAGATAAGTGTAAAAGTTATTTACTTACCTATAATAGACTGTGTGATATAGTTTATGGTAATAATCAGGGGTGGGCACACTTAGTGATACTTAGAGTCATATTGAAAAATCGAAAATGTTTAAGAGCCTGATCGCAAAAACATTTGACTTTTTTTTAGACCATATTGAAAAAAATTGAAAAAAATTGAAAATATTTAAGAGCCTGATCGCAAAAACATTTTACTTTTTTTTTACATACATATAAAATAAATAAGTACTTTTTCTTAATTTGAACTTTAAATTTGTAAAATTTGGCGGCACATTTTGAAAACCTCGCGGCACAGTATATCACTGACATAGATGATACTCCATCAAATTTTAAAATACATAATCTTTAAAAATATATTACTACAGGTTGCTAACAAAATAATTGTTAATTAATAAGAAAGTGGATGGGAAATGTAGGAAGGGACGTGAGAGAGATAGAAGAGGGTAGGGATTGGATGGTTATGACTCAGGATGGGGATACTTGGAGAAGTGTGGTTGCTGAGGCCAAGAACTTCCGAGTTCCATAGAGCCACAGAGATAGATTGAAAAGTTAAAAAAGTAAACCTAACAGGGTGCTGGAAAGTAATTAGAATGCATTGAATCTAATCTAACTGCTTAGCTTGTTGCTAGGCGAAATAAGAATTTCATGAATCATGCCCATAAATGAGTTACATAAGTTATATAAGTTACTAAAAAACATCACAATTAAATATAAATTCATAGCAGACTTCAATAATGAATTTAATAAAAATAAAAATATGAAATGACGGGATTTCTATTTTTCATTTAATCAGATAAGAGCGAAAAAATTAAAAAAAAAATAAACTTAGTGATGTCATTGATATAAATAAATTTTTAGTATTGATCTTTATAAAATATACATATACATATATATATATATATATATATATTCAGTAGAGAGCATGTCTGTCTGATAGTGTTATCATAGTAATTTAATAAAGGTAGAGCTCAAAGTGCAAAATTCATCTTTATTTTAATTCTAAATGGAACTATTTTTATTAATTAATTACTACCTAGTGTATATGCAACCTTTCTCTACATTATTAAATAACTTACAATGTCATATCCATTATAGAAAAACTAAAAAAAAAATATAATGTCCGAAGAAAAGGAAATTATTTGTAAAGTAATAAGAAATTAGAGGTAAATAAATATTCTTTATTTGTTAAACCTAATAGGTTTTTAAAAGAAGAAATAATAATATATATTAATAATACACAAGTTACGCAGGTTAAATAAAAAAAAAATATTTTAATCAAAATATATTTTTGTAAAATAAAAGTTGGCTTGGTATAGCTTGTGTGGACCATTTTCAACCTTTCCTAATGCAAACCTATCACAAAATTGAAACATTAGAGCAGTGATTCTCAACACACTTTTAACGTTTAGAACCATATTGAAAAAATTGAAAAAAAAAAAAAGTCGGAAATGTTTATCGCAAAAACATTTTACCTTTTTTTATACATGCATATAAAATAAATAAGTACTTTTTCTTAATTTAAACATTTGTAAAATTTGGCGGCACATTTAGAAAATCTCGCGGCACACAAAAGTGTCGCGGCACAGTGGTTGAGATTCACTGCATTAGATTGTCATGCATTAAGTTTAACACCAGAACAATTTATTATTCCTTTGATTTAAAGAAAAGAATTTAAATTGTTCAATCTTTTATTTCAAAATATTTTCATTAAAAATTCATTTTACAACTTATGAAAATTTTATATGAAAATTATTAGGAATATTCTAATATTAGAAATCTTAGAATTAAATTCTAACCTGTTTTTCAATTAAATCCAAATATCTGACAATTTTATTGTGATGTTCTTTTCCTACATCTCCTAGATCAAAGTATTTAAAATTTAGGGTAAAAAATACAGTTGACCCAATGTGATCCACTCTGTCTATACAATATATATATATAATATTTACAAAATAACTAATAAAACAACGAAAATCAAAAATTGAAAATAAAATTTATTATAATATGATATTGATTTTTTTTATTTTTACAATCCCCAATAATTTTTAATTATTTAATCAGATTTTTGCAAAAATAAAAAGTAGAGTTTTTGAAACAGCATCTGTCTAATTAGAATTAAATTTTAAGCGGATAACCCAAAAGCTTTAAATATGTTTGTTAATTATGAATCTATTAATGAATTATTATTATTATTTTTTGGAGATTCCAATATTAGAATATTATGAATTTATATTATATTATATTATATTACAGCTTATTGTGTGTTAAAATCATAATTATTTTAAGTTAAAAGATGATTCTATGATTTATATTTATTTTTATTTTGACATATAATAAGTGATTATATAAAGAGATCAGAAGTTTATCAGAAATTCAATGAAATGTTTTTGAACAAATTATAATATATCAGAATGAAACTTCAAAAATTATTAAAAGTATTATTTAATTATTTATTCAAAATAATATTTATAAATTTATTTATTATACTAATAGTTTTTTGATAAAGATTTTACTCTCTTTGATTATAAAAAGTATTTAAACATTACTAAACAAAAGACTAATTTGGATGAAACTTTGTCAGTGGATTCCTTTTTTAATTTCAAAGAAACTTTCCTTATGAAATAATTCTCGGTCTCTTCTAGTTTACGAGATAAAATGTTTTTAATTATGACAGATTAACTGGTTATGAACGTCGAAATGTGCCTTTAAGTAATGTTTTATTGACTAATTCACTAATTTTTGTTTTTTTCGGTTCCGTTTGGATATAGGAAAATTATTTAATTAATTAATATATTTTATAATTAATGCATAAGGAAAATATCTTTGGTAAAAAAAGAATCCACTGGCATTTTCATCCAAATCCCTGAAGCTTCCCTTTTTGTAAACAATTATCTAGTAAGTATACATGTAAATTATAAATATATTATATTTAAATTTGCTTGTGTAAAAGAACATTAGATCCCTTAGACAAATATTTTCGACTTTTTTAAAAAATTTTCAATATGGTTCTCAAAAAAAAAAAGGTAAAATGATTTTGGGATTAGACTTTTAAATATTTCCAAATCTTTAAAATTTTTTCAATATGGTTCTTAAAAAAAAAAAATAAAAGTTAAATGATATTTAAATGATAGTTGTATTTATTTTTTTGTTGCAATGTGGCCCTCGAATGTCTTACTTTAGACACCCCTGTTCTAAAGGGATGTCAAGATTTTTTATTATTCCTCAGATTAGAGTAGATTATTTATTTTTCTATATGTATATATAATCATGTACTAAGAATAAAAGACATATTTATTGGAAGAAGGTGGGTTACTCATAATGCACCAGGTGTTATCGGTTTCTCTTTTCACGTTCGGACATTTCCTTTTCCTACTAAGATGAGTGCAAATGGAATTTAGCTCTCTTTTGAAAGCCTATCAGAAAATTTTGTCAAAACAAATTAATTGTCATTAATTTTTAATTAAAATCATTTTTCACATTGAATCAACTTTAGACTTGATGATTTGTCATTCAAAATATAATTTCATGAGAAATTTGAAGTTAGTTGATTTTTTTTAAACATTCATCAAATTTCTTTATATATATATATTATATATTTTTAATCTTGAAAATTGTAAATTGTAATTTATAAAATTCATTCAAGGTAGTGAGATGAACAAGAATTGATCTATACCAGGGGTGGGCAACCCGCGGACCAAATGCGGCCCGCGTGCACATAAACTGCGGCCCACGAACATATTTAAAATTTTTTATGATGGTCGGCCCTTATTCAAATGTTTTAATGATATTTATCAAAATATTGAGTTATTTCTATTGACATTCATTACTAAAGTAAATAACATACCAAAAACATCATTTTTTGTCAATTGTGATTATTTTATGATAAATTTTCTTCACTGTTTTCTGAAAACATAATTTTCATTTACCTACAAAACCAATGTTAATGGCCCGCTTAAGTTTGGTTGTTTTCAATTTTGGCCCGCATTACAAAATAGTTGCCCATCCCTGATCTATACTAATATTTTATATATTATTTTAAAAACAATTTACTTATTTTAATTTAATTCTTTTTTTTCTTAATTTATCAGAATATCTTATTACTACTAAAAAATTAATAAGTATGATCTAATATTATTCAATTAATTAATACGTTAACAAGATTAAATATGCACGGTGTCTCAGGTACCAATGATAATAATCCGGTAATTATTTAATGTATGAACTTATCGATATTTTTTTTAATAGTATTTAAGTATAAAAAATAAACAAAGGAATTAAAAACTAGAGATGTTTTCAAAAAGAAGGGATATTGAATAACCCCCATCAGTTGTGACCATGAATAGGGCACTAAAATAAAAATGAACCACGCCCCTCCCGGAACAAATCTTGAAAATTAATTGCACTTTCATAATAAGACGTTCTGGGTGGGGTTTCATATCCATCACTGGGCCAAGATGAGGCTTCGTCCCTCGAATTACGATTGACGTCAGAGGACATTTTTACCTTCGCCAAAATGGAACAGGCCTGGGACAATTGGAATCGAAAGGATTGAACTGACAAATTGAAAATGAAGCAATTATTAGTTTCATTAAGTTTCGAATTGAAATAATTCTAAAATAGAAAAATATAATTTATAAAAATTATATTATAATACACATTCCTCAAATCCAACTTTTTTAATTCAGAGGGATATCCATAGATCAGTGATTCTCAACCACTGTGCCGCGGCACTTTAGTGTGCCGCGAAATTACGAGGCTCCTAAACTTTTTTTTCTAAATTTTTTTCAATTTGGTTCTAAAAAAAAAATGTAAACCGTTTTTGGGATCACTTTTTTTCAATATGTTAAACTTTTACACTTATCTTTTTCTTTGGGTGCAGAAAATTTTTTAAACTGTTAAAAGTGTGCCGCGGTAAAAAAAAAAGATTGATAATCACTGCCATAGAAGATGCCAACGTGAGTGGGGCAAATTTTTTGACACAAGGGGAAGATAAAGAAGATGTCATGTCATAATAAAAATTAATAAATTTAAACTTGAAATTTATTAATTGAATAATCGAGAAATAAATTATAAAAATTATTGAAAAACGGACCCACATCCAAAGAAATAGAGTGGTGTTTCACCGAGACTCTGTGTCATGAGTCGCGATGAAAACAATGGTTAAATTAGATGAATTAAGCTTTGAGATGCTTCCCCACCCAGATTTGGCCCCCTTTTTGAAGACATGAAAAAGATGCTCTAGGGCAGAGGTTCTTAAACTTATGTACTCCGCGGACCCCCACTTGGAGAAATTTTTTTTGACGGACCCCATCCCAACTTTAGGTACTTTACGTCATTTTATTAGTTATAATTTCTGGCTTACGATCTCGTAAGAACAAGGATATATGTTGAATATTTCTAACAGGGATTGGTGAATAACGATTTTTTTGCATATTGTAGAACACATTTTATTAGAAATTATAATATTGAAGAAAGAAAATTCAGCTAAATATGAAGATGGAAACGGTAGCAATAGTTTTCTTGCACATTTCGTTGAATTTGGGTATTTGATCTCTGTTTCCTCACAAAGCCATGCCATACCTCCTTTTATATTAAATAAAGTTTTAACTGACTCATTATTTTCTCGTGCACCTGTACGATGGCTTTGCGGACCCTCAGTAAAGTCTTCGCGGACCCCCAGGGGTCCGCGGACCACAGTTTAAGAACCTCTGCTCTAGGGGAAGAAATTTGGGTGAAATGAAGAAGGGATTGCTAAAACTGAGGCTTATTTTGGGAGTAAAGTTAATTGTTTTACATAAAGGGTATTAAAAAGAGGAGCTTGACGGAGTTTATGATTAGACAAATAAAGTGGAATTTCTAAAAAAAAAAAATAAAAGTAGTTTTTCATTTTAATAGTTAGACCGGAGGGATAGGTTAATGGTATATTTAAATTAAATTTAAGAAAATAATAATTATTCTATTATTATTATTTTTACCGACCGACGATAAGAAGGGAAGGTATTGTTTTCACACCAGATTTTTACATATATCCACAAATCATTAATTAACAGAAAAAAGTATTTTTAGTATGATATCTGTATGTCCGTCCGCTGTGTGTCCGTATTGATGTGTACAGCTTGAACGGCTCAACGGATTTTGATGAAATTTGGTGTATTTACTTAATGCATCACTATGATGAATTGATCAAGTTTTGGTGTATATCCGGAAACCGAAAGTGGTAGTTTAGAAAGTATTAATTTTATATTCATTGTCGGAAAATATTTCACTTAAAATATAGTAGTAATTAATAATTGAGTAATTAAACTAAAAATAAACACCAAGATAATATAATTTAGTCATTTTAATTCAAGTTTTAAAAATATTTTTTTATACTTTATAAATATGTATATATATAATGTTGTTTGGAAATTTATTTATTTACTTATTAATTTTTTTATTTATATAAAATCGTTGGTCGGTTCTGTGCCTGGCCACAGCTCATATTTTTTCTTATTACTATTAATAATAATTATAGTTTACATATTAACACATGTATTTAGATTGTAGTTTATGAAAAAATAATATTTAAAAATAAAAATGAGCCCCAGTAGGAATGTAGGGAAGTTCATAAAGATCAAATGAAACATAAAAGTTAAAATATAAACCGAGGGAATTTCTAGAATATGGAATGGAGCATGAAATTGTAACATGTTCTAATTCGTCAAATGTGTGTTCTACTTAGATACATTCTCAACCACCGAAATATTTAGATAACCTCTTTTTGACGAAGTGGAGGGGATAGAAATAGCCCTCCGACAATTAGGAATGCCTCGCTAAGGGAAGCCCACTATGCGAATTGACCAGATGGGGTGGCAGTCATTAATACGTTTGGGAAAGTCGCCAGTTGGCGGTCATCAAGTGGCAGACAAGTCGGCGACTTGTCTTTTGTGCAGGTCCTGGACCTCGAATGACGTCTAAACTGACTATAAATAATAAAATTGATGAAAGAATAATAAAACAATAAGCAAATAACAAGGCTAGCACGTCCACAGAAGAGAGAATTTAAATTAATAGGACAACAACATTTAATTAAAAAAAGCAAAGAGAATCATGATCATTCATGTTGTTCATAGAATTAAAAATTCAAGATAATACTGAACAAATGTAACCTAAATTGTAAATGCAAGGGTGGAGAGATAAAGAATAAAATTATATCATTTGAGGAGTGGGATCGTATAAATGATAAGCCAATTAATATTAATTTTTTTACTTTTTCTTATTTATATAAATTAAACAGCTATATACCTCTCAAACAAAAATTCAAAGTGGAACAAAATTCTTACGGGGAAAGACCTCTCCCAAATGTTTCAAAACTGTTCTTTGTTTGGCGATTCTTGCCCATTTAATACCTGCTGTCTTCATTATGTCGTCTGTCCAACCTGACCCTTGTCTTCCCCTTCTACTCTTGTCGAGTGGACACCATTTCGTCACTTTTCTAGTCCATCTAGTCTATCGTCTCCTGTCCACTTCCATTTCAAGTCTTTATAAATCAATATTGATCATTTTTGTTTGTCTATACATATTTTTGATCAGACATATAGTATCAATAATGCACCTATGTAGACCTTATTGGTTGAAAAAGAACGAAAAATCAATCAACTCTTGCACAAGGATCAATCACCCCACCTGGCAAAGTTTCAATCATAAACACAATTTGAAAACTGAAATTTACTAACTTTTAACGAGTTATAATTGGCAATTAGAGAAGTATAAAATGTTATTCAAGAAGTGGCAATGACTAAATGTTTACTTATTTATTTATTATTAGTTATTGTTATTTATCGGCCATATTCCTGCCGCTGGTTAAAACCTATGGACCTTTGGAAGGCTTCACCTAGCAGTTCCGCTATGGTATAGTAATAGTTCTCCCAGGGAAACTCACCAAAAAAGTTGATGCTGTCTAAGTTCAGTAGGGTAACTTATGCGAAGTGTGGGGTGGGATTGTAAATAGAACGATTTCTTTGGAGTAATTGAGAGCTTCTGACTCTCAGGATTGTTCATGATTATTAATTCCTATTAACATTTAGTTGAACTAAACGAACGAAGTGGACGAGGAAACTGCAGCTAGTCACCCATTCACTTAGATGACTGGTTGCTTCACAAAAGAATCGTAAGGGAGATACATGATTCCTGGATCAAATATCCCTCTACTCAACTATCTCAATTCTCTATATATTTATAAAACTAATGACTATAGAAAGCAATCTTTTATAGTCTTAAACTTAGTTAATTTACTCAATAAAATCCATTTCTGCTTGAATGACCTTCATTTGCAGGTCTTTTTACCGACCGACGATAGTAAGGGAGGTATTGTTTTCACACCAAATTTCACACGTGGAGATTTTTACATATCTTCACGAATCATGCATTTTCTTAACAGAAAAAAGTATTTTTAGCATGATGTCTGTCCATCTGTCCTTTGTGTGTCTGTCCGTCTGTCCATTGTGTATGTACAGTTTGAACAGCTAAACGGATTTTTATAAAATTTGGTGTATTTACTTAATGCATCAGTATGATGAATTGATCAACTTTTGGTGTATATCCGGAAACCGGAAATGGTAGTATTACCGATCGACGATAGGAAGGGAAGGGTTATTTTCACACCAAATTTCACATTAGGAGATTTTTTATATATCTCCACGAATCATGCACTTTGTATTGGTTTTATCCTCGGGAAAATCATCTTCATTAGTTTTTTCTTAATTTAAAATTATATGACGTCACCCAGCTCTTCATGACGTCACAGTCAGCTCCTACTTATATATTTTAAATAAAATAAAATTAAAAATATTTATGTTATATCCATATCTGTTTTTTATTACATTAATAGATATATTAAAATTATTTGAAATTGTTTCTGTAGCTGGAAATTAATTTATTTCAAACCGTCGCGTCGGTCGGTTCTGCGCCTGGCCACAGGTCAACTTATTATTTTACTATCATTTGGGTGAATAATGTAGGTTCAATATCAGAGTATTTCTTGCTGGGGTTGTAAATCCTTGACTGTAATTAAAACTATTCGTGTGATATTATCATAGAAAGACGATTTTGTGTATCTGAATCACTTAACAAATCACACTTCAACTTTGCGACTGTTTTGATAATTATTAGAATATGCATCAAGCTATATTTTGATGCTAGGTAGTATCTCGTATAAATAAAATTTATTTTTTGTTATATCTTAGATTATTTATAAAGTTTTCAATAATTTTAAGTGTGTACATGAAGGTCAAACATAATTTTGTAAACTTTTTGAATGAGAAATGTTTACTTGACTTAAAACAGATTCAACAAGTAAAAATAAAATTCTATGATTTATTCATGAAGGATAGTTAAGCTTTAAATATTAAACTCCACAAAAATAAGTTGAAAATATATTTCAATCATTTTCTTTTTCTAAAAAATCTTACATAAATGAATGAATGCAATTTTTAAGTCAAACAAGAATAAACTCTAGTCTAATCTCTATTTTTGATTAAACATAGTGTTTAGTAAATAGCTAAATAGCACATAAGTATTAAAGGATAAAAAAAATCTTGTCTTCTCAATGCAGGAACTGAGTATGTGATATGACCTAGCAGAGAAACTAGATTTTCTAATCATATTGGAGCAAGTTAACGGGATTGGCATGTTCTTATATTTAACATAGAATGCAACTATAATGAAATTTTAAATAAAATATACTAATCTTAAGTTTTGATAAAATAAGTTATAAATATATATATAATGTAATATTATTTAATATTATTTTTTTAATAAATAAAGAGGTAAATAAGCAATAGGTTGTTAAATTTTAGAACATTTCAAAAATCGAATGATACCTCAATATTGATTTTTTGTTAAATTTTTTAAAATCTTTTTTGTGTTTAATTAATATTTATATATTTTTTGTAGCATCTAGATCAGTGATTCCCAAACTGTGTGAGCCGCCAAAAAATTTCCTAATACTTGAAAATTTTTGGTTCTTAAAAAAAAAAAAAAAAGTAAGATGATTTTGTGGGGAAACTTTTGAACATTTTCGATTATTTTTATTGTTCTAAAAAAAATCATCGTTTTCTGGACTAATCTTTTGAACATTTCGTACTTTTTTTCAAAATTTTTTCAATATCCTTCTAAAAAAAAAAGGTAAGGGAGACGCGGAAAAAATCCTATGTATTATGGGAGACGAATGCCGAAAAGGTTTAGGAACCTCTGAGCTAGATAATAGAGTTGTGAATGGAATATGAAAATTAGTGATAAATGTTTATTTATTATTGATTTGATTTGGAATAGTGATTTGATCAGAATTTGTGAAAGTCAATAGTTTTAAAAAAAATGATTTGTGGTCAAAGCCTCGGGTCAATCCAAGTCGAGGAAATAGTCCACCATTAGACTTTCACAAGGGCAATCAAAATGATACCTTTTAACCCTAATTATAATCGACACCTCATTTTAAATAAAAAATTGGACTGAGTTTAGGAAGAAAATTGTTCTTTCAATGAACGACGTATAAAATCACAGAGGAAGTAAACCCATCTTTCTCACTCTCGCTATAATAGCTCCCTTAAATCGTCCATTCAATTTTAGTCAATAAACTTAAAAGGTAATTCGACTACGAAAGTTTTTACATTAAAAATTTATTGAATAAAATTTGCTTATTTGGTGAAAGCAGGAAATGAAAATATACCTATGTATTATAATTAGAACAAATAATAATACCTAATACTTTGTATAAAAATGATAAGCAAACTCTCAAAAATGAAATTGAACAAATTTATATCTATTTTTACATCATTTATATATTCACTTGGTAATTTAACCAGTTAATTTTAAAGTTGTGAAAATTAAAATTAAAAAAAAATTATTGAATACACCTACATATTTTAAATTAAGTCTAGTATTTGAAAATTGTTAATGAGTCATTTTTAAATATAATTATAAAATCATAAGTGTAAACATAATTTCCGATTATCCTACATGGAACCTTGGAGAAGGTATTTCTTACACAAAGCCTGTAATTTTAAATTAAAACAATTTTCTTACTAACCAAGATATACGAATTAAATGAAAGTAAAAAAAGAGAAATGTTTCCTACAAATTTCCAGTCCACAAATTTATCTAAACATTTAGTAGATTCAGAAGTAGATCCAGAATTATGTTAAAGTTTTAGAGGCCTTAATCAATAATATATAATAATAAATTTATTAAAATAATTTAATTATTTATCTGGAAAGTAAATTGAAAATAATTAATATAAAATGGGTATGTATAGTTAATTATTAAGTGTAAATTTCCCTTTAGTGTGTCATAATAATAATTTTTCACTCTTTCCCCCTCTTCTCTCTCTCTTTCTATACTTTTTTTTTCTTTAATAATAATATTGACTCATTTAGCAGGAGAGAGTAAATTTATTGAAAGTTAATTAATATTATATTAGGTACACAGTAAATTATATTTACGTTTTAACAGATAAAAAATACTTATTGATTTCTAAATACAAACAATAAAATAATCTTTATAAAATGAAATAAAAAAAATATCAAATATTGTCTAAATTTTAAGTTAAGATATGGTTGTTAATTACTAACTTCAATTTTATTTTGTTTAATCTTCAACCGACTGCAAAAAATTTTTAACTGAAGAAATTTAAAATATTAGAATTTTATCGATTTTTACGTTTCTTCGATAATTAAATAAAATTATCATATGAATGTCAATTTTTTATTTTATTCTACATTCAATAGTAGAGAAAATAGAATAAAATTAGTGGGGTTAATTTCTTAAAATGTAAATAAAGAATGAAAGATTCTTTTAAATTAACTTTCAGGATCTATGTTATCAGCGCTTGCTCTAGCATTTACGGCGCCCCGAGCAAATGAATAAATTTGCGCCCCTATATTAGTAAAATTTATTACATTCATAAACAAAATGCCGACCTTGAGATTTTCCGCCCCGAACAAATGCCCGGTTTGCCGCCTTCTAGAGCGCAATGTTGTGGTCATTTAAACTGACAGTATTTATTAGTTTACACTAAGAAGGTTCAATCTTTGAGCTGCTGAAAATTGGCTATTCAACATTTGACTGTGATTTCCAGGGTGTGGTGAGGGTCTTACGCCCTAATTTACAAGTGCTCTACAATTAAAAGGCATTCTAGGCGTTGATATTACCTTTTTAAATGCATTAACAGAGGATGAGCATAATAAGATATGGTCCAACTCACCTGTAACAAAGAAAAAAATAAGATTAGTATAAAAAGTATTTTAAATAATAATACATTCATAATATAAACATTTAAATAAACTTATAAAATAATAAAATTTTAAAATTATTGAGACAGATATTAATATAAATTCAAACTGAATGAAAGAAAATTTGCTAATGAATTTTCTTATTTTTACCGACCGACATATATATAATATAATATATATATAATACACATATATATAATACGATAGTAAGGGAGGTATTGTTTTCAAACCAAATTTCACATGTGGAGATTTTTACATATCTTCACGAATCATGCATTTTGTTAACAGAAAAAAGTATTTAAGTATTTTTAGCATGATGTCTGTCCGTCCGTCTGTCTGTCCATCCGTCCGTATAGATGTGTACATCTTGAACGGCTCAACGGATTTTGATAAAATTTGGTATATTTACTTAATGCATCAGTATGATGAATTGATCAACTTTTAGTGTATATCCGGAAACCGGAAGTGGTAGTTTACAAAGTATTAACTTTATATTCATTGTCGGAAATTATTCATTTAAAATATAGTAGTAATTAATAATTGTATATCTGGAAACCGGATCGACGATAGGAAGAAAAGGGTTATTTTTACTCCAAATTTCACATGAGGAAATTTTTTTAGATATTTCCACGAATTATGCACTTTGTATTGGTTTTAGTTTTTTTTTAGTCGCCCAGCCCTTCATGACGTTACCAGCGGCTCCCTATATATTATAAATAAATAAAATAAAAAATATTTATGTTATATCCATATCTGAATTTTATTGCATTAATAGATCTATTAAAATTATTTGAAATGGAAATAAATTTTCTTCAAACTGTCGGTCGGTTCTGTGCCTGGCCACAGGTCAACTTATTTAGTTTAATTTCAATTATTATTTTTTTTTAAAGCACTAAAAGAATAATTTAAATTTATAAAATAAAAATATTTTCAAAGATAACATAGTTGATCAGCGATAATAATGATAATATAAATAATTAGCTATTTCAGCAAAAAATGTATATTAGCAAACGTTTCTATTAAAAACATCATTATTTTAAAATGAAAATTAATCTATTGAAGAGAAAATAAATTTAAAGAAAATATTTAAGATTGCTCATAAAATAATTAATTCTATAATAATATATACTGGAATTTAAATTTAAAAAATAACGTGATTACCATAAGATTCTTTTAAAAGTAGTATTTATTTAATCATAAAAAAAAGAAAAATTTTACAAATTTGACAAGCATTTAATGATATTGATAATTTATTTTTTTTTTTTTTTTTTCATTTAAACAGGCGACTGCCCCCCCTGTACCATCGAAGTGGCATATATTATTTGATTATATGTTTGTATGTAATAGATTTTCATTTATTTTAATACACGGACTTATTGACCAGTCCTCGTATAATCGAATATAATATTTCTTAATATTAATTTTGTTATTCGTTTTTTATTATAATTGATTAATTGAATAATTTTAAAAAAATCTAAATTTAGAGACTTGAGTCATTTCTAAACCATAGTTGACTTCGTATTAGAAACAAATTTGAGAAAAAAAAAATTTAAATTTTGAGCATCAAAAACCCTTATATATAAATATAGAATAGAAGATTTTAATTTATACTATAATATTAAAAAAAAAACAGATCAGGCATTAAGAGTGAAGAATAATTATTCAAATGAATTTAAACACTCCAAAGAAACAGAACAAAAAGCTTTATACGAAGTAAGGCAGCGGTGGGGAACCGGGGTAAATTACCCCAAATGGAGTAAAATGAAACGTTGGTGAGTAAAAAGTAAAAAGTATATATTTTTAATTTGCTATTTTATAAATCTGTTAGTATTTTTGCAAATTAAATTTTTAGTTATTGTTTTCTTTTCAAAATTATCATGTGGGGCTATAATAGGAAAGATGCTAAAAAGAGGCGGATTTTTTTTTGCTCTTCACCATGGGGTAATATCAACTTAAACAAAAATATTATGGGGTAATGATTAAAAAAGTTCCCCAACCGCTGAACTAAGGTGTTAATTGGTTGAATTGTCAGGTTTGAAGGATTTTGTACTCGAAGTATAAGAAATAAAAATTTCCCAATATCGAACCCAAATAGAAAAATCTGGAGTGTCTCCACTAAACTATCTCGCAAATTTGAATTGGATAAATGACATATATTATATTTAAATTAAATTGAATTAATTAAATTATAAATTAAAAATAATAAATAATGTGTATTAAACCAACGCGTGTTTGACTTTTTGTTGATGGCACCACGTCACGTGTTAGCGCGTGATTTGCAGCAATTCAATCAGCTGAAATTCTATATAGCAGTTTTATACAATTTTTAATCATGCGAAAAACTATCAAACATATATCTTTATTTTTACGGTCACTTTAGAGGAAAAAAAATCAAAACGTTGTAGGTAAGGACCCTCTTCCGGTTGAGCTACATTTCTCAAAAGTTGATAGAAAACTACGAATTTTGAATAATGCCCGAGTACCAAAATTCATTATTCTAGCTCAAACCGTAATCTTGTCTACATACACACATAGACATTTTTCTCAAACTTAGTGAAAATGACTCAGGGACCTTAAAAACGTATAAAAACATCAAAATCTCGACATCGAAAATTATCTGGGGAGATAGTAAAAAGAGAGATGTTATTCATAGCGAAAAACCATAGTTAAATTTGAAAGCGACCTTTGGTGAGGACTTAATTATTTTTTAATGGAATCATTTATTAAAGGCATTTATAGCATGGATTGGAAATATTCAGTATAATATCAGAGTGTCGATCTCCCAGTGAAAGTGATCCGAGCAGCCTGTAAAGGTATAATGATTTTAGCCTTGCTCGTTTCCTCAATTAGCTCTGCTAATGAGTTTTAATCTTTTTTTTTGAAATTTTATATTATAAAAGTAAATTTAATTTTCAATGGTGACAACAAACTACCAAAAATATCATAAATATAACTTAAAGATTCAGTACAATGAGTGGATTACAATCCAACAAATAATTTATATTTGTATTTGTTTGTGAGATGATTTCATCGTTGGAGTCAATCTCTTTCCGCCGAGCCATTTTCTTCAGGTTTGAAAACAAGAAATAGTCACACGGGGACAAATCCGGGAAATAGGGCAGATGAGGGAGCAATTCGTATCCCAATTCATGGATTTTCATTAGCTGGAGTATTCTTTAGAATTTTTTTTTTTAATTTGTGAATATAAGTATTCACATTTATCATATTCTATTTTCATCATCAAATATTTATATTAATTACTGTCGGTTCTTTTTTAATATTTTTTTTTATTTTCATCCTATTTTTTTAATTTAATCAATATAGTAATACTATTAATGCATATTTAAAATAAAATAGAATAAATAATTATTTAACCATCATTTTATTTTTATTTATTTTATTATAATTATAATTAACACAAATTATATTTTGACTTTCTTAGAGACACAAATGATGAATGTAATGGAATCTATATGAGTAGATTATACGTTTTAATGTCGAAATAATTTCTTCCATGTACCTGTTTATATGAATGATTTTAAACTCGAATTGGAGGTAGATAATTTATAGTATATATGTATATATATTCTATAAAAAAAGTTTTACTTTCAATTTCTCCAGATAGTACATACATATAGAATTAATATATGAATAATTCAGATTTTAATTTTTTTTTATTTTATTAAATTATTTATAAATTTAAACGTAAAATTATCAGAATGATTTAGGAACGTCACATGTCAAAAATTTAGAAACCATAGTTCAGTGATTCTCAACTTTTTTTACCGCGGCACACTTTTAACGGTTTAAAAATTTGGCGGCACACAAAGAAAAAAATAAGAGTAAAAGTTTACCATATAGAAAAAAGTGGTCCCAAAAACGCTTTATTTTTTATTTATTTTTTTAGAACCATGAAAAAAAGTCGGAAATGTTTAAGAGCCTCATTACGTACACTAAAGTGCCGCGGTACAGTGGTTGAGAATCACTGCCATAGACGTCCACG
Source organism: Labia minor (assembly GCA_963082975.1). Lineage (NCBI taxonomy): Eukaryota > Metazoa > Arthropoda > Insecta > Dermaptera > Spongiphoridae > Labia > Labia minor. Next base: position 120,016,016 of record OY720344.1, on the reverse strand, counting down.
GTCTATCCCTAAATATCAATTATTTTCTCTATTCAGAGAAATACTAAAGAGTTAAATATAAAATGACTATTGAATAGTAAATGAAAGTAAAATTAAATTTTTTAAAAGTATAAATTTATCAAGTACACCAATTATGACTGTATCTGATGATTCTTTAATTATATATAATTTAATTTATAAATCATTTAACCAGTTTTAATCGCATTATTTATCAACTTTTCATTTATTTTTTTATTTAATTAATTTAATAAAATTTAAAATTAAAATGTGATCTTCAATCGTTAGAATAAAACTTCGTAAACATTCTTCCCTGCCGTCCTTATAACGAGAGATGCTAATATCATGGGTTGCTTATATCGAGAATTCACTGTATATATATAAAGATTAGATGTTTTTTAATATTTTTTTTATTAGACAATGAAATATTAGTTATCTTATCTTAATGAAAAATATTTTGGATTGAAAGATTTAAATAAGATTAATTTAATTAAAAGATAAAAATATTTTTAAAACGAAGTGTTTGTCAGATCTTTTATTATTGAAAAAATGAATTTCTAATTTTAGGATGAATAATTTTTTTTTTTTTTTTTAGAATTTTTCGTTCAACACGTTCCCGCCGGCATGTACCACCGGTGGTTCATGTGGTTACATAAAATAAAAACAAATTATGGAGGAGGCGGGAACGTGTTAAGCCCTCCAAGTTTATGGATGTCGCAGCTTGATGATTATTGCTTTTGAAAATGACTGACATTTTGAGGTCATTATCGTGTCCAAAAAGATTCCCCAAAATCAGGAGATTGAGGTTGTTAGTGTAACTCACTCACCCAAGAAGTGACCAGAGGAGAGCCTCCGCGTTCATCATCAATTGGGCCATGTTCATGTTCATTGAAGTTCAACCAGCAACACCAAAAAGATGGGGGAGGGGGGGGGGGGTGTTGGGTGATGTACGGGTGCCCTTCACTTAACGTGGACCAAAACGAACACCAGATAAAGAACGAGAAACAGCCACGGCGTGATCAAACAGAGAAAGACAGAAGCCATGAGGTCCGTGTCGATTGGAAACCCGGCGAGATATCCGCGAATATCGTAACTTAATTGATGTAGCAGCGTAGGGAGGGGGCCCACGTGTGACGACGGGGCGCAGGCCTACCCTGGAGGGGACGCACGGTGCAATGAACTTCCCCTCCCGCCCCCACCACAACGGACAGCGTAGATACCTGGAGAGGCGATTTATTTCTTTTCAAGTCTCAATAAAAATCGAACGTAAAAGAAAAAGAGAAGTCGATAGGATAGCAGAGGCCATGGCAAGAGAAACTGGAAGCAAACGCAGAGAGAATCCAACCAAGATCAGCAAGAAGACCTAGAAAATCGACAACCGAATGTGAAGGGTCGCTTATGGAAGGCAGCACCCAAGCATATTATCAAGATAGAGTAAACAAACAGACAGGATGCATGGCAAAAGATCAACAGCACACGCCCAAAATTCCACTCCGTCCAATTTAGATCTATTCGTAATTCGTTTAAATTTACAACAAAACAGATTAACAAGAAAGGTATTAGAAGCAAGTGACAAAATCAACAAAATCAAGTAAAAAATTAATCAATCTTTTTCTAAAAATGACCCAGAACAATGTTTCATCTTCAAAATTGGAACAAGAACTTATAGGATAGAATGTACTTAAATTATTATTTTTTTTAAATATTTATAAAAAAAAAAATCAATAAAGAGTTTAAAAAATTTAAAGAATTCGAATGAGTATTAAAAGCAGTGATTCTTAACTTTTTTTTTTCCTTTTAAGTGATGCCCATATTTACTATCTCTTCAGAGATAGTATTGCGATCACGAAAATTTTCGATGTTGAGTTTGAGGTTTTTATACGAATAGAAGGTTCCTGAATCATTTTCACTAAGGTTGAGAAAAATGTCTCTGTGTGTGTGTATGTATGTAGACAAGATTACGCACATACGGTTTGAGCTAGAATCATGAAATTTGGTGAATGGGCATTATTCAAAATTCGTAGTTTTCGATCAACTTTTGAGAAATGTAGCTCAACCGGAAGAGGGTCATTACCTACAACGTTTTGATTTTTTTTTTCCTCTAAAGTGACCGTAATAATAAAGATATATGTTTGATAATTTTTCACATGATAAAAAATTGTATAAAACTGCTATATATAAAATTTCAGCTTGATTGAATCGCTGAAAGTAGCAGAATTAATTTTTTAACACTGTAAATCTCACGCGCCAACACGTGACGTGGTGCCATTAACAAAGTGGTAAACATGTGCTGGTTTAATAAATATTATTTATTAAATTTTAATTGATAATTTATAATTAATTAAATTTAATTTAAATATAATATATTATATTATTTAATCCAATTCAAATTGCGAGATAGTCGAGTGGAGACACTCCAGCTTATTAAAAATGTATTCAATAAAAATTATAACCCTTTTTATTACGAATAAAGTTTTAAAGGGAAATAATTATTTTTTTATGTATATATTAAAATTGTTTTCAAGTTAAAAATGTTATTCGATTAAAACTCGATTGCTAGTTGGCATGAAGCAGTAAGTGGTTGGTATTGCCAATTTCAGTGAGATTATGCCATATATATTCTCATTTCAGGTTTCATTCCTAAATCATTAAAAGAAAATATTTTATTGATTCAAATGACAAATAGGCAGGCGTAGGAAACTAAGGTCAAACATTAATTAAATTTAATGTAAAAATATAAATGAAATTATAAAAAATATTAAGCTCAAATTTCTTATTAAAATTATTCTTATTATTAATTTAAATTAATCACTTAATTATTTTTTTTTTGCAGTAATTATTATATTCATTAAGATAATACAATATTCTTAAGTATTTGCAATGAAAAGATATTGAAAATATATTAAAATACATAAATTCAAATTCTTTAATTTTAAAGCTAGAAGATCATTTAAATGTTTAAATTCATAATAAAGTTAAGCTAAAATAGTGGTTCTCAACCCTTTTTGGACCAAACGTCCACTTCGTAAGGCCGGTTCATAATTCCCCCCCCCCCCCTATAAATTTTAACAGATAAAAATTCAAAATCATCTTTTTTTTAGAACCATATTGAAAAAATTGAAAAAAAGCGGAAAAAGCCTGTTCGCAAAATAATCTTTACCTTTTTTTTTTTTGATTTGAAAATGATTTCGCCCCCCAAAAATAACTTATCGCCCCCTTTAAGATGTCGAGGTTGAGAATCACTAAGCCTAAAGGAAAAAAACTTTAGAAAGGTGAACCAGAAAAATAAATTGCTCTAGGTCTAGGTTGTGCATTTTAAGTAATATTAAAAAAAAATTAAATTATTCCAATGAATGACATAATAACTATAGTTGCAATTTAGTTATTTTTTTCTTAAAAAAAAATACTGTTTTTATTCAAATAATGCCAAAAAGAGAAATAAATTTAAATGAAAAATGCGGAAGATTTAATTGAAATTATTAATTAAAAAAAAAAAAAATTAAAAATATTTGTGCAAAAAATTTAAATTAAGAAAACAAAATATTTTTTTTTTTATTTTTTCTTGGATTGCATTTGGAAACACATTTGGAAACACCTTCAAATCTCGGAGGTTAAAAGAACAAAGAGTCTTTAGTGAATAAATGTTGAGAAATATATTGAACAGATGGAATTGTATATAAAAGTAAAATGCAATCGTAAAACAGTTGAACCAAATAATAGGAGATCAATGTCAATGAAGAAGTCCAAATGGGCCAAGACCAGAAGCGGGAGGGGGGAGGGGGGGTGAAAAAATACAACTTTTGGGGGAGGGAGAATGAAATAGCTAAACGTATGATTGAAAAAAAAAGAAAAAATATCTTTTGAAGGTCGTACATTTTTGGAAATGTCATAAGAATTATTAGCATTAGTTGGCAAGTATAATTGGAGACCTTGTTTAAAAGTTCGAGAATCAATTTATTTATTTCTCACATTAGTTGAAAAAAAGCATCTGACAATAATATTTTATTCAATTGGAACACATAAAGACAGCAAAAGAATCTAATTTTAATTAATACTTCCTCAGAGATCAAAATAAAAAAAATAATGAATGAATTCAAAAATATCTCAAACGAATGAAAAATGTTTTATTTTCATAATTAAAGAAATATATTTTTCTTATCGAATAAATCATAAATAAATTATAAAGAAATGAAAATAGAATGTTGCTTAAAATTTATTGAAATTTTCATCTGGCCATTGATTTATCGAAGTGTTTATGCTAGTGATTCTCAACTTTTTTTTTTACCGCGGCACACTTTTAACGGTTTAAAAATTTGGCGGCACACAAAGAAAAAGATAAGTGTAAAAGTTTACGATATTGAAAAAAGTGGTCCCAAAAACGGTATAACTTTTTTTTAGAACCAAATTGAAAAAAATTAGAAAAAAAGTCGGAGATGTTTAAGAGCCTCATAATCTCACGGCACAGTGGTTAAGAATCACTGCTTTATGTCATAAAAACAAATTTCAAGGAGAATAAAAATATTATATTTACTAATGAACAGGAAAATTAAATCGATTCCCAATGGATGTATTATGAAATTGGTTCGGTTGACTAAGTAGTGAAGAATTGCTTCCTAAAACTCATGTGGATAGATTCCTTTGATTGAGCGTTAGAACAGAAGGAGCTCTGTTCTAAAACTATAATAATACATATTTAGATATTGACAAGAAGGAAGAAATAAACAACATCGTTTGGATTAGAATTATTAACTTATGGTCAGGTTTTAAAAACGTGATTAAAATAATAAATAATTCTTTCATTTAGAAATAATTCTAGAATCGTTAATGAATGGATTATATACATAAATAATAAAAACATCAACTAATATATATAAAAAAAATTAATAAAACAATAACTAAATTTTGACTTAAATGAATAAATTATTATGTATTAAAATTGGATAATGTTGGTAGATATCTTAACAACAAACTGCAAATTTGATTTTCTAATAATATTCCAAAATTTAAGAATATTTTTGAATAATAATTAATTATTTTTATTTTTTCTTGATCCATAGCTTTAAGAACAGATAAGAGAAAAATTTTAATAAAAATACGTAAAATCATTTAAAAATATTGTATTAAAAAAAAAAAAAAGTTGGTGGGAAATTCAAAGTGTTGAAGTAAATCCACAAAAACGTGACTTTTTCAGTTGTCAAAAACACTACTAATCCAAAATGGCTGATAATGTCAACGTATGAGAAACATATGCGTACCAATATAACAAAAAAAAAAAAAAAAAAAAATTCGATAATCGAATGTACGCAGCCCGCGAAAATAGAAAATTTATCAGACCTCGTATACTATTCTATCGAATGTATACTATTGAGTGTTTACATTTGCTAATACCTTTTGTACATCTACAGTAAGAAAATAAATTTGTAATTAATTTCATTACAATGATAATGATTTATATAGTTTCTAACTCAATGTTCTATGGGATGATGAAAAACGATTCCATGTCTTACCTCGTAAAGGAGGATAAATTAACAAATAATGTTTTTTTTTTACTTGAGTAGAATATATTGTAGAAATATTAAAAAATATTAAAAAAAAAGAATTCGATATGATCAATTGAAAATAATATTTTTTAAAAAAATGGTTTGATGTTTTAAAGCTAGAAAATTGTGAATTTATAAAAATATTTCTAGTTAAACATCATGCATATTTTTGCACAGCAATAATAGAGAAGAAATAGGACGCTTTCTATACAGAAATGTTTACTGACGCATGCGCAGTTAGTAAATTAAATTAGTTTTGCACCAAAAACTGTATACAGAATATTAATTTAATAAAAAAATTAAAACAAAATATTGATATTTTATTAACAAGCAAAAAATATATATTACACTAATAGTAATTTTATAGTAATAATAGTAGTACTAGTAGTTTTATAGAAATAATAGTAGTAATAGTAGTTTTATAGTAATAATAGTAGTAATAGTAGTTTTATTAATAAAGAGAAAAGAGATTCTTCATATTATATTAATATATTCCAAATAAAATAATCAAAATATAGATAGGCAGAATGAAAACAGATATAGAAGAGGAATTAATAGCTGTTTATTATTATTATCAACCTTGTAATTATATAAATTATCAAATGGAAAATTCCTTGGGTATTGGATTTTTATCAAATGGAAAAGTTACTCCTGATAATGGATTCATTAAAATAAAAAAAAAAAAACATTTGCAAATCAAAGAGTGAGAGACAAAAAAAAATAGACAACGTCATGTTTATTTTGAGTCGCCTTCTCGAACACACCTGTACGAGTGGCAATATAAAAACCAGAGTGCGAATTTGTAAAATTGGCGTAGGTGTCTGTTAACTAATGAAAAGTGAAAAAGATGAGAAGAAGAAATTCAAGCTTGTTTGGCCCGATGACGCAGCGAATAGATTTTCTACTTTGTCTCCGAACCATACGTATCACCACTACACGTTGATTTATTCAAATATTCACATTATCATTAATTCAAATAACGAATGTTGGATATAGACAATCAAGCAAAAATATAAATTTTCTTATAACGAAAAAGAATAAAACATTTAATGAAATCAAGACTTGTGCAGAAGATAAATATTGAATGTTTTATTTTTCAAAGGTTAGTAGAGCAGCAACAGGAAGAAAAACATCAATTCTTTTTTCTTTCTTTTTTTTTTTTTTTTTAAATTTAAACTTTTCACACCAAACATGTTTTCGACAGAGATCAAATGACTTTCAAATCTCTTGATAAAGACTAAAAGATTTACGAATCGTGTTTGGATACCTATAAGATCGATATCAATTAGTGTAATTTAGTATAATCTTAAAAAAAATAATATGAAAAAGAGACAATTATTCAGATACGAAAAGAAAAGGTGAATTTTGAATTATTTCGAAAAGTATTTATTTATTCATCCATATCCATTTTGTCCCATTCAAAGAATTCCCCTCAGATATGATGCATTTATTCCATTCGTCAAAGCGCTTCTGACGTGCGTTTGGCCATCAGCACGTTCTTCGATTCCGATTTTATCTCATCCATTATGGCTAAACGCTTTCCTTTCATTGATCTTTTCCGTTTTGGGAATAGGGAAATGTCGCGGGGAGCCAAATCTGGTGAATACGGTGGTTGATGCATGGTTACGATGTTGAGTGTGAGTTGGTGCATGATCGTGGTGTAAAATCCATGATTTTTTTCCACAATCCGATGATTTGAGCAGGATTGCTTCACGCAAACGTGGCATAACTTTCTTGTAGTATTCCTTATTAACAGTACGACCTGTTGGCAAGAACTCATGATACACCATGCCATCGAAGAAAACAGTGAGAGCAAACCCTCATCGTCATGAACAACTTCTCGGCCTTCTGTAAAGCACTTGTAGCACTTATTAACATTTTTTTTTTAGACAAAGTAGACTCGCCGAATGCCATAGTCAAAATTTTAAGTGCGTTGGAGCACTCTATTCCATTCTTAACGCAAAATTTAATTCAGATTCTTTGATCCATTTTTTTTTAAGTAAAAAAATCGAAGAACTCACAAAACATGGATAATTTTTTCAGTTGTCAAAAACAAACATCTAATCCAAAATGGCTGATAATATCAACATATGAGAAACATATGTGTACCAAAATAACAAAAAACACAGCTCGCGAAAATTCAAAATTCACCTGTTCTTTTGAATAGACCTCGAATATTATTAAACCTTGTTTTTATATATATGCTCATAAAAGCTTTAGTTCAGATAAAATGAAAATAATTCCAGGGAAGAGAAAAACAGTCGAATAAATAAACAAGAGAAAAATGAGTTGCTTGATTTACTGGTGGAATGGGCAATGCGAATAATTCATGGTTTTTGAGATTTTTACGATTCTAAAGTTATTAAAGAAAATACGCGTATTATTTTATAATTACATTAGTTTATATTATTTAAATAAATTTAATAATTAAAATATGATCAAAAAATGAAATTATAAAACAAAATTTTATTGAATTTGTATGTAAAATAAAGAAAAATGCTTGTCAATTTTAAAATAAAAGTATTTTGTTTGAAATCTTTGTTAAGAAAAATATTTTAACACTTCTTTCTTTCTATTTTCTATTGATTGATTTTGACATTACGAATTTTAAGTATTATTTCTAAATAAAAATAAAAAAAAAATTATTTTAGGATTGAAAAGTAATTATTTGAATTGTTATTTGTATTTGAAAAAGTAATCAGATTATCATTTCAAGTAAAAAAAATATTTATCAAGGTAAATTAATATTTAATCTTAATATATAACCTTGTTATATAAATGATTTATCATTATATATAAAATAATATTCAAAATAAAGGTTTATTATTTTCTGGTTTGATAATAAATTTAACCGATTATTTAATTTAGAATATAGGTTGGTCAGAAAGTCCCCTCAGTTTGTTGGTATGTGAGCTTTTCTTTATTTGTTGACATTATCTGAAAGCAGAGGTCATTTTTTCAAGGCTGGCTAACACAAACATTTTGTTTGGGAAAACATTAGTGGCTGGATTGAAAAAGACATCAAAGCAGGAAACTTACAGTTTATGAATAAAATAAGCTGGAGTGTCTCCACTCGACTATCTCGCAAATTTGAATTGGATTAACATATATTATATTTAAATTAAATTTAATTAATTATAAATTAAGTTCAATAAGTTATAAATTAAAATTAATAAATAATATTTATTAAATCAGCGCACGTCACGTGTTGGCGCGTGATTTGTAGTCGTGTTAAAAAATTAATTCCGATACTTTCAGCGATTCAATCAAACTGAAATTCTATATATAGCAGTTTTATACAATTTTTAATCATGTGGAAAATTATCAAACATATATCTTTATTTTTACGGTCACTTTAGAGGAAAAAAAATCAAAACGTTGTAGGTAAGGACCCTCTTCCGGTTGAGCTACATTTCTCAAAAGTTGATAGAAAACTATGAATTTTGAATTATGCCCGTGTAACAAAATTCATTATTCTAGTTCAAACCGTAATCTTGTCTACAAACACACACACAGACAGTTTTCTCAACCTTAGTGAAAATGATTCAGGAATCTTCAAAACGTATAAAAACATCAAAATCTCGACATCGAAAATTTTCATAATCGCAATACTATCTCTGGCGAGATAGTAAAAATGGATAAATAGTTTCGAGAAATCTTCATGGAAAGTGTGCAAATTGTATAAAATATGTGGAGGTTGGATCCGTTAAGTCTAACAGCTACAACCACCAAAACTCGCAGAGAACGGCCTTCTACGATGAACAAAGACCATTTAAGACTTGGATTAATAAAAACCGAGATGGCGGCAAAATTTAAGGTTAATCACCTGACTAGGATGAAAAGTGGATTTTACAAGACAAGATTGTGGTGTATGCGCGATAAGTGCCAACCGAGACCGCTAAACGTGATATTTATTTAGAGACTCATAATAATAATAATTTGATTAATTGCAAAGGAGTGTACTTACATCATAGCAATTTGAAAAAGCAATGAATTTAGGTTTGAATTAGAAAGTGATTCAACATGTACCAAATTCTTCTGAGCTCGCACATTTAAAAATTATCAAATATTTTGGGCGTAAATACTTAAAAATCGAAATATCTGTTATGAATATTTTGTTTTAAATGTTTCGTCTACTTATATAAATAGTAAGTAGAAGAAATTTAACGGAATCGCGTTTAAATAAATTGAAACACTCATGAGATGTTTCAATCGAATCCCAACTCGCGTTTGATTTTATTCATTTTTCAGAAAATGTGGGGGGAGAATTAACTTCATTACACAACAAATAAAATTTGGAGTGCGCCATTTAAGAGAAGTATAATATAGGAAAAGGGCCTTTTTGGCATGCAATAAGCTTTCAGGTTGGTTGCCCGATAACACCGCCCCCCATGGCGTTCAGTTTTCTGACATTATACGTTGGAAAAAATATTATATTTAATGGTAAAAAAAGTTGAAAAGTTGAGAATGATTAAATAAAATGGACGTGAAATAAAATATAATATCGAATAAAAGAGAAATGAATGGTTCTTTGATATAAAATCAAAAAAAGACGTATTAAAACACTCCATAAGAAAGAAAATTATAAAATTACAGGAATATAAGATTTAAATAAGAGTTTAATATTGATATAGAAATAATGAACAATTATTATTTTATTAGTAATATATTATTAAAGAAAGTCGTACAAAAGAATTCGTAATACTGGGCGTTAATGGATTAAACATCCTTTTAGACCAGAGGTCGGTTCCGGAGCCGTATGAGGCTCTTTCAATACCAAGATATGGATTTCGAGTTCCATACGGAAATATTAATAATCATATAATTATATAATTTTATTTTCAAAACTTAAAATATTAAATTGCTAAAAAAATAATCTTCAAACAGGATAAAAACATTCTACTGTGAACAGTTTATTTAATTTAAATCAAAAATCAAATCTATAGGATACTCAATCCTAATCAAATGACAAAATATTGAAATAAAAATGTTAATGGATGGCACTTTTAAAAACTTGGAAATTTTGTAAATTTTAACATTTGGCTCTTCCGTCTCAAAAGGTTGCCGATGCTTTAGACCAGTGATTTTCAACCACTGAGCCGCGGCACTTTATGAGATTATGAGGCTCTTAAACATTTACGACTTTTTTCTAAATTTTTTTCAATTTGGTTCTAAAAAAAAGAGGTAAAACGTTTTTGTGACCACTTTTTTAAAATGGTAAACTTTTACATTTATCTTTTTCTTTGTGTGCCGCCAAAATTTTAAACCGTTAAATGTGTGCCGCGGTAAAAAAAAAAGTTTGAGAATCACTGCTTTAGACAATAAATATACACTAGTATAGCTTCTTTTTATAAATAATTGTAAATACGTGGAAGTAAAAGTGACCATTTATTTTTTTCCTAAAAACGGGACATTTTTTAATTTTCGGTAATAGTTTGGAGAGGCTATGAAGAAAACGTAGAAAAGAAAATTAAATAAAATAATATATATATTGGGGGATTAAAAAATTTCAATAAGCTAAATAATAATATAATATAAATAAAGGTATATCAATATTTTCAAGTCTTTATCAAATATATATATATATAAAACAGTTTCACAACGATTAGGTCATATTTATATAAAGAAATAATCTAATATTTTGCCTAGAGATAGCATTCTATAAGACTTACCATATATATATATTAAAATAAAAGAACAAATAATATAAAACAATAGATCCTAATAATTTATACAAAAGGAGATAATACTCATCAATAATAATTAAGACATTTATCAATTAAAAAAAATATATATATTTGAACATAATAATAAAAAAGAAAATACACATAAGAAAAAGTTAAAATAAAGAAAATTACTAATTCAGTTAATTAAATAATTTCTTATCAAAAATTAAATATTTCCTTTTATTGAAAAGTAAATAATCATGTAAATTAAATGATTAAAAGAGTAAAAAATAAAGATTTGTAGTCAACATATATTACAAATCTGTTAGTTTATATTATATTTATGTCAATTATAAAATTAATATTATAACACGTTCCCACCATAATTTGACTATTTATTTTATGTGGCGGCATTAGCCACCGGTGGTACATGCTGGCGGGAACGTGTCAAAGTTACTAATGATTTTAAATATATTAGATATATAAAGAGGTCTAGAAATGGAAAGAGGAAATATAATAATATTAGAGAAGAATTGCAATGGGAAACGCCTGTTGCATGCAGTAAAGGGGCTTATCTCGTCAAAATTATTATCAAAGGGGATCAAAATTAAAATATATAAAACAATTATTTTGCCGGTTGTGAGGTATGGTCTATGACCTTAGATGACGAGAGTAGATTTAAAGTATTTGAGAATAGGATTCTTCGCACCATTTATGGGCCAAAGAAAGATGAGGTCACCGGGGAATGGCGCAGACTGCGTAACGAAGAATTGACTGACCTCTATGCATCTCCAAACATAGTTAGGGTTATAAAATCAAGAAGGCTGCGATGGGCAGGACACGTGGCTAGAATGGGAGAGGAAAGAATAGAGGAAAATATATTGGTGGGGAGACCGAGTGGGAAAAGTCCGCTTGGAAGACCAAGGACGCGCGGTGGGTGGAAGGGATGTGAGAAATATGGGAAACAATGGACATGGACGGACAGACATCATGCTAAAAAATTATTTTTTTTATGTTAACAAAATACATGATTCGTCGAGATATGTAAAAATTTCCACATCTGAAATTTGGTCAGAAAACAATACCTTCCTTTCCTATCGTCGGTCGGTAAAAAATCAAAAAAGTAAAGTCAGGAATTGATAAATTAGAATCAATTTTAAAATATACCCTAATGCTTTAAATTAATTTAAAAGTGTGTTTTTTGGTAAAATTTTTTATGAATTTCTAATGTTTTTTTAAAACCACATGGATCAGTCATCATTAATTTAATGATTGTGCAAATACTTGTGTTTACACGAATTTATCGCGTAAAGTTTTCAATGTTATTTTAAACTTTTTCAAATAGCCTCAACTTTCTATATCCGAGTGACAAAATAGTTTTTGATAGTGTCGAAAATAATACTTCCACGATGTAATTATTGGAAATAACCACTAAAAGACATGTATCATACATACGAAAAATAGTTAAATCAAAAAAATCATGACAATGTTATTTGTATATAATAGTATATGTTAAATTTCCAGTTGGTTAATTGAACAAATTGTTGATTAATAATTCAACTATTCCTGGCCCTTTCACGAGAGGGTGGAAACCTGCGTTATTCATTCACGTTGATTGCTAGTAATGTCAATAAATCAATCTTGCAAGCATTGATCTGAAATGAAATCTAAATCTAGGATATTTTATTATTATTTATATCAAGATGTAAATATTGAAATAGAGAATCGGAAAATAGTTTCACAACACGTAATCCATATAAAAACAGTCAATTTTAGAATTGATATATGTACAGGGTTTTAGGGATAAATTTGAAATATTTACAATGGATTGTAGTATATTACACAAACTACTACTTATTTAAAAGTTTGGACCCTTCTTTATTCATATACAAGATGGAAGAAAGGTTGGATGACTGGAAGCCACCAAAATCAAGGAAGAGAATAACTTGCATCCTGATGATAAGCATCGGTCATCAAATTATAATGATATTATGACTGCTGCCCAATGCAGTCACACAGTAAAAACAATCGGGCATGAACTAGAGACTTGCAATGGTTACTACGAGGATGTGCAAAAAAGAAAGATCCGACGATCTGATTGCGTTCGTACAGCAAAATTCCTCGCAAATCTGCAGGATCAGGTGTTGAAGAACCCTAGCAGTGGAATTCGGGCTTTGCCATGTGAAATGAATGTTGCAGCCTCTATTATGAAGTTTGCACTCAATGAATAAAATAAATTATTTTAAAAATAATGTACATATGTACAAATGTATGAGAACAAATAAGTTATAAAAGTTATTTTAAGTCTTACAAATTGAATAAATGAAAACCAATTACATACAGACTTTCAGCCAAATAATACGTATTACTTCGGAATACATGGAGCAGAGCTAATATATATATATATGTTGTCCAGTGCGGATGTGTGCTAGCCTCAGGATTGCCCAGTATTCTTCCGAGCTCCACAGCAACGCAATGAGTACAAAACCGCCCAACCTATCAACCCAAAATCCCGATATTAACCATTGGTCACACAGACTAAGACCCAGAATCCCAAAAATATTCCCATCTAAATAATCTCTTGAAAATGGCGCCAAGATGGGTGCCGAAACGTCAAGAAAACAACAACTATTTTACAAAAATATGTGATTATATCCCTGTTTTATATATATTCATCGGGTTCTTTACGCTCTTTCAAGTATTCTGCATTTCGCTCGACACGCCAGTTTGTATAAAAATTTTTTATATTCTTATATATATATAAAATTTCATATAAACTTCATATATAGTTTATATCAGGGCTTCTTAAACTTTTTTATATAGCGACCCCCTTCAAGCTTAGGAAATTTTAAACGACCCCCTCCTCCATATAATGAAATATATATTAACAGTAGATGTAGATGTAATATCGCACTATTTTACAATGTAAATAAAATAAGGATTAAAGAATACATACCCATTCATTTCACATATATATAATTTAATAATTTTAAAATTTTATTTATAATGATTCAAAAGTATCAGATTTGCGACCCCTTTCAGTAGTCTCGCAACCCCCCTGGGGGTCGCGACCCACAGTTTAAGAACCCCTGGTTTATATGAAAATAATATCATTTTATAAATAAATAATTGAATTATAGAAAACGTAGCGTAGTCTTGGGCTTGTTGAAGTTTATGTTAATTCAAGGCCCAGGCATTTGGCATTGACGCAGGTTCACTAACCGAATCCCATCACGCCGAGCTTGAATGTATTCTTAAACAAACAAGAGGGGCAGCAGCCACTTGATAATGGGCAGGAGAAGGTTTCTAGAATGCACCCACCACCTCATATCTTTCACAAGATGATCATCACAATTATCCATTTCCCTTTCATCGGAGAACAAAATAAATTGTAAACTTTATAATGTTAACCAAAGAGAGGAGGGCATGTCTCTTTTCAAAGCAGGCAAGGCGACAAAAACAAAAACCCAATCCGGCTAAAATAAATTAATTGATCTAGACAGATAAGTAAACTTTTGAAACGGGATTCATAAATATTCCATCAAATTAATAAAAAGATTATAAAATGATTTTCATATTTCAAACAAGTTTCACCTGGAAGGATGATTTTATCCTTGGCAAATTTATTAATGGATGAAGCCACAAGTGTATGCAAACTGGTTTAGTAACGTAGTTTGAAATTGGATTCTATCCATTACTACGTTTATAAGCAAAAATCAAAAATATTCAAAAAAGGTTAATATTAAGTCCAACAATGTACCAAATTTCATGATTCTAGCTCAAACCATTTTTGCGTAATCTTGTCTACGTACATACACACACATACACGGACATTTTTCTCAACCTTAGTGAAAATGATTCAGGAACCTTCGAAACGTATAAAAACATCAAAACCTCAACATCGAAAATTTTCGTGATCGGAATACTATCTCTGGCGAGATAGTAAAAAATTAAAGAAAGATTTAAAATAAAATAAAGAAAGTTTAGGGGTGCTACATTCATTTAAATTCAAATAAAAAATAGAAAAATATATAATAGATTTAGAATTATAGTGTTATTAATTTATTATATATTCATAAAATTCTTTTTCATTTTTGGATAAATTCAATCTTAATAATTTGATGACAACATATTAATGATTTCATTTGTATAGATTATAGATAAGATTTGAGATTAAATGTAATTTATAGATTTATTAAGAAGTGACATTAAAATAACATAAGTTTCCTGATAATAGAGAAAAATATATTTATTATTATTTATATTAAACTAAAAATGTTTTAAAATATAATGTCCATTGAGTAAGCGAATAGGGGAGACAATGAATCTTTGAAATAATGATTTATTATTTATTATACAAGATCACTTAAGGATTGCAATCTAAATTAGTTTATATTAGTATTAGTTAGAGACATGTTCAAAAGAAATAACGACTTTTTAATTTTTGCGGGCTTTGTGCATTTGATTATCGAATTTTTTTTATTTTATTTTTTATGTTATGTTAGTACACATATGCTTCTCATATGTTGAGATTATCAGTCATTTTGGAAGAGTAGTTGTTGTTAATTTTGTGTGTTCTACGATTTTTTACTTATCTCATCAATTGTGGCAAAACGCTTTCCTTTCATTGGTCTCTTCAGCTTGGGGAATAGGAAAAAGTAGTGAAAACGGTGGTTGAAGCATTATGGTGTTGTTTTTGGCCAAAAATTCACCAACAAGCAATAATGTGTGAGCTAGTGGATTATCGTGATGCAAAATTAAATTAGAACTTAATTAGAAATGAAAATTATACAAATTAATTAATCAAGATATTTATTTTAAATTTTGATTAGATTGTTTATAAAATCATTTTTAAATTAATAAGTATCCTTTGTGAGATATAAATATTAAATTTAGACTATATTTTTGTTTACATCATTTTTTATATTGAAAAAATATTGAGCCTATTGTTTTTCCGGTGTCACTTGTAATTTTCGAAAGTCATTAAGTATTAAACTATTCTGATGCATTTGTATAAATTTGTAACCCAAATATACATAAAATAAAATATAAAATATATTATATAAAATTTATATAAACATATTTATAAATATCAAGACAAAATGAAATTTCATTCCACATTTATCATGAATGATGGTGATGATATTGAATGGAATAGAAATGACATCATTGTAAACATGTAAAGCCAGCTGCTTCCCCTTGGACTTGAAAAATTAAATTAAAATATTCCAAAGGAAATTGATACCAAAAATCAAGGTGTTTTATCATCAATCGATAATTATGAAGAGAACAAAATAACAATTAGCTGGAGTGTCTCCACTCGACTATCTCGCAATTTGAAGTGGATTAATTAACATATATATTTTAATTAAATTTAATTAATTATAAATTAAAATTAATAAATAATATTTATCAAACCAGCCCATGTTTGGCTCTTTGTTGATGGCATCACGTCACGTGTTGGCGCGTGAGTTTTTCAGTATTAAAAAATTAATTCTGGTACTTTCAGCGATTCAATAAAGCTGAAATTCTATATATAGCAGTTTTATACAATTTTTAATCATGTGGAAAATTATCAAACATATATCTTTATTATTACGGTCACTTTGGAGGAAAAAAATCAAAACGTTGTAGGTAATGACCCTCTTCCGGTTGAGCTACATTTCTCAAAAGTTGATAGAAAACTACGAATTTTGAATAATCCCCATCTACCAAATTTCATGATTCTAGCTCAAACCGTTTTTGTGTAATCTTGGTTACATACACACACATATACACAGACCTACATTTTTCTCAACCTTAGTGAAAATGATTCAGGAACCTTCAAAACGTATAAAAACATCAAAATCTCAACATCAAAAAATTTCGTGATCGCAACACTATCTCTGGCGAGATAGTAAAGAAAGAAGAAAGAAATTAGGACGATTAATTTTGTTATTGTAATTTAAAAAAAAACACGCGAATATAGTGGAAGTGAAAGGAAAAATTTAAGTAGATTATGAAATTGTGGTTTTAAAGAGCGGATAGTCGGGTATGGAAATGCATCAACATCCCTTGACCTTGGATAGTTTGCTGCAATAGAAAGGAGAAAGGTTAAGGATTTGGTTGTCTTCTCTCTGAGTGCAGAATAAATAAATAAATTATAAGTTTTTTGTACCACCGGTGGCTCATGTCGCCACATAAAATAAATAGACATATTACGGAGGCGGCGGGAATGTATTTTATTAAAACTCTAATTATATTGTATTTCTTCTCATGGAGGGATAATATCATAAGAATACATTGAAAATATTTATAATTAGGTTTATTGGTGGACTTAAATTAAATGCAAATCTCACCTTACCCAAGAAATATTGAAAATCATGATCCCTGCACACTGCCAGTATATAATAAGTTGATTTGCCAATTTCATAATATGTTGGCGTGAATACTTCTAATCAAAATTTCCTAATGATTTTTAAAAGGTCATTTGAGAGTGTCTAGTCAGACATTTTCAAGACATACTTTGTGACAAAATAAAAAAAAAATACATGAAAATTATTTTCTGATTACATTTCGAAATGATGGAAAGAAAAAAGATTTGCTAAATTCAAAATGAAAGAAATGTATTTAATCTTGAAATATTATGGCATTTTTGTTTGTTTCTAAGTTAGGAAGAATATAATATAATATAATTAATTTTATATTCTTCCAAAAATGTGACTGGCTACTTCGAAAATAAGACATATATTTTGTAAAGACATTCTCATTAACACGAAAGAATAATTCATATTGGTAATTATTTACAAAACGAGAAGCTTCAGGGATTTGGGTAAAACAAACTTTGCCAGTGGATTTCTTTTTTAATACCAAAGAAATTTTCCTTATGCAATATGTCTCGGTCTCTTCTAGTTTACGAGATAAAAATTATTAAAATGTGCTAACATCATTTTACATTCAATTTAGCTAACAGGTTTTATTCATTTGGCCAGCAGAGGGCTCAGCTAATTTCTTAAAAAAACAAATTTAAAGTTCGGTTTGAATATATAAAAATTATAAAATATTTAAAAATTAATCAATTAAATAATTTTCCTATATCCAAAAGAACTGAAAAAAAAAACGAAAATTAGTGAATAAGTGAATAATTAGTGAATTAGCCAATAAAACATAATTAAATAGCTTCTATTCATACCGAGTTTATATGTCAAACTTTATTAATTTTTATGAATTATATAATAGTTTGATAGTAAATTCGAAAATATTTTTATAAATATACAATTTCTCTTAAAATTAATAAATAAATCAATTTAAGATTATAGGATATGTAATATATATATATATGGTATAATAATCTATAGATTTACACTATTTTCTAGGCAAATATTAATCCTTAAAAAACGAACGTTTCTGGTTTTGGGAAAAATTGAACTTCTTTTCTGACTTTTCTTATGTAAAAATGTTACAAAATTATTATTAAATTTTTTTTATACGATTAATTAAATACCATTAATTCTATTTAACCAAAGTAATTTTTAGAAGATGAACAATTAAAAAATGAAAAAAATTTCAAATGAAACATTTCTGTTCTATTAATATGTAACATTTTGCAATGATACAAAGAAAAAAAATAGTAATTTAGTTAATTAAAAACACCTCTAAATATTTCACGGTTTTTTTTAAATTATTTGAAAGATATTTTAAAAACTTAATTAATTTTTGTTTTAAATATAAGGTAATTTAATAAACATTTAATTGGCTTATGTTCTAATATTTTCTTATTAGAATTAAGAAAATATATTTTTCTATTATTCGAACAAATGCTTGTATATTTAGTTGGATGAGAAAAGATAATTAGGAGGTGACTTTCCACGTTTATTTTTATGTTTTCTTCAAAGTGTTAGAATAGAATGGGGAGTAATCGAAGTAACGCTTACCGAGGCTTTTTGCCAGATGAAGCACGCATTTTCTCAACATATGAATCTTCAGTTAGCACTGAGAAGAATAGGTCTTGTAAATCATGTATGCGTGGGAGGGAAGTTTACAAGTGGAATTGAAGGGCTAAGTGCATGTCAAGGTCTTGTGCGGCTCCCAATTATTCAATAGACGGGTATCTCTATGTGGCTGTTGAGGGACCAGAACAGGCTCATTCACCTGTTGCATGCAAGGAGAGGAGAGTTGTTCAATTTATAAATATGAGATGGAATAGTTTCGTATCGGTGTTTTTATATATATATATATATATAATCATATATATCAGCGGTTCTCAACCTGGGGGGCTTGAGCACATTCTGGGAGGGGAGGGGGGGGGGGCAAGCATACCAACTACCCACAAACTTTTGTTGTAAAAAAAAAAAGGTAAGATGATTTTGTGGCCAAAGTTTCCAAACATTTTCGATTTTTTCATTTTTTTTTTCAAAATGGTTTTAGAAAAAAAAAGGTCAGATGATTTTGCGATACTCTGAAACAGGGGGGCGTGACCTCACATCAGTGTTCTAAGGGGAGCGAAGAGCCTGAAAGGTTGAGAACCCATGATATATAGTAATTAATTTATAAATCTACTTTCAAATTTAGAAGATAATAGATTGTGTCATGTAAAAAGGTAGGAATTGTGCAGATATATAATATTATAAATGTATGACTATAAAAAAAAACAACTCCTAGCGTTTATGAAAAAAAAGATAAGATAATACTTGAACCAAATACAACAGAAATATAAATAAATTAGTAGCTAGACCAAAACCTTGGCGTAAGAAAATTATGAAGAAGTAAAATGAAATAAGGTGACCTGTGGCCAGGCGCAGAACCGACCGACGGTTTGAAATAAATTAATTTCCAACTACAGAAACAATTTCAAATAATATAAATGTATCTATTAATGCAATAAAAAACAGATATGGATATAACATAAATTATTTTAATTTTATTTTATTTAAAGTATATAAGGAGGCGCTGGCTGTGACGTCATGTAGACCTGGGTGACGTCATATAATTTTAAATTAAGAAAAAATTAATGAAGATGATTTTTCCCGAGGATAAAACCAATACAAAGTGAATGATTCGTGGAGATATGTTAAAAAATAACCTCATGTGAAAATTGGTGTGGAAATAACCCTTCCCTTCCTATCGTAGATCGGTAATACTACCACTTCCGGTTTCCGGATATACACCAAAACTTGATCAATTCATCATACTGATGGATTAAGTAAATACACCAAATTTCATCAAAATCCGTTGAGCCGTTCAAGCTGTATACATCTATATGGACGGAGGGACAGACGGACAGACATCATGCTAAAAATACTTTTTTCTGTTAAGAAAATGCATGATTCGTGGAGATATGTCTATCGTCGGTCGGTAAATAGTAAGTATATTATCAACATAACTTATGTACGATATTTATACAAAATAAAAGAATTGGTGATTCTTACCAGATAATATTAAACTGTCTACAAGTACTAGATCAGTAAAAAATAAAGATGCTAATAATGAAATAAAAATAAAAATTTAGATTTAGACAATATATTAGATAGATTATGAAAATAAAACAAGATAAATTTATATATTATGAATAGGATATAAATTATTGATTGATTATTATATATGTATATATATCTTATCTTAATATACTAAAAAAAATTGTATTTGAAATTTTGAACCGCTCGAAAATTTTTTTTTGAAATTTCCACCATAGATAATTTTTATAAAGAAAAATCATCTTAATTAGTTTTTTCTTAATTTAAAATTGGAAAATTAAATGAGATCAGCAACAACGTCCTTAAATACAAAATATTGTAATTACAAATAAAATCAAATTACGAAATATATATTATGTTATATCCATAGGCCATAGTTTTCTGTCTTTCAGTGCATTAATACGTACGTTTATGGCTATTTTTTTTATTTATATTTTTTTAAATTATTTGAACAGCGACTTGGTGAGCCAGGTATTAATATTACCAGCCAAACCCGATAATAAGGAATAATTTTTTTTTAATGACCGAGAGGCGACTCGGTGAACCCAGGTACTATATATATATTATATGTAATGTATACTCGTATTGGCATAGAACTGCTCCAGTCTGGTTTAAAAAAAAGCATGTGTGTGTGTGTGTGTGTGTGTGTGTGTGATTTGTGAATCCTCTTAGAACATGTCAATAAGGTTTGCATGTGATGATATTGACAATAAATATGAAATATCAAGGACATTTTGAGAATATAAAAAAATTAGAAATCATTTATCTATTATATAAAATTCTTCTAGTAAAATTTTCAGTTAAAAATAAAAGTAAATAAAAAATAATGGTTAAAAAAATCTAAAATAAAATCTTTTATTTTTAAATAAGTAATAAATTATCTTAAACATGAAAATATTTATTTTAAAAATATAGTATATTGAAATAAAAAACGAAAACAAAACAAATAAAAAAAATGATGAAAAGTTATAATAGAAATAATGTAAATGAATAAATAATTGATAGACAGTGCGTCTGTGCTGATAACTCATTGAGAGAAAAGGCGGTTAGCAACAACAACAACAACGGGTTGTTGTTTGAACGCCACGTTGCACCGCGTTCGTCGTTACATAACATAGGACGGCTATAATCAGTCTAGATATAACAAGTAATTAAAAAGTTTTATTTAAAATATCATCATGATGTATAACCGTGCCAATATAAATTAAGTTTCCGTCCTTCCTATAGAAAATAATATTTATAAAATTTATTGATCAAAATGACGTAAATATTTGATATATAATTATTATGACAGTAAACTATTAAAATAATGAGTTAACTAGAAATTTTTGGGATTAAAATAATAAGTGAAAAAAAAAGTTATCTATAAATATTTATACTTAATAATATTAATGGATGTAATAATCCTTTTGGTAGGGTGACCAAACGTCCCGTTTTTAGGTGCTCTGTCCCGTCGTCCCGAAAAATGTCTTCGGGACAGCCTATTGTCCCGTTTTTTTTTAATATTTAGGACATTTCGTACTTTTTTCAAAATTTTTTCAATTTGGTTCTAAAAAAAATGGTAAACCGTTTGTCCCGGTTTGGTGTTTACGAAATATGGTCACCCTACCTTTTGGTTACAAACCAAATCATCATTCATGCAAAAAAAATGGTTATTTAGTAGTTTTGAATTTAAAAAGATAAATAAATTTGTAATCTGATAAAACCACAAAAGAGAAATATATTATTATAAATAAATATATCGATAAATTAAAGGACTAATTCATTGGCCACTTTCAACCATGATAATATTATCAAGTTGACTATTAATAAGAAATGCGAAGCATTTTTAAAAGTGGCATGTCACTCACCTTTAAATACATATACAAATAGAAAAACACAAAACAAGTATTCTAATGAAGTGGATATTTCTTGTTAAAAACTAAATATATCAGAATCCTAAGTCACTATTACTAAATGAACATTAGTAATAGGATTTTGCACCAAGAAAGCAATTATTTTCAGGGGAAGAGGGTCGCAATTTCCAATTCCCAATTTACAAATGAAATTAACTTTATATTTCTTTGTAAAGTGCTTTTACTTTAATATTGGGTTGGCAACTAAATTATTGCAGATTTTAAATAAGAAGGACAATTCAAAATTTTTGTTTAAAAATATAACTTTATTTAATTAGATCAGTGATTATCAACCTTTTTTTTACCGCGGCACACTTTTGACGGTTTAAAAATTTGGCGGCACACAAAGAAAAAGATAAGCGTAAAAGTTTACCATATTGAAAAAAAGTGGTCCCAAAAACGGTTTACCTTTTTTTTAAAAAAAAAAAAGAGTCTCAAAATCTCGCGGCACAGTGGTTGAGAATCACTGAATTAGATAATATCTGTTCGTGTGATGACCTTTTGTCACCCTTCTGACAGTGTCAAAATGCCATGTTCGCAAAATTTCTAATCTCTGTTATCAAAAAACTGAAGTGAATTATGAGATCATCAGCTTTTATTAAAAATTTTATCATTTAAGGAGTTCTACATGAAAACAAACAAATGGTAATCTGAAGGCACAAGATTAGGGCCATGGTGAGTGACTAGGAGCAAACATCACTACTAGTTCGAATAATTTTCGGAGAGGAAGCCAAGACTTGTGGGGCTTCGCATTATTATGGTGGAAAACAACACCTTTACGATTTGAGAATCAATGATGGTCAATTTTCTTGAATTACATCTCTAAGATTAACGAGTTATTCAACTTGAGCCTGTGGTTTTGTGATATAAGTTCAAAGTACAAAATTACTTTATAATTCAAAATAATGGTAAAAGGTCGTCGACAAGAACTGACAGTATATCTGAATGAATAGTTCTTCTCTAGATTCGTAGTAAGAAAAAAGCAAAGACACTATTTCAACTCACACGTTGTAAAGTAGTGATTCTCAACCTGGACGATCGACATCTTGAAGGGGGCGATTTTTTGACTATACGATTTTGGGGGGCGATAGTATTCTTGGGGGCGAAATCATTTTCAACTCTAAAAAAAGGTAAGATGATTTTGCGAACAGGCTTTTTCCGCTTTTTTCAATTTTTTTCAATATTCAAAAAAAAAAAATTAAGATGATTTTGAATTTTTATCTAATAAAATTTATGGGGGGGGGGGGGCGAATTATGAAGCAGGCATTACGAAGTGGGCGTTTGGTCCAAAAAGGTTGAGAACCACTATTGTAAAGGGAAATATTTTGTTTATCATATATACCTATATATAGAATTAAAATATTAATGATATTTTACACAAAGTTTAATATTTATATATTTCTTTTTTGTGTTTTTTAAAATAAATTTATTTTACAGATTCACGGAAAATAATCAAAGGGTAAAAAAAATTGGGATATATCTTAGTTAAAAAAACACACAAACAAATACTATTGTAAAAGAAAATTGAAAAAAAAATTACATTCAAGTTAGATTTTATTAAAAGAATTTCATTTTTAAAATTGAAATGAAAATTTTCCTGGCTATAGGACTTAAGAAAAAAACAGGTAAGGTTCATTCTAAATGTTATTTTCAAGACAAATTACATAACATTGAAAACATTCTTGGTTGGGGATGAGGAAGAAAGAGGCCAGTGCAGAGGATGCTTACCTGGAGCGAACAGGCAAACTGACACTGGCGGGAATCAGAGGCCGCCGGAAAAACTGCGCTAGTCCCCCGAAACTACAATCAACATCCACATCAGTTTGTCAAAATTAACAAACCTAACTATAAGGGAGCGCAAACCACGTGGACTAGACACACTCTCAAAAAGCTCAAAAGCTTTACGTTTTTTATTTTTCCTCATTAAAATTAAATTTCGTTATAATGTATGTATATTTACTATCTCGTCAGAGATAGTATTGCGATCATGAAAATTTTCGATGAGATTTTTATGTTTTTATACGTTTTGAAGGTTCCTGAATCATTTTCACTAAGGTTGAGAAAAATGTCTCTGTGTGTGTGTGTTTGTGTGTATGTGTGTGTATGTATGTATACAAGATTACGCAAAAACGGTTTGAGCCAGAATCATGAAATTTGGTGGGCATTATTCAAAATTTGTAGTTTTCTATCAACTTTTGAGAAATGTAGCTCAACCAGAAGAGGGTCAGTACCTACAACGTTTTGATTTTTTTCCTCTAAAGTGACCGTAAAAATAAAGATATATGTCTGATAATTTTTCAGCTTGATTGAATCGCTGAAAGTTAGTAGTAGTAGGAATTAATTTTTTAACACGTCTGCAAATCACGCGCCAACACGTGAGGTGGTGCCATCAACAAAAAGCCAAACAGGCGCTGATTTAATAAATATTATTTATTAATTTTAATTTATAACTTATTATTATATAGAATTTCAGCTTGATTGAATCGCTGAAAGTACCAGAATTAATTTTTTAATACTGAAAGACTCACGCGCCAACACGTGACGTGATGCCATCAACAAAGAGCCAAACATGGGCTGGTTTAATAAATATTATCTATTAATTTTAATTTATAATTTATAATTAATAAAATTTAATTTAAATATAATTAATATATGTTATTTAATCCAATTCAAATTGCGAGATAGTCGAGTGGAGACACTCCAGCTAATTTTATTTTGTATTTATTTTTAAAAGCTTAATCAGCATTTGGTGTTTGTTGAAAGCCAGGGGAGTTTCGATGGAATGAAATGAGCCAACTCAACACAAATAGCAACCAGTGTTTGTTTTAAATTCATTATGAGATTAATTCTTAATTGAAAAAATTGATTGAAAACAACATAAAAGAAAATTAAATAATGTTAATAGTAAGAAAAGATTCAATTATAATCTTTAATAGGAAAAGGAATGAATGGTAGGTAATATTTTTCAGTGAGTTAGTAAATGAATATTCTAAGTACTTTTATAGAATGCCACTCTCCTTGAAAAGCTTGTTTTATTTTCTATTCCTTCCGTGATTGTTTTTGTTTTTTTGAGAAAGAAATATTGCAATACAAACCAATACTTTTTTTTATTTGGAAGAAACTTAATGAATAAATAAATAATTGATAAAACAAAATTAGCTACTATATTTAAATATATATATATATATAATTTATAAGAAGTAGTTAATGCCTATCATGGATCCATGGACTATATAAAGTACTTATTAAATTATTTGTTTTTAAAGAAGGAATTATTGTCTAAAAAGAAATTAAACGATAATTTTTTGACAAATTAAATTAAATTAAAAATCATCGTATACTTCAAGAAAAATGAAAAATCTATCTTTTTATATTACCTAATCTAGCGTTTCTCAACCTTTTTGGACCAAACGCTCACTTCGTAAGGCCGGCTTCATAATTCGCCCCCCTATAAATTTTAAAAGATAAAAATTGCATGATAATCCCTAATATATAAGGTAGGTACACTTGATGTTACTTAGAGCCATATTGAAAAATCGAATCGCAATATCATCAAAAGCGGAAATGTTTAAAAGCCTGTTCGCAAAGTCATCTTGCCCTTTTTTTTAGAGTTGAAAATGATTTTGCCCCCCAAAAATAACTTATCGTCCCGCAAAATCGTATAGTCAAATAATCGCCCCCCTTTAAGATGTCGATCTCGTCCAGGTTGAGAATCACTAACCTAATCCAATTAAAAAGAATAACAAAAAGTGGATGATGCTTATAATTTATTCAATAAATGAGACAATATAAAAATGTCAGATAAAACAGAATTTTTGTCATTTTATATTCATTTCTCTACCAAAATAATCATTTCTTTTTCATTGCATCTGGTTTGAATTGAAAAATATAAATGATGATTATGATAGATACATTTGAAAGTAAAATTAGATTTAATGAGGACGGATTTTAAGCACCATTTTATCAACTTGGACTGATTGCATTACCATGAAGTGAATAATTGAAATAAAATACATATATGGATATAATTAAACCTGAACTATTAAATTTTGGTAATAGATAAATGGTATCGTTTGATTTTACAATTACCAAATGGAAAAACAATCCTGGATGTTTTTAAAAGTAGGGCAATTCAAAGAGTGGGACTCAATTTTTAACTTAAATTGATTGGCCGCTTCTCAAATGTGTAATGGAATCCATTAAGTCATGAGTTGAGGTCGTTAGCAATTGTAGTACATCAATCTACACGATTGGGCGAGTTTTCTTAAAAAAAAAACGTTACAAGAATTCGACCTAGGATTAGCTATTTTTTTAATTTTTAATTTATAGTTCGGAGACCAAATAATCGCCCTGTAAGAATAATTGCATTATGATGAATTAATTATTTAATGCAGTGATTCTCAACCTTTTTTTTTACCGCGGCACACTTTTAACGGTTTAAAAATTTGGCGGCAAGCAAAGAAAAAGATAAGTATAAAAGTTTACCATATTGGAAAAAAGTGGTCCCAAAAACGGTTTACCTTCTTTTTCTTTTTAGAACCAAATTGAATAAATTTAGAAAAAAAGTCGGAAATGTTTAAGAGCCTCTTTACATTTGTAATAATTTGGCAGCACATTTTGATTAATCTCGCGGAAAAGTGGTTGAGAATCACTGATTTAATGATAGAGGATTTAATTTTTTAGCCATTTCAAATGCTTGATAATAGTGATGAACCAAAAACTATTCAAATGAATTCAAAAGTTTTCAGGATTTTCAGATTTCTAAAATATAAGTATATTAAATAATAGAAGAAATTTAAAAGCCTCGAATTAAAATTTAATGTATATAAAATTTAATCAAATTTATTTGAAATATATTAAAATATTTCAAAGAATAAAGAATAAAATGATGTCTAGTCGTTTTATTAGAATGAAAGAAATTTAAATAAAATAAACGAGTTTTGTTTAGAAGGTTGAACATGAATAAGGAAGAAAATAACAAAATAACCTCGGAATATTTAGTTAAAATTATTTTTAATAAATTCATTTTAATAATTTGATGAAAATTGATAAAATCCTATTGCAAAGAAACTTAACGTGAAAAAAAAGAGAATAAAAAATGAATCGGCCCCACTTTGGAAAAAAATGTCTTAACCTGTGCGGCAAGCCCCCCTAGGGGGGCGCGAGCATATCCGAAAGAAAATGTTATTTACAAAAATTGATTAAGTCAGTGAATGTAAAAAGAGGCTCTTAAACAGCATTTCAGACTTTTTTTTCAATATGGTTCTAAAAAAAAAAAAATGCTTTCATGTTATTGTATGAGGCGGGAAGGGAGGGGGGTGGGACGATGAAAATTATGATTGAAAATTGGGCCGTGAATACTAAAATGTTGAGAAACACTGTTATAAGGAAATATTATCAAAATATAAGCAATTATAAATATTTTAATAACTAAAAATCATGTTTTTAAAAATATTAACAGATTGCATTTGATTTATTATCATTAATTTTATCCAATTTAAAATTTAGTCGGAATTATTTAAAACAAAATAATGACTGTCACCCCATTATAGTTTTCATAAAAACTTTCATTAATCACTAGAATATAATTCTCAATATTATTTTAATTTCTTTATTAAATTTTACACCCAAATATTTAAATATAATATAAGGATTTGAGTGAAAATAAAACAACACATTTATATATAAATCTAAAGATTTCTAAAAATAAAAAAAAACATTAATAAATGTAATAAATGTTATTTTAATCTATAAATATGAAAAATTAAAATTTTTATATTATATTTTTTAATTACAGTTACATTTGCTGTCTGAACAAATTGTTTGTTGCCTTGGCCGAATTTATTTTTTTTTTTTTTTTTTTTGAACAAAAAAGTTTATTTTTTAATTAAAAACTTAATTTATTCAATAAATTAAGGTTTTCCAATAAATTCTAATTAGGTCATTTCTTCAGTAGGCATTTGTTTTCAAAACTATCATTAATATTTTCAGGAAAGTCTTTTACGAACAAAAAATCAATATAAATGAATTATCCCTTTATTTGAACAGGAAGTTTATCGTATTCTAGAATGTTCATTAAAAAGTAAAGGGTTTTAGTATATATAACATTGATGTTGACATTGTAGACTAAAGAATGATCGAATCGAAAATTCTAAAAAACAATTGTAATGCCTTAGTACCAATATATCTTATATTTTATTATATTAGCTAAAATTGTATATATATATATATATATATATATATATATATATATATATATGTATTGTTGAAATATTAAACCGATCGCGAAGGATTATTTTGAAATTCACACCATAGATAATATTTATAAAGAAAAATCGATCTGTTTCGGTTTCAGCCTCGTGAAAATTCATCTTTGTTAGTTTTTTCTTAATTTAAAATAGGAATTTTAATAAAATAGAAATGCAACGCCGGACAGCGCTTCCTTATATACAAAATATTATAAATAAAAATAAAATTAAAAATATTTATTTTAATAATATTTTGTAATCAAATTGCGAAATATATATTATGTTATATCCACAGGCCATACTTTTCTGTTTTTTCAGTGCATTAAATACGTACGTTTAAGGGCTGTATACTTTATGACTATTTTTTTTTAATTTATATTCTTTTAAATTATTTGAAATTGTTTTCTATATTTTGTCCTTTATTTATTTTAAATAATAATCTTAATCTTAATTATTCATAATTTATAAGGAGCGGCGGCTCGGTGAACCAGGTACTATATACAATGCAGGCATAGGTAATTTTTTTTAATTTTTTACTATCTCGTCAGAGATAGTATTGCGATCACGAAAATTTTCGATGTCAGATTTTGATGTTTATATACGTATTGAAGGTTCCTGAATCATTTTCACTAAGGTGTATATATATATATATATATATATATATGTGTGTGTATGTATGTAGACAAGATTAGGCAAAAATGGTTGGAGCTAGAATAATGAAATTTGGTATACGAGAATTATTCAAAATTCGTAGTTTTCTATCAAATTTTGAGAAATGTAGCTCAACTGGAAGAGGGTCACTACCTACAACGTTTTGATTTTTTTCCTCCAAAGTGACCGTAATAATAAAGATATATGTTTGATAATTTTTCAAATGATTAAAAATTGTATAAAACTGATAAATATAGAATTTCAGCTTGATTGAATCGCTGAAAGTACCAGAATTAATTTTTTAACACTGCAAATCTCACGCGCCTGCACGTGAAGTGGTGCCATCAACAAACATGCGCTGATTTAATAAATATTATTTATTAATTTTAATTTATAATTAATTAAATTTAATTTAAATATGTTAATTAATCCAATTCAAATTTGCGAGATAGTCGAGTGGAGACACTCCAGCTTTTTTTTTGTTTGTTTTGATGAATATAAATTTCTATTATAGTTAATAGCAAATTGGTTGTCTTTCCTTCAATTTTTGATTGATTGCAATTTGGAAGTAAATATTATAAAGATTTCGTATAATTGTTCGCATTGGTAATTATTTGTTCGAATTTGGGTCGGAGTTGATCAGGTGATGTCTCCTGCTACTAACGCTGCTGTAAATAATAGAGTAAGTGAAAGGGAGTGAGCAAGGCCATATGGTGGGGAGGGCCAGGCCTGCCCGAGGCGAGGCCCAGTTGCCCTAGTTCCTCAGCAACCCCGATCGATCAAGAAAGGGCTGCATTGCCCAAATAGGTCATTCACCCTGGGCTATTAGTCATTTCCAACATTCAAACTGTCATAACAAAAGGCGCACTCACAAGAAAAATAATCATTATTTATTTATTTATTTTGTTAAATTCTTTCAATTATATTACCACATGAATGCTCTTTAGTCCCAAATTTGATGAGAATAATAATAGATATTAATAAATAGACATGCTTAAATAATCATTAAATTCATAAGGTGAGATTAGGAATAATTTTTAATTTGGATGTTTTTTTTAAATAAAACAAAATCAAGAAGTAATTAAAGAATAAAATAAATTCTAAAATAATATAATTAATAAAACAAAAGGACTAAATAAGTTACACTATATATAAAGTTCTTCCAACATTAATTATATATATACAGATCAGAATTTATTTTTTTATTTTATTTTGCTTTTTTTCGTGGAGTAACTTTTTTTATTCATTTATTTAAAGCAGTGATTCGTAAAGTGGGCGCTACCGCCCCCTCGTGGGCGCTGGAGTCATCCAGGGGGGGACGTTGATGGCCGCAGGTGCAAGTAGGGAAAATTACTTGTATATTTTAAACCTTTTCTATAACGATATATAATAAATAAATAAATAGATAATAAATTCAATGTTTCTAATTTACACCTTTATTTATATTATTTTCCAAATAGATACATTTATCTTTCTGTTTATTGTTATTAAAATTAAAAAAAATTAATTTCCAAGAGGACGCTGAGTAAATTATTTTCCGGAAAGGGAGCGCTTGGCCAAATAAGTTTGAGAACTAATGATTTAAAGCATTGTAAGGATGACTGTAAAATAAATTGAATTGTAAAGGTAAAAATTTTAATAATAATTATTATGTAGGACAAAATATTTTTTTAAAATTTGATTATGTTGTAAAACAGTGATTCTCAACCTTTTTTTTTACCGCGGCACACTTTTAACGGTTTAAAAATTGGGCGGCACACAAAGAAAAAGATAAGTGTATAAATTTACCAAATCGAAATAATTTAGAATTATTTACAATAAAATAAATATTATTAATATTTATAATCTAGTTATAGAATATATATAAAAGAAATAAGGATTATTTTTGTATTTAAATAATTGTAATTTTATTACGTCCCAAAAACGATTTACTTTTTTTTTTTGTTTTTTTTAAATTTAGAAAAAAAGTCAGAAATGTTTAAGAGCCTGATAATCTCGCGGCACACAAGTGCCGCGGCAGTGGTTGAGAATCACTGTTGTAAATGATGATTAATTGTCACTACAGGAGAAAGGTCAAAATGAATTTGAAGAATAAAAAACTATGGTGACGATCATAACAATAAATATTTAAATAGCGTAGAATTTTTACAAAAATTCTACATTATTCTTATTAATCTTATTAACACGTTCCCGCCGGCATGTATCACCGGTGGCTCACGCCGCCACATAAAATAAATAAACAAATTATGGA
Organism: Labia minor; assembly: GCA_963082975.1. Lineage (NCBI taxonomy): Eukaryota > Metazoa > Arthropoda > Insecta > Dermaptera > Spongiphoridae > Labia > Labia minor. Next base: position 119,984,316 of record OY720344.1, on the reverse strand, counting down.
GTCGGTGGGATAGTGCTAAATGAATATTCATTTGAATATGAAGAGTCGATTGAATCCTTTGAAAAATATATTTTGTTATTTTAAACCTCCTGTAGTGTGTTCATTTTCCTTCCGCAACACGCAGAGGACTCTATTATTTCTATTATACTTATTAGTATGATTATATGTTTATTGACTTATAATAATATCAATGGGGCGTTAGCCTCGGCCGAAGTTGATTCGCGTGATATTTAATTCCCAATGTTTTTAAAAGTAATGAAATAGGAAGTGGAAGAGTACATTTAAATATAATATATATATATATATATATATTTAGGTCAAAGAATACATTACATTGACAAGATTGTAATTTGTGATTGAAGGGGTTGGTATATTCAACTTCTCACATCAATCATTTTTTAATATCTTAAACTAAACAGATAAAATTTTTTTTTTAACATTACATACAGTGCATTATATTTAAATAAAAAATGAATGCTTATTTTTTCGACTTTACTTTCAAAAATGAATTAAAATAATTAAAATTTGTTAAAATTAATTTTAAATAAAATAATAATAATTTTTACAATAGTAATAAAATTGTTTCAATTTACTTGGTCCATATAAAGCAATGATTCCCAAAGTGGACGCGGGGGCGCTGGAGCGATCCAGGGTGAAGGAGATGGCCTCAAGGTGCATTTAGAAAAAATTTAATTTCCAGGGGGCGCTGATTATTAATTTAAATATAATCAAATTAAAATATTAAAATTTATTAAAGAATAAATTTTTCGAAATGAAGATTTCTTTGGATAAAATTACCCATTCAAATTAATTTTTATTATTTATTATTTAATATTATTTTTTATTATTTAATAAATATAAAATAAATAGAAAAATTAGCTGGAGTGTCTCCACTCGACTATCTTGCAATTTGAAGTGGATTAATTAACACATATATTATATTTAAATTAAATTTAATTAATTATAAATTGTAAATTAATAAATAATATTTATTTATTAAATCGGCCCATGTTTAGCTCTTGATCGAAAACTACGAATTTTGAATAATGCCCATGCACCAAATTTCGTGATTCTAGATCAAACCCTTTTTGAGTAATCTTATCTACAAAATGATTCAGGAACCTTCAAAACGTATAAAAACATCAAAATCTTAACATCGAAAATTTTGGCGAGATAGTAATTATAGAGGCGACGGGAACGTGTTAAATATAATACCTATAATGAATAATAAGCTTAATTCTTTTGATTAAATAATAAATAATTAGATTTGATATGAAAAATTCATTAATGGTATGAAATAAAAAAAAAATTAAAATGATAGTTTGAATAGTTGAAAATGTAACATGCTTAGAATTAATTGATATTGTAAAAAATGTCTCCATTTTGTGTAATCAATAAAAGTTTTAAAATTGGAAATGGGTGGGTGGGTGGCTGCTACCAACGAATGCAAATGCTTATTAATATCGAGGGAAGCGGAAGAGCCCTCAGGTGTGGACCAGACAGGGAGGATGCGCATGCGCATTAGCGATATTGGTTCCTCTCGGCGAAGGACGTTGACCCCTGCACAACTGGGTCAACGCGATGCCATTCAAAATACAAGCCTAGATGACCCTTAATTGCATTTTCCTTAAGTTTGGTCGTAGGCCAATTAGGCAAATACTGAGAAAGAGAGTTGCCCTCCCATGAAACACATTATAAATAGAAAATTCGTATTTATATCGGAGTTCATGTTGACAGAAATGGTCAGGGAATTAAAAATGCATCTGCGAAAAGAGAATCGTTCCAACTCAGGGGCAAACAAAAGCACCAAGGTTCATTTTTCATGTTGATAATAATAGAGAATGGGGTCATGTGGCGATAAGAAGATAAGCAGTCAATTTTCATATTTATTCTATATTATATAAAATTTAATGAAATATATGAAATTAGATAAAATTTGTAAGGCCATATTTATTTTTTTAAAAATTATGTTTAATCTCGAAACGCCTCATGTAAAGCAGGTCAGTAAAAAGATTAGACAATAACGATTATAAAAGTCATTAATCAACTAATGTTTCAACCAAATTATACCCTGAATGTTACTCACTTTAGTTAATATACGAGGGTGGGGTGAAAAGTTTCTGGCCTGACCAAGAAAAACGATGTTTTTAAATTTTTTTTTGTTTGCTTTATTTTTCAACATAATCTCCATCAACAATGATACATTTCTCATAACGGTGTCCTAATTTAGGTAATTCATTTAATTAATTAATCAATTTAAGTCTCATCACAACAGTTTTGAATCGACGCAAAAATTTGTTCGGATTGCGCCTACAGCGCCAAATTGTCGGTAGAAATGTTTTTCGAAGCAGTTTTTGGTCCAACATTAGCAAACGCGGCACCCACGTTGCACACAGCTTTACATGTTCAAATGCTTGTGCAAAAAATTTTGCACAAGTTCAGTTAACATCGTACAGGTCTCAGCTTTTTTTTAATGTTAAAAAATAAACAAAAAAAAAAAATTTAAAAACATGGTTCTTCTTGGTGAGGCCGGAAACTTTTCACCGCACCCTCGCAAATTATGAATAAACACCTCTTGTGAAAAAAATAGAATTAATGTTCCCTAATAATTTCAAAATATTGTATTTAGCTTTTTTATTAATTATACACTAAATTAATTATAAAGTATAAATTAAAAATCTATAATATTTTCTAAATTCATTTAATAGCATTTAATTAAAACGTATATTTTGTACGTATTCTTTGTTGTGTCAGAAAATATTATAATAAATCGATAAATTTTCGTAAAATCAATTTTTATTTTTTGTTTTATTTTTTCTAATTCTAGTAGCAATAGCTGTAAACTTCTAGAACAGTGATTCTCCACTGTGCCGCGGCACTTTTATTTATTTATTTATTATATGGTTAATTTTATATTTATATAAATATTTATTTATATTTTATTTTTTTCTAATTTAATAATATTTACTTTTATAATTTATTTTTATTTTTTATAATTTTTTTAATTTCATATGACAAACAAGTAGGTTCACTTATGCTTTGATTGAACACGAATGAATTGAAATGAGGAATTTTGACACAATTTATTTCAATAGAAAATAAAAATTTGAAAATTATTGATATTGCAAACGTTGAAATATACTATTTAATAGAGTGATTATTTGTTCGGATATTTATTGTTATTTAAAATAAAAACAGTGCCTTGTTTATTTTCTATATTATTCATTTAGAATTTATTATATATCATTTATATTCAATTTATTAAATATCGAATTGAATTTATATTTCAAGTAGATATGTGTATTCAAATAGTCAATAAGTGTCACTCTGTATTGCATAGTCATTTTAGTTTTGAATTATATCCAAAATCTCTGTGATTGAAAGTTGAATTTTAACTTCTTTCTTCTAATTTAGTAATTTCTAGTATATTAATGAACGAAACGTTTCATGTTAAAGGTGATTAAATTTATGCAAACAATATTTTAAAGTAGGACCCATTGACAATATTTTTTCATTTTAACAATATAAATTTACTTCCCGTAAAGTGAAGTTGACTGGCTCTTGCTAAGCGAAGTTGTGTTAGTTGCCTTAAATGAGAATATGTTTGCCTTTTCACAACTACAATTTATTATGTATTTATTTATTATATCACTATAGAAATAATATTGTAGTTTTAATTCCCAGAAAAGATAATAAGGATTTAATTTTTGTTCTAGATTTCATTTCAATTAATTACATAAATTTTATTTACCCTTAGTAATTAACCCATTTACAGAGATTCATTTTTTGTTCCTTTAATGTTTCCAAAATAACTTTTCGCAAAAATCCAATCTAATTTCAAAACCATCGTTTTGATGTTTCTTTGAACGTACATATATGAAGAATCAGGAACTTCTCTCCAAATTTTTAGTTCACATCATAGCCACGTGCCTTACTAAAAATACTATTATATTTATATACAATCCAAATGAAGCTGATTTCCGTCATCCTCGAAGATTGTCAGGAGGCGATTCGCGTGAATTCTTTTTAGAAATGGAAACAAATAAATTAGTAACTGTTTGAGATAATTATTTCTTTTACCTTTTCATACAGTGGGAAAATTACTTAACGTGGAAAATCAATAAATGCATGATTTAAATAAATAATTGAATTATAGTCATTTAATAAGAAATAAGAACTTCATAAAATTAAATATTTTCATTTTTTTTTTTTTTTTTTTTTTTGTAATGAAATTCAGGAGTAGAAGATTGTAAAGTCAACATTGTTCAAGGTTAGAAGGTTCATGTTTTATGCCTAGATATGGATTTTTGTAGAGATAAGATATTGTTATATATAAAACAATATCTTTCATTTGAAAATTAATCTCTTTAGAAATTACAAATTTCACTAAAAGGGAAAGTTTCAAAATAAAATCATTATTATGGTAATTGTTTAGTCTAACCGATGTATCATGGATTTAAATAAAACTTTACCAGTGAATTCCTTTTTTGATTCAAAACAAACCTTCCTTAAGAAGTATGTGGGGGCCGCTTCTAGTTTACGAGATAAAAATTATTAAAATTTCGATATAAATCCATTGATATTTAGCTACCATGTTTTATTATATGACCACCAGAGGGCTTCACTAATATTCGGTTTGGATATAGGAAAATTATTTAAATAATTAATTTTTTAATCCATCTAATGATACATCGGTTAGCCTAAACAATTTAACAACTTTATTATTCGTTCTTGAATAAAAATTCACTAATGTGGTCATACTCTATAGTAGCTGCCGATCTTCATATTTCTCAATAACCAAAAAGCTATCCTTTCTTGTTTTAATAAATTGAATAAGTTATTAGTTGATAATTCTGAATAAATTATATTATAATTTTATTCAATTAATAATCTATATATATAAAAAAAGGATTTTGTCTGCACATTGCTCAGAATTTAAAAATGTTTGCATATCTTCGCGTTTCATGATCTCTAAAATGCAAAAGTGACTTTAGAATTTTTCATGTCTGTCTGTCTGTCTGTCCGTCCGGAAATTCTCACGTTATAAACTCAAAATTGGCTGAACCGATTTCGATGAAATTACATCACAATATTTTATCTCTATTTTATAAATAGGCTATAAATTTTATTAATATCTAATCAATAACCGCAGAAATTAATTTTTTAAAATTTGATATGTAGACGTTCTTTATATTGTATTCTTTACGCTGATGAATGACAACATGTACATATAATCTTAAAAATTAAAAGAGATAATATAGTCAAAATGTGAATGTTTTCAGTGTGTTAAATAAGTTTAATAAGCCAATATGATTAATTGAAATATTGTAAATATTAGAAAAATAAATAAGTTATTACTTGATCATTCTGAATAAATTATATTATTATTTTATTCAATTAATAATAAATTTATATGGAACTTGATAAAAATTGAAGTTGCAATAATTTATTTATTTGGTTTTGTAAATTATAATGATCGTTGATAACAAAATAAATAATAAATTACGTATATAATAATAATAATACAAAATTTGCTTTTTAAAAAAAAAGAAAGAAAAATGTTATGATAACGATTGGAGTGATTGTATTTATCCATGGCCATGAACCTAATGAACTGGAATAAATTGAAGTGAAAGAGGTAATAGCAAAGCAATGCAAGTTCACGGGTCAGCCAATTAAAATTTGCAAACTATCAAATGAAGAAAAAAAATTATCAAATAAATAATTAAAGTATCAGTGAAGTTTGTTTTTTAATAACAATAACAAAAAGAAATTGTTTGTCTATTATAATGTAAATTGTAATGAAGAATATAAAAGAAATAAAAAAAAAAATAAAATAAAATAATCAACTTGTATTGTAACAAAATTATAATAATCTAAGAAAAACAACTATTTTGACGAGAGAAGCAAAATCATTTAAAATAATTTTAAAAAATTGCATCTTTTGATCAAATATGTTTTTGTTAATTTATTTTAATCAAAAATACAATTGAAATATAAAAAATATTAAAACATATTATAATCTTAAAGAATTTTTTTTATATTTTTTCGATTAATTGATTTTTGAGTTTAATTTAAAAAATCTTCTTTTAAAAAATATTTTCAAATTGTTTTTTTTTATTATTTAATAAATAAAAAAGTTCTTAATGAAACAGGTTTTAAGCTACTACTGATAAAAACTATAAATATACTTATATTATATATTTGACCTTAGCAAAGTCATGACTTTGGCAGCGAGAAGTTAAGAATGTTGAATTTAAGTATATAAACAAATTTAAAAATAAAAAAGAAAGTATTATGAAAAATTGGAACTATTGGATTAATTATCTTAGAAAAGTGATTCACTTTCTTGAAATTATTCCAAATTATTCACTTTTTTTAAAAAAAAGTCTTTTAATTTCCATCTTAGTAAAAAGTATTTGATCCTCAAAAAAAAAAAATTGTGGTTTGTATGATTTTTACCGGCCGACGATAGGAAGGGAAGGTATTTTTTTCACACCAAATTTTTCACATGTGAAGATTTTTACATATCTCCACGAATCATCCATTTTGTTAATAGAAAAAAAGTATTTTTAGCATCATGTCTGTCCGTCTGTCTGTTGTGTATAGACCAATGATTCTCAACCTTTTTTTTTACTGCGGTAGACTTTTAACGGTTTAAAAATTTGGCGGCACATAAAAAAAGATAAGGGTGAAAACCATATTAAATAAGTTGACCAGTGGCCAGGTCCGAACCGACCGACGGTTTGAAATAAATTAATTTCCAGCTACAGAAACAATTTCAAATAATTTTAATATATCTATTAATGTAATAAAAAACAGATATGGATATAAACATTTGTAATTTTATTTTATTTATAATATATAGCTGAAGTAGCCGGCGTTGCCCGTGATCATAAGGAGGCTGTGACGTCATGACGGGCTGGGTGACGTCATATAATTTTAAATTAAGAAAAACATAATGAAGATGATTTTTCCCGAGGATAAAACCAATACATTCGTGGTGATATATAAAAAAATCTCCTCATGTGAAATTTGGTGTGAAAATAACCCTTCCCTTCCTATCGTCGATCGCTAATACTACCACTTCCGGTTTCCGGATTTGTACCAAAAGTTGATCAATTCATCCCACTGATGCATTAAGTAAATATACCAAATTTCATCAAAATCGGTTGAGCCATTCAGGCTGTACACATCTATACGGACGAACAGACGGACGGACAGACATCATGCTAGAAATACTTTTTTCTGTTTAGAAAATGCATGATTCGTGCAGATATGTAAAAATCTCCACATGTGAAATTTGGTGTGAAAACAATACCTCCCTTACTATCGTCGATCGGTAAAAAGTGGTCCCAAAAACAGTTTACTTTTTTTAAGAACCAAATTGAAAAAATGTAGAAAGTCGGAAATGTTTAAGAGCCTCATAATCTCGCGGCACACTAAAGTGCCACGGCACAGTGGTTGAGAATCACTGGTATAGAAGAATATAGCTTGAACGGCTCAACGGATTTTGATAAAATTTGATATATTTACTGAATGCATCAGTAGCATGAATTCATCAACTTTTGGTGTATATCCAGAAACTGAACTGAAAATGGTAGATTCCGAAATGATAATATTAAATTCATTGTCGGAAATTTTTCACTTAAAATAAAGTAGTAATTAATAATTGTGTAATTAAACTAAAAATAAAATTCAAGATAATATAATTTAGATATTTTAATTCAAGTTTTAAATATATTAGAATTAATATATATATATAATGTTGTTTGGAAATTAATTTATTATCAATTCTGTGCCTGGCCACAGCTCATTTTTTAATATCATATTAAATATAAGATCAATATAATAATAATATAAGATATTAGGTAATTCATATTTTAAAATTAACATTTATTTTTTATTTATCACATAAAAAAAAGTATAATTATTTTGTTGACGTTGAAGTGTTTATGTTGATAATTATGAATGTTGTACCAATGTACGTCTTTAATTAGGGGACAGCTCAAGGTAAAAGAAGAGAAAAGATATTATTTAAATACAATCCATACTGATAATCAATAATATATTATCAAATGCATTGCTTATATAACCACATAAAACGATTATCTTAGAAAAAAAGGATTAGTTTGCCATTCAATATAAAAGGAGAATGAATAAGCTGGAGTGTCTCCACTCGACTATCTCGCAAATTTGAATTGGATTAATTAACATATATTATATTTAAATTAAATTTAATTAATTATAAATTAAAATTAATAAATAATATTTATTAAATCAGCGCATGTTGGCTCTTTGTTGATGGCACCACGTCACGTGTTGGCGCGTGATTTGCAGTGTTAAAAAATTAATACCGGTACTTTCAGCGATTCAATCAAGCTGAAATTCTATATATAGCAGTTTTAATAAATTTTTAATCATGTGAAAAACTATCAAACATATATATTTATTTTTACGGTCACTTTAGAGAAAAAAAATCAAAACGTTGTAGGTAATGACCCTCTTCCGGTTGAGCTATATTTCTCAAAAGTTGATAGAAAACTACGAATTTTGAATAATGCCCATGCACCAAATTTCATGATTCTAGCTCAAACCGTTTTTGCGTAATCTTGTCTACACACACAGAGAGAGAGAGAGAGACATTTTTCTCAACCTTAGTGAAAATGATTCAGGAACCTTCAAAACGTATAAAAACAACAAAATCTCGATATCGAAAAAAAATTGAAGTTATGCTTCTTCGAAAATAGATGGAATTTTTACGAAGGTGGAAGAAGAAGGGAGGAGAAGGGGAGTTAGTTAGTTATTTTAACTTTTCATCAATCAGGATCACCATGGTTATATATAATTTGATGGAGGAAGGAAATGGAATAAAAAAAATGATATAATGTAGTTAAAAAATATTCTCATCTTCATTTAATTGGCAAAATCGCTTGGCATCACCGTTAATAAAATCGGGTTCTTCCTTTTTCAAGGTTAAAATAAAACAAAAATGGGCGTTGAAATCACGAAAAGGAAATAGAAGAGGCGTGGAGAAGAAGAGAAGCGAAAGTGATAACGGGCAGGGCTTATCAAGAAAAGTAAAGGAAGGTGAATCATAGGACAGAAAGGGGAAGGGGAAGGGATAGTGCCAATACAAGACAATACAATCGTACATACCAATTATTATTTGTTTAGCAAAATGTAACAAATTTAAATCGATTTCAAAAAGTTTCCAAACTTTTTTAATTATTTAACACGTTCCCGCAGGCATGTACCACCGGTGGCTCATGCCGCCTCATAAAATAAATAGACAAATTATGGGAAAGTGTTAAGCTAAAATAAGTTGAAGTTAAATACGTATAAATAAAATAAGGTATAATGTTAATAAAACATAAAAGTAAATAATGTGAGTGGAAGGAAATATAAATATGTATGTTCTCTTATTTCATTTAAAATCACAAAAGGAAGAAAATTATTAAGTTGATGTTAATTCCATAAATAAATGTTTTTGTTTTTCTTATTCAATTAATAGTGCTAAGATTAAATATTTAGTAACAGGGAGGAATAGTAATAACACACAGTCTTGACATACAAAATGTAGAAAAATTTATTATACTTAGAATCTGTAATCACGAAGGACAATAATATTCGAGAAGAATTTAAAACGAGGTTGCTATCATGAAACGCCTGTTGCATGCAGTAAAGGGGCTTATCGCGTCAAAATTATTATCAAAGAAGATCAAAATTAAAATATATAAAACAATTATTTTGCCGGTTGTATTATAGGTGTGTGAGGCATGGTCTATGACCTTAGGAGACGAGAGTAGATTTAGAGTATTGGAGAATATGATTCTTTACAGCATTTCTGAGCCAAAGAAAGATGAGGTAACCGGGGACTGCATAACGAAAAATTGCATGATCTCTATGCATCTCCAGACATAGTTAGGGTTATAAAATCGAGAAGGTTGCGATGGGTAGGGCACGTGGCTAGAATGGGAGAGGAAAGAAAATATATTGGTGGGGAGACCGAGTGGGAAAAGTCCGCTTGGAAGACCAAGGACGCCCGGCGGGTGGATAATGTGGGAAGGGATGGGTGAGAGATGGGATAGGGTCAGGATAGGGATACTTGGAGAAGTGTGGTGCAACAACCATACGGCCAAGAACTTTCGAGTTCAGTAGAGCCACAGAGATAGATAGATAGATTCAATTAATATGATTTTATTATTTAAGGTGCTACTAAACGCGACATTCCTCCAACCGCCATGAATCTGAGCCAGTTACATCCAATTTCTTTTCTTTCGTAATTCTTTTATTTGATTTTCTATTGCCTTCTCATTGGATTTTTAGTTTATCCAATTGGTGTTTTATACTACTATTTATAAAGAAATACAAACAAAATAAAATCTAGTAGATAATCGATGTTCTTGAAATAATTTCATCAATATTAAATTGGTTTATATAATACGAAAATAAAAAGGGATATTTTAATAACAAGTTCACAAGAATCAAGATTTACTTCTTTTTTAAAAAAATAATAAAAGAAAGTAAATAATGTGCGTTATAAAAAACCATGGCCGACCCTGAACCCAAAAATAAACAAAATGATCATTAATAAATGGAATTCAATATTATTCATTTGAAAAAAAAAAAACAATTATAACTTTTCCTATATACATATTCAATAAATATTTAATTATTAATTATTTAATTTTCTAAAAATTAAGTTAAACATAACAAATGATTAATTTTAATTACTTATATTATATGATTGGGATTAACTATTTATAATTCAACAGTTAAACTAAATAAAAAACATTATAGAAGAAGGAAATAGAAATAGATAATATAGTATAAAAGAAATATGTAGGTCAGGTGTATGATAGAATAATTTATTGATGACATAAACTTAAATTAATATCAATTAAATGATAGATGATTTCGAAAAAGCATAATACTTAATAATAAGATAAGATAGAACAAAAGAAACTGTACCTTTGAATAAGTTGATTTGACCCAACTATTGAAAAAGTCAATTCGACTATTAATACAAATTCCAACTTTTCCAATTACATATTAAGATAAATATTTTTCTATATAAAAATTAAATTTAAATAAAAAAAAATTCAAAGGTTTAAATAAAATATGTGTGCTTTTTACTCCACGATAATAGTTTATATTTATTATTTATTGTGTTATGTTGTATATGTATTATATATCGATATATTTATTGATAATAATCACATCTTAATGCAGCGTTTTCCAACCTGTGGGGCGCGAGACTGTTGTAAGGGGGCGCAAAGGTATTAGAACCAATTTCAAGTGCCCGCGAACTTTTGAAGATTTTCAATTTTTTTCAATTTTTTCAGTATGGTTTTAAAAAGGTCAGATGAGTTTGCTATGCTCTGAACCATGGCCCACCCATGTTATATTATTTCAGAAATGTGCCCGACTATTGAAAGAGGAAATTAGATTATTACAAAAATTAAGGGCGGCGCAAGAATTTTTTTTTAAAAGTGGGGCGCCTGTACAGAAAGGTTGGAAACCACTGTCTTAATGCCTTTTCTTTTCACCTTTTAGAGCAATCCCATGTGCATTTGGGAGAAATTGTATTGTTCTCTCTCTATTCTGTTTTTTTTTTGTTTCAATATTTCCAATGGTTTAAACTAACATCTGCGAAACTTTTCAGGGCCGCATGTTCAAAAATCAAGATCGCCATGATAATAGCAAACCTTCGGAAAGGAGACGCTACTTGAAGAAGAATATTTCCAAACGTCAATGTTACGAATTTAAACATTTCTTTGCTAAATTTTAAATAAAAGGTAGAAATATGAAATTGTATTAAATTTTATAAAAAACAAAATTAATTTTGTGAAAAGGGGATGGGCCAAATAAGGTTAGAAACCACAGTAGAAGAATCTTTATAAACATTCCCTAAGAATCAATACAACTATGTTGGATCGCATGAACTTGGTGATTAATTATCATCACCATTTGACGACATTTGAAAGAGAATCCAAGGGTTTTACTTTTAAGTACAGCACCTTGGTTTGAAAAAGTTCGAGAACTTCAATAATGAAATTATCAGGTCTTCCTTTGCTGGTTATTTTGTTTTCCAGTTCAATTTGATATTGTATGCCGAAGTATTTTGCACTTCTTCTCTTTGGGATTTGTTGATTGTTTATTATGATAGTAGGACATGTAACTTGCCGAAGTCTGCATATAATAATGTACATCTTTAATTGTACTTGTATACAACTCGAAGAAATAATCATTAAATCCTGACCACAGAGATTAATTTAACCCCGAAGAGGCCTAGCAACCCTTGCCACGTGGCTGATGTAGCCTGTCTACCTAAGAGAGTGCTTAGCATAACACAAGTCGAGATGGGATAATAATAAAAATGAATTGTAAAGGAAAAGGAAATGGTATTGGATAAAAAAGCGACCGAATGAGCTAAATTAAGGCGACAGATTGAATGTTTATTTATCTTGTCTTAAATTGTAAGGTTGTTGTGTCTAGACATTTAAGTAAGAACCATTCAGGTGGGCAAAGAAGGAATAAATAGAAAGAAAACAATCATCCATCTATCGATTGATGATAAAATAATTGAAGGTGATCAATTAATAAAAAGGAGAAGAGGTGGTAGCAAAGTGGGAACGGGTCATCTACTGGCTATACCGTTACGCTCAGTCAACAAACACACTAAAGAATAATCCTGTCTCTTTCTCTTTCTCTATATTATCTAACCATTTTCACAAAAACCATTCTTCAAACATTCCCAAAACAACTAATTAATTTCATTTTTATAAGAAGAAAAACTGGAAGATCAATAAAAGGTAAATTTTTACTTATAAAATAGGAAAGTCTTGAAAAATGATTTAAAATATAAGTAATTTATAAAATAATTGAAAAAATACAATCATTTTATTGGTAATATATGATGAGAATTTATTTTATATTATTGATTCCAAAGGAAATTGTTCATTGTAGTGGTGATTTCTAATTGCACAAGTATTTAATGTAACTTATATCTATTTTAAAAGTATATGGCAATATTTATTTTGCATTTAACGTCACAAATAGGTATTAAAAAAACATGCGTGGATGAAAAATAAAAAGGGTCATTTAAATTTGTCACTTTAAAAAGTGTCGTAAAGAAGTTAACGTCATTTCTGCAAGTTTTAAAATAAAAATATATTTTTCTTCGGGATAGTTAAATTAATCCTTAAATTAAAACAGTAGATTTCATAAATAATAAAAATAAATAAATCACAAATAAACTTAAAAATTAAATATGTGTATAAGTCGTTTAGGAAAAAGATATATAAAAATAATTATTTTTATTCCTAAATATATATATTAAGATATATTTAAATACTTGTAATTTTATTTGAAAATTATTTAGTTAGAATGGTATGTTTAAAATGAATAAATAAAAAAAAATAAATTTAAAAAAATAGTTTTTTTTTTTTTTATAATAGGATAGGATATGTTTTCCAATAAAGTTTTTGAATTTGTCCATTTTACAGAAGGCGAGTGCACGTGGTCTGCGCTACCAACGCCATCTAGATTTAGTGAATGTAATTAAATGATTGGTGAGAAATATTACAGGTGGCAGTACCTTTCAAAATGGTTTAAAAATAATAATTTAAAAATAAAAAAATATAAATTTGATATAATTAAGAAATTAAATTATTATTAATGTTTTTAAATAGAAATAAATTTATAAAAATACATTTACAAATATACAATTCTTATGAATAAATTAGAAATCAAATTCGAAAAAATATAATTATTAATAATATGAAAAAAATAAAATTACTTATTAATAAAAAAAAAAAAAAAAAAAAAAGAATATTTTAATAAACTATTAAAATTCGGAATTAAATCTCTTGGGAAAATTAAAATTATTATTGAAATCGTGAAAATGCAGAGGTTGTTACATATTTACAAGAAAAAATATTAAGTAAATGAGAAATAATTTTTTAAAAAATTAGTTCAAAAGAAATTTGAATGTTAGAACTAATGTAAGAAATTAATTAATTAATTAATTAATACTAAATAATAGGATAACTAAGAAATGAAAACTTATAAAAATTTATATAAAATCTAATTATTTTGATTAATTTTAGAATTGTCATGATCCTTTGTGATTAAAAAGTTGTAATATGAAATGTTATAATAAAAAATTTTCTTTAAAGAAATTTATATAATTTTAGAAAATTAATTTCAATTAAAATGTAAGTGTATTTGACTAGAAATAATTTAACTGTGCATATCGAGATCAAGAAGAATAATTCTGCTCTCCATTTATAGCGAAAGACTAAGTGTAAGATGAATTTATATAAAGCGACTAATTTTAGATCAAATCATAGATCATAAGCTTATGTAGAATAAAAGAAATATTTCATTAGAAATATTGAATAAATTAAAAATCAACACTAAATAGATAAATAAAAAAAAAAAAAATTTTTATTTATTTTGCAATTTGCTTAACTAATAGATTAATAAAAATTAATTTTCAAGGTGTAAGCAATATTAAATTATATGATACCCAAAAATGATGTCACATTGGCAAGGAGAAGAGCAATTGTGACAAAAGTAGAGAGGTAAAGATGTGTTAATAGAAAATAATTAATTTATACTTGAATATATAATATAATAGTAGTAATAGTAGTAAAAATACTATATTTTTTTTATTTAACTTAGAGATGTTTGATTTTCACGATAAATTTATAGAGGGTCACGAAGAAAAGATGACATCAATTTTTTTATTGGAGAGGAGGGTTAAGAAATTGTGAAGGCATATGATCAAAGAATGCAAAAGGGTTAAAATGACTATTTTTGCGCATCATTATGAATGTTTTCTAAAAGAAATTAAAAAAATAAATAATTTAATTAAAAAAAATCTTAATTTATAATCAAAATATAAAGATTTATATTAAACTTAATATAAATAATAAATTATGAATAAAAAAAATGTCAAAAACAATTAAAATTATTTATTATTTTTAGGTTTTATTGACAATTTAGAAATGACGATGAATATATTATATTATATTCATTAATCTCTATTAAGTTTTTCTCAAGTAAATATTGAGTCTACCCATGCATGTATATCATTCCTAAAATAGTTAAAACCTACCCAAGGGACATAAAAATGTGTACATTTTACCTTTTTGTATAGTAATATGTTCCAAATATAATTGAAATAATTGATAGTTTGCTAATTAATTTGAATATTTAAATGGTTGTGTTTTATCTTTTTTTCCATAGTATATATACGAGGGTGGGGTGAAAAGTTTCCGGCCTGACTAAGAAAAACGTTGTTTTTAAATTTCTTTTTTTTTTTTTTTTCTTTATTTTTCAACATTCAAGATAGCTGAGTCATGTACGATGTCAGCTGAACGTGTTCGAAATATTTTGCACAACCATTTGAACATGGAAAGCTGTGTGCAACGTGGGTGCCGCGTTTGCTAACTTTAGACCAAAATCTGCTTCGAAAAACCATTTCTACCGACAATTTGGCGCTGTAGGCGTAATCCAAACGAATTTTTGCGTCGATTCATAACTGTTGATGAGACTTAAATTAAATCAAATTTAATTTAATTAAAAAATTAAATTAATTACCTAAATTAGAACACCGTTATGAGAAATGTATCAGTGTTGATGGAGATTATGTTGAAAAATAAAGCAAATAAGTTGACCTGTGGCCAGGTCCGAACCGACCGACGGTTTGAAGTAAATTAATTTCCAGCTACAGAAACAATTTCAAATAATTTTAATATATCTATTAATGTAATAAAAAACAGATATGGATAGAACATAAATATTTTTAATTTCATTTTATTTATAATATATAGCTGAAGTAGCCGGCGTTACCCGAGGCTGTGACGTCATGAAGGGCTGGGTGACGTCATATAATTTTAAATTAAGAAAAACATAATGAAGATGATTTTTCCCGAGGATAAAACCAATACATTCGTGGTGATATGTAAAAAAATCTCCTTATGTGAAATTTGGTGCGAAAATAACCCTTCCCTTCTTATCGTCGATCGCTAATACTACCACTTCCGGTTTCCGGATTTGCACCAAAAGTTGATCAATTCATCCCACTGATGCATTAAGTAAATATACCAAATTTCATCAAAATCGGTTGAGCCGTTCAGGCTGTACACATCTATACGGACGGACGGACGGACGGACGGACAGACATCATGCTAAAAATACTTTTTTCTGATAAGAAAATGCATGATTCGTGGAGATATGTAAAAATCTCCACATGTGAAATTTGGTGTGAAAACAATACCTCCCTTACTATCGTCGGTCGGTAAAAAAAAGATTTAAAATTATCCTTTTTCTTGGTCAGGCCGGAAACTTTTCACCCCACCCTCATATATATATATATATATATATATAAATTCTTATTTTTACAAAGATAATTAAATAAACTTTAATATTCCAGATTAAATATAGAATTGATCAAATAATAAAAATTTGCCCAAACCAATTATACTTTGTCTAAAAAAAATCAATAAAATTAATTCTATTACCATGTATATTTAAACAATCTCGTTATTTATGTTATCAAATTACTTGAATATTCTATTATTATGGAATTATGAATCATGATAACAAAATAAGAATGTTTAGATTCAAAAAAAAAAAAAAAACTCAAGTTAAAATTCCATAATATATGTTATAAAAGCATGAAATTAAAGCAGATAAAATTATTAAAAAAAAGATATAATCATGTATTAAGAAAGGAGAGGGAGTGACTAATATGAATTAAGTGGAATGATTTTGTTTTATAATAGATTATTCGAATAAATTGTTTAACACAATGAATTATAATGATTTACAGTTACAGAATGAATCAATTTTAAAAGGAGGAGAAGTAATTATAAAGACATCCAATAATCATCCACCCTTGGTGATAAAATTTGGTTAATTATGTCACTGAACGGATCAATTCATTAATAAGATTGAACCTGTAATAATTATATTTTTATAAAATATTTATATTTTGGAAATCTGTTTTGTTTCTTTGAATTTTGACGTTTCACTAATATTGAATTAATTTTCCTTTATTCAATGAATAATATGATAAAATATTTAATTGGAATATTCTATCTAGGAAATCAGTAGATGTTGTAGTCGCGATATTTGAATTCGTTGTCTTTTTTTAATGAATTAAATGCAAATTACAAGATAAATCTTAAAAAAAGTGCTCATTTGGATAAATTATATAGAATTGTTTTTAGAATCACAATGAATTATTTTATAAGGAATAAATCGAAATTCTTAATTTATTTTTTCTTTATTTAGAAAAATAATACTAAGGATGAGAACGTTTTTTTTTTTTTTACTTGTTTATGAAATATATTTATAAATTTCTTCATTATTTATACTTTTATATATTATTATTTATAAAAAATATTTAGTTTTCATTTCTTGTTGTTAATCTATTTATGTATGTATGCATGTACCACCGGTGGTTATGCCGCCACATAAAATAAATAGACAAATTATGGAGCCGACGTGTTATTAATTTAATTTATAGATTCAGAAAAGTTAATTCAAGTTCCTGAAGATCAATTAATTAAATAAATAAATGTTAAAGTTTAATATATAAACAAAATTTCAATAAGATTTCATAATTGTAAATGTAAAAAAACAAGAGATTTTCTAAAATATAAAAAAATATCATATAATATTATAATATAATATATATCATATATATATATATTCCTCTTTATTTGAATTTTATAAATAACTATTAATGAAGACAATTTAATCTATTTTAATGTTAATAATAATTAATAAAATTTAATTAATTAATTTAATTAATAATAATAATAAATTAATTAATTATGAATTAATCAAAAATATACTCATTCGAATATATGTATGCATGTACCACCGGTGGCTATATTTTTGATTTGCAAAATGAACTTGTCTGCTAATAATGGAATAAAACGAAAGTATGCTTAGGACTCACCTATCTGGGTCTTCTCCGGATGCCTGAGGTGCCGATGTCGTTTCTTCTGAGATGGTAGCATCTGCCAACGTTTCGGTTAAAATCTGCGTGGGTTCTTCCACTTCCTGTTGTAAGATTTGTCCCTGAGCTCCAATGAGGGATTGGGTCTGAGTCTGTGGCGCTGACATTGACATTTGTGGGATATTATTTGGAGGCGGTTGTTGTTGTTGTTGCTGCTGCTGCTGTTGTTGTTGTTGTTGTTGGAAATATTGGGGTTGAGGTTGTGATTGTGCTTGAGTTGGGGGTTGTTGTTGAGTGGTTTGTTGTGGGGGTTGTGCCGGTTGTTGGTTTGCGGGCTGTGGTGGTTGTTGTTGTTGTTGTTGTTGTGGGGGTGGAGCGGGCTGGGCTTGGGATTGGGTGGCCGGTTGTTGGAAGGAGCTGACACTCTGGGAAGACATCGGAGGTGGTGGATAACCTCGCTGGAGGATTTGTTGCATTTGTTGTTGAGGCATACTTTGGGGTTGTTGGGGCTGCTGCTGCTGCTGCTGCTGTTGTTGTTGCTGCTGCTGTTGTTGAGGTTGCATTTGCATTGCCATTGGCATTGTCTGAGGGATTTGAGGCTGTTGTGATTGTTGAATGACTTGGGGTTGTTGAGATTGCATTCCTTGCTGCGTCATACCTTGTAACGTTTGACCAGGAGACACGGAAAATCCTTGCGAACCTGCTACTAAATTCATATGTGCAGCAGCTTGTTGTTGTTGTTGCTGCTGCTGCTGCTGTTGTTGTTGCTGCTGCTGCTGCTGTTGTTGTTGTTGTTGTTGTTGAGCAAGTAACACTTGGTCCATATTAACTTGAGTTTGTGTGGCAGTGACGATCGATGTCGATTCTACTCCATCTTCATTATTCGTTTCATTATTTGGCACTTGCTCACTTGGATTATTATTATGAACATAATCGTCTCGGATGGGAATGGTAGTCTGCTGTTGTTGATTTTGAACGGTGTGATCTAAATAATCCATGCACATCCACCTACCACGTTTAAAGGGCTCAGTTGATTCAATTTTCACCACCTTAAACCTCTCATTCCGATGGGAGTCTTTCATTTCGGGGTCCTGTTTCGTATTAAGGTTGATGACATTCGTTACACTTTCGTTTGCTTCTGGATGATTCGAATTTAATACACCAGCCGTGTCTGTGGCGACAATTGCCAATCCGTATTGAGAGCTTGTAGGGATCACTGGTGCAGTGCCTATCGAGGTAGAGGATTGATTAAAGAACACGTCCTCCTTGGAGAATGAGGTGTCTTCCGAGTAGCTGGGAGTCTCGTTCTCGAGGTCAGTTACACGACTATTATTTTCTAAAGAAATATCATCGGTATGCGATTCATCAAGATCATCAGCTGAATCGTCACCGGCATCGTTGCTCATACGACCTCCTGCACTCACAGTGACACTCGTAATCTGGAACGATGGGGTCTTCTTACGTTGAATATTCGATAAAGAAGTAGGATGAATCACTGTAGATTTGTCCGATTCACCAAGACGCATAGTTTCACTAGTAGTACGATTAATAGAATTACTATATTTCACTTTCTCACTAGATTTATTAGAAGTTTTTTGGTTTAAATTGTCAGCCATGTTAAACAGCCCTTACACCCTGACACTCTCTCTTATTTGTTAATTTGAACTCCAATGGTGGAGTAAAGAATTTAGACCATTTGGGCATAATATATATTTCTAAAGATATATTTTTTACATTGTTCACATGAAATGACTAATAAAGTTTATAGAAAATTAAATAGCTTTAAATCCACAGATCATATTTATACAGTAGTTGGATAATATAATGGCAATATGGCGGTCAGCCGAGTTGACTCATGGGAAGAGAACGAGGAGTCTAGCCTCGAACAAGAGGTCTATCTAATCTCGTGTATTTCACTTCGCAAGACCTATATTAATATATATAATTTTAATTTAATTTAATTATAAAAAATGTTTATCTCGGTAATAAATTTAAATAAAATATGTAATACTTCTTTAATTATAAAAATATTTTATTAAAATTTTGAAGTTTAAAGTATTAATAAAATATATATATATATATTTTAAAAACTGTTAAATAAATAAAGATATAAAAAGATTTATAAAATAAATAAATATAACTTTAAATGAAAAAATATAATAAATATTTTTTTTTTATATAAATAATAATTATTATAAAATTAGTAAATTTGAATGATAATTCCTTTATTATTTGGTTGGCATTCTGACATTAATTGTCAAATCTTACTAATATAACTCTACAAATTTCTTCCTGTTATATTTATTATTCAATGTGACTTGGCATTTTTCTTCAAAATTTTATAAAATATTTTTAATAAAATTGTAAAATATTGATATCATTAAACATGCCGGGTGGTGGAGCATTATTTGGAAATTCCTCTTCTAGATCAGTTAGTAAAAATTTGGTTGAATTCAAAGCCGGTAAAATGACAATGAAAGGTAAAATGGTCCACCCAGATTTAAGAAAAGGCCTTCTTTTTGTTTACCAATCAGAAGATTCTTTAATGCATTTTTGTTGGAAAGATAGACAATCTGGAACCGTTGAAGATGTAAGTTACGATTTTAAGAATTTTTTTTTAAGTTAAAAAATTTTTATATTAATTTAATTAATATATTGTCTCAAATAATATATTAGTTATTTATGGATTACTAAACAATATTTATATAAGAATGATATAAAAGAAACAAATTTAATATATTAATATGATAATGCTAAATAAACTGAGACTTGGATATTTGTTCCTGTTAAATTTTTTTTATAATGGTATAAAAAATAAAAAACAATTTTTTCTTTAATTACAAAAACAAAGAATTTTATACTTATTCTTTCTTAAAATCTATAAAACAACCATGAATACCTTTTTGAAGTTTTATTTAAAACCTGAAAAAGGATCTAAAGATTTGCATAGTATTTGGACTAGATATATTGATTCATCTTAGGAGTATTTTATAATAATGCCCTCTTAGTTTTTAAAGCCAATAAATTTATTTTTCTATTAAATTTCAAAAGCTATCTATAATCGTTGAACTGAGATAAATTAAGCTCAATTTACACGGGCTTAGTATTTGTCATTAGTTAGGGGTGGGCAAATACTTTTAAGCGCGGGCTTTTTGAACGTTGAAAAAGTTGGCTCTTATTTTGCTTTTTCGTTCAATATGTCTAAAAAAAAGATAAATTTTTTTTATTAGTGTTTTCAAAATATGGTTCTCCGGCCCTGGAGACATTTTGAAAATTTCATTTTGGTGCGCTTAAAAGTATTTGCCCACTACTGAACTAATGACAAGTGCTAAGCTCGTGTCTATTGGGCTTTAATGAATGTTTAATTCATAGCAAGAATTAGAATTGTAATTTATTTTAAATTCTTCACAATCACGATTTAATTTCAGACATACAAGTCAAACTTATTTTAATTTAGAAAATAATTATTTTCGATTTTTACAAAAATAATTAATTTTCAAAATTTAAAATTATATTAATACTCAAATAAAAAGTTTTGCTTTTGTGGTAAACAAATATAGATGTATTTTTTGAGTTTATAAGACAAATCTATATAATATTCTTTGTATTGATATTATATTTCCAATTTTCTTTTCTCTAGGATCTTATCATTTTTCCTGATGATTGTGAATTTAAACGAGTTTCCCAATGTACAACTGGTCGAGTATATGTTTTGAAATTTAAATCATCATCAAGAAAATTCTTTTTTTGGGTTCAAGAGCCAAGAACTGATAAGGATGATGAAAATTGCCGGAGAATTAATGATGTTCTTAATAATCCCCCAACCCCAGGAACACAAAGGAGTGCTGGAGGAACTCCTGGTACTTATTTTTAATATTAATAATATTAACAATAGTATGTAATTTATTTTGAAAACATTAAATTCTATTTTATTTTTGATAAAATATTTTTTTTATTTATATGATCTTTTGTTTTATATCATTAATAAATCAAATTTATTATAGTATAAAATCAAATCAAATATTTAATGTTTAAAAAATTGAAAAGAAGTATTTATTTATATGTATTGAATAAATAATGCTTATTTTTTCCATTTGGGATAAAATGAATAGTAGATACATTATCCTAGTTTGTATGAAGACTGTCTAAAGATAACAATCTTATACGCTTGATCATTCTATTCATTAAAAGATACTATAATATTTATTTAAATTTAATATATTATTTTCATATACATGACAGTAATTTTACTACATGATTTAATCTCACTTGAAATTTTACTTTTTGCCATATTTTATAAAATTTTGAACCCAATTTAGCTTATATTGAGTTTAAATTGAATTTCAATAACTTTATATATATATATATATATATATTAACTTATAAATGTTTATTTATTTATTTATTTTTATATTTGTAATTACAATTTAGATTTCAAAATATTAATGTAATATATTAAAATGTTTTAATATTTATGCTTACTTAAAAATGTTAATATATTTCAAGTAAACTTATTAATTTTAAAAACCTTAAAAAGAAAAATATATTTTTAGATGGGGATCTTCACAACTTACTTACAAACATGTCGCAACAACAATTAATGCAATTATTTGGTGGAGTTGGGCAAATCGGTGGACTTTCTTCTTTGTTGGGGACCATGAATAGACCTTCTACCGGAAGTTCGCGTTCTGCTTCCACGCCTCCCACGAACGCTTCCCAATCCTCTGGTACCGGAACTGGATCCGGCACGGGAGGCTCTAATAATACTGGAGCAAATTCTGATGTTGCTTATGCCGAAGCAACTTCAACAACAACAAATAATTCTTCTAATAAATCTTCAAATTCTCGATCTACTCCCACTACTACTTCTGGAAGCGGATCAACAACGACTACAACCACAAATCCTCCTACAATACAACTTTCAGATTTACAGAATTTTTTATCTGGTTTGAATGTGCCTGTTGGAGAAACGCCACGAAATGTAGACTTGTCTGCAGCTCTAACATCTGAGAATTTAGAATCTTTACTAGGTGATGCTTCATTAGTCCGAGAATTACAGCAACATCTTCCCAGTGTTAGTCAATCAGGAACAGCACCTCCTCCAGCGTCTGAACAACTGAGAGCCACACTTGGTTCTTCTCAATTTCAACAAGCCCTAAGTATGTTTAGTGCCGCTTTACAATCAGGACAATTGGGGCCCGTCGTACAACAGTTTGAAGTTGGTCAAGAGGCAGTAAATGCAGCTCAAGCAGGTATACAATTATTGAAATCAATATAATATAATAAACAACTTAAAATTATTATTATTATTTGAAATTGAAATATTTATTTAATTCATTTAATATTTACTTAGGAAACATGGAGGAATTTGTAAAAGCATTACAAAAAGCGAGTATTGATTCCAAGGATTCTGAAAAGAGCGATAAAAGTTCACCTTCGAAAAAAAATGAATCTGCGAATTCTAAGAAGAAAGACGATGATGATGACGAAGGAATGTCCGTCGATTAACATTTTTTTATACTTATTTACCCTCTCAAATTATGCTTTGCTTTGAGCCTTAATGTTTCCATTTATAGTAATAATATCGGTATGTATTTTCTTTTAATTTTTGCATTACAAAATACACTTTCTCAAATAGATTTGTAAAAAAATGTTGCAAGTTGTTTTTATATATATTTAAGGAATATAATTATATATACATATAAATATATATATATATTGTTCAAACACTTCCACAAATAAATAAATAAAGAGGAATTCTTAAATCGATTTTATTTAAAAAACTTAATTCTAGAATAATTACTACCTTTATTTTTCTTAATACTTAATTTTTTTTAATATATTTATTGACATCTTAGATAATTATTGTATTTATAGTACTATTAATTTCATTTTTATATATTATTTTAATATTCAATTTAAAATTTAAATTGTCTATTAAACAAGATGATTTTTAGATTTAACTATTTTTTTAATACTTTAATTATGAAGATTATTATTATTATTATTATTATTTTAAAAGGTAATAAATTTTAATTAGTTTTTTTTTATTTCAACAAAAAAAAAATTACAATGATGACATGAAATTATTTTTCTTGTCAATATAAAGGTGTACGTTATTAAGTTAATGGAATTAGAAGAAGTTCAATTAAACTTTGTTGAAAGCGGCAATATCCACACTTTGGACCTGAAATAAAAAGTTTTTTAAATTACAGAATTAATATTGCGTTATTGATTATCCTATTTGATTCAAAATAATTCCGAAATGAAATTTGTTTGTTTTTTTAAATGAAAACTAAATCGTTACTGCATATTTTCATTCTTAATGTTATAAAAGAATTACAACACAACTTCAATTTAATCTTATTTTTAAACAATGACAATAGCGATTTAGAAATTTTAAAATAAAAATGTAGGTTTTCAAAGCTAAATATAACAAAATTAGTAAAATAGAAATTTCAAATTTGTAATTCCAGAAAAAGAAGAAATTTTAAATGTTACTTACATAATCTTCAATGCCTTCAATATTTTCTTGTAATAAATCCACTGATACTTTATCGTCTTCGACAACACAAGAAATTTGCAATTTATGAATGCCATATGCAAGAGGAACTAATTTACTAGCACCCCATAAAAGACCATCGATTTCAATTTTTCGTACTTCTGCTTCTAATTGTTTCATATCGGTTTCATCATCCCAGGGTTTAACGTCAAGAATAATATTAGATTTAGCAATTAGAACAGGTTTTTTCGATTTTTTCTCATGATATGCAGCTAATCGAGCTTCTTTTACTCGTTTTGCCTCTTCGCTTTCTTCTTCCGAATCAGAACCAAAGAGATCAACGTCATCATCTTCATCTTCTTCATTTTGATTTGGTTTAGTGGGTGCTAGAGCGGGTTTGGCAGCAGAAGGATTAGGAGCACCAGATGGTACCTTCGGTGTTGAAGTTTCCAAAGTTTTAACACGAGAATCCAACTTTTTTACAAGGCCTTGAAGATCATTTAATACTGTAATATTGAATCAAAATGGTTCCTATTATTATTAATAATCAGCGAAATTTGAATTAAATTTAATTTGCAATTCAAATGTATTAAATATTTGGTACTATTAATTAAACAAAAAATAATAATTAATTCAGAATAAAATAAAATTCATTATAAACATAATATAATAATAGAAAAATAAAAATCATTTTAAACATAACCTAATAATAGTGAACGATTTAAAATAAAAATCATTATTCTATAATAAACAAAGTATATATTTAACTTACATTTTTTAAGATCTGCATTCTCCTTTTCTAAAGAATTAACTCGATTATTCAATTCAATATTATTATTTTTAGCAAGGGCTTCGAGTCCGTCCATCTATATAAAAAATAAATAAAGATTAAATTGTATCCCAATAAGTTGGTAAAGACATACCCATGCATAAATAGAATAAAAATATTATAGGAGAAAAAGGATGCAGTTTTGAAGCATAAGTTATTTTGGTAAAAGGAAAACATCCTTTCATAATGAATCACTATGTGGATTTTCTTAAGTTTACTACGTTTCCCTTTGTGAACCTATAATTTTATTAGATTTAATTTTTTTAAATTACATGATATTCAGAAAAGTAAAATTCTAATTATAACCCCATAATATCGATTCAAATGACAAATAAATATTTTTTTTAATTGATCGTTTTATTACAATTAAACGATTATTAATATAATAAATGAATTAGATTTAAAAATAAATGTGAAAAGTATGCCAAAAGTTCAATTGGAACGAAACGACTAATTTGACGAAAGGCCTTGACTTTGCCCCATTTTCGTTTTTATTTTTTACATCAAACGACGCAGATGAATTTATTTATTTTTAACTAGAAGTTTTAATTTATGTTACTTTTGAAAATGATACTTTAATTTGGTCTCGCTACGTATAAGGTTTTTTTGAAAGCGTAAAGCGTTGGATGTTTTCTTTTTAATATTATAAAAATTATTAGTTTATGTTAGTTTTTTAGATAGCATTAATTATAATCGTAAAAGTTTATTCCAAAGGAAAGGCAGCGAATGGAAACTTGATTGATTACTCACACATTCAAGTGAGGTTTTTATATGCTGCCTGACTTTAGCCACCTCACCAGCGAGGGAAGATTTGAGGGGGTTATTTGGCGTGCCCTACACCAAAAAAAACAAATTTTAGACAATGGTTGAACATCAATAAGATTCATCACAATAATTAAAAAAAATTTAAACTTGATCTACCAGTGAAATAAAATCAAAAAAGCTATTCATGCTTAAACACATATTGCTAGCAATATAATAATTAAAGTATCATTTTTAACACGTTCCCCCCGGCTCCATAATTTGTCTATTTATTTTATGTGGCGGCATGAGCCACCGGTGGTACATGCCGGCGGGAACGTATTAAATAGTTCAAAATTGAATGAATCCAATTGATTATAAACATGCAACACTAAATTGATTTCAAATGTTTTCTACCAATTACCCATTCGTGGTCCGAATATTTTTATTTTTGAATAGTTTTTTTTAAGTTTATAGTTACAAATTGATACAAAACTTGATAATATATAAATATTTATTAAAAAAATATAAAATATCACATAACAATATAATCAATAAAATTAAAATTCCAAAACTTCAAATGAAAATAAAAAGGTGATAAGATTCTTTTTAATTTATAGTAAAATTTATTTTAGGACCTCTACTAAGCATCAACTACATACAAGTGAACAAAAAATTAATGAATATTAATTATTATAATAATTATAATAAACATAATAAATTTAAAAACATATAATCATATAATCTAAAAAAAAATAAATAAATTATGAATTAAAAAAAAAAATAAGAACCAAAAATCATTTAAAAAAATAATAAATAATTGTGAAAGGTAAAATAATAAAATAATTATTTAACAGCACATTCATTTGACATCCATTGAAAGGTGATTAGGTGACCTTTAATTATTTTACCTTTTGCTCATCTTTGTTGTTGGATTTTTTATCTTTATTATCTCTCTTTCTCTCTTTCCTTTTCTCTTTATATTCCTTTTGTTTAAATCTTTTTTCAGTATTAGGAGTGGGGTTTGTACCAGGTGCTGAGATTACACAAATTTCTTTTAATGGGATTTCAGGTTGTAAATCTTCGATTATTGGTGTGGAGTTAGAAGTGGGAGTAGTAGCACTGGTGGATTTAAAAATTTCAGGGGAAGGAGTGGGTTTAGGTGATGCAGTTACTTTTACTGTTTCATCTTCTTTACGAATCCCGTTGATATTTTTGTTATTGATCGAAGATATAGCTTTTTTATTACAATCCATTTTTGGATTATTAAATTTTATTTGTCCAAGAGTTTGAAGCTTAAACAAAATATGCTTAATTCAATAGTTAAAAACATTTTTTTATAAAATGACTTTTTATTCCTTGTGAATAGAAAAACCTATACATTTGAAATTGAGATTTATATAAATATTTATTATAAAAACTAATCAAGTATTTATATTTTATCGATTTTATATTTTGCTGAAATGAAAATTTGATATCTTGATATATTTTAGCTCGATTTGACGAAAAAATTCGATTAAAAGTTTATATATAAGATATATAACTTAAAATATTATTTACTTAAACATATTATATATGTATAACCTTTCACAATTGTTTTGGTTCAATTTGAAGTTCCAATTTATAAAAGAAAACAGAATTACATTTTTTTTAACATACCTTAATTAATTTTTCATAATATTGTCGTTCAGCTTCATCATAAGCGTTTTTTTCAAACCAAATTTTTTCATGTAATAAAGGAGAAGCCATCTGATAATAAAAGATATTTAAATAATTAAAATGTTTTGTGATGAATTGCAAAAATGGCTCAATTATATTAAACCAGTGGTTTCCAACCTTTGGCAAAAATACTTAAAGTACCAATGGAATTAAACAAAAATTATAATTTAATATTTAATTTTATTTCATTTGGAATTATATATTTATGAAAAGAAATAACACATAGTTTATTAATGAGAAATTTTTAGGACTTTCTGTGATAAAAAAATATTTATTAAACTACCTTATTTAAGTTACAAATAATGATTATCCAAAGGACAATTTTTTATTGATTTTTTTAACATTATAATATTGTATAAATATAAATTAAAATGAAAGTAAAACTTTTAAAATTATATATTGGTATATTGTATATTTTTTATTATTTTCACAATCATCCTAATGGACAATCAATTTAAACGTCTTGAATTATTTTTTTTCTAAAATTTGAAAAATGACAATAAAGAGCTCATCTGAACTCGCTCTACTTCTCACCATAAATTTGATATCGAAACTATTATCTTTGGTAAATGATTATAACTAAAAGTGGACTACTTTGAGAAAAAACTTATAAAATAAAATATCTAGAGAAATTGAGAAATAAGCATTCACTCTAAAAGAGAACTGTTATTTTTTTATAAAAAGAGAAATATACTTTTGTAATTTAGTAATGATCTTATTCAATGGATTAAGTTTTATGTGTGTACTATTTAAATATATTTCAAAATTGATTATGACAAAAAATTATTGTGATGGATGTTGATTAAAAGAACAGATTATATATACATATAAATTTATTCAATCTAGATTATGTTAAGATTTTGGTTAAATCAAACTCCAACGAAATAATTAATAATAAAATTATTATTTTAAAGAATGGTTTTCATTTATAACTCAATAAAAAAATGTTAGTATGTACAAGATATTTAAAACTTTAAATTAATTAACAAGTAAATTTAGTTAGTTATATATGTTACTGGAAATAATAATATTTATAAAATTAAGTATATATGAATTATTCTTGATTGACACGTGCATGATATAAAATATTTATATATGTATAATATATTTCTTTAAATCAAAATAAAATAAATTTAATTATATTAATTCTAATTAAAGAATCAAAATACAGGAACTATTTACATTACCTTAATTTTAAATGAGAATTAAGAAATGTTGAAAAGAAAAATTTTATTTGATTGCCAAAGATCAATGAATAAAAAAGGGACAAGGAGATCAATCGGTTGTATGAAAATCAATACACAATTTAAAATATCTAATAAAATATCAAAAATGATATATATTTATATATATTAATTAAAAGAGAAAAAAAATACAAATTTTAAATAAAAAATTACTATATAATATGTTTGTGATTTATTTTAATCTAATTTTTAATTGACTTTCGTAGTATGTAACATATTTTTAAACACTTCAAAATATTAGCCAATATTAGCATTACAAATGAAATTATGGCTCCAGCAAATGTCAACTCAGAAAAAACAAATGGACCTGAATTACCTTTATATCGAGTTAAAACTATAATGAAAAGTTCTCCTGGAGTTGAAAATGTTACTCAAGAATCTCTACATTTAGTAACTAAAGCAACAGTAAGTGAAAGTTTGAATTAGCTTTATCTCGTTTGTAACGTTATTTTAATATTTTATTTAATTTTTAGGAACTATTTATTAAAACTTTAGTTAATGACGCTTATTCTAAATGTAAAGGTAGACTTGCTGATTACGATTCAATTGCAGAAGTGGTACATGAAAATGATTCATTAGAATTTTTAAGAGGTGAGTATCTTAATTCATTATTTTGGTTATAATTTTAAACTCTGGTGCAACATATGAACACTCATTTTAAAATGTTTCCTAATATTATTTTAATCTTTTTTATTTGGAGGAAATTGTCATATTTTTTTTATTTTTTATACTTTATATTATAATAATGCATATAAATAAAATACTCATTCTTATTTACTCAACATAAAAAGTCGTTTTAAATTCTTTTAAATAAGAAGCCATTGGTTGTTTATAGACATTTTGATAACATTATTGAACATTTATTAAAATTTAAAGAAAGACTTATCAAATAATTAATCATATACAGAAAAATTTTTAAAATTCTATTTATCAGATAATTATTTATTAAAATTTAAAACAATTCTAGTATTTTACTAAATTAAACATTTTAAAATTAATATTTTTTATTTTAATTATCTAAAAAGAAATATATATGTGTAAATTTTATTATATTTTTTCAAAATTAATAACATTTGATAACAATATTTAGAATTTATCAATATTATTTATTTTTAAATAAGAAAATTAATAATTACATTCTTAACATTATGTCTAAAAACTTACATAAAATAAATATTTGCATTGTTAAAATTAATAATTTATTTATTTAGAATTGATTCCAAAAAAAATTACATTCCAAGAATATCTCAAAAAAATGGAAAGTAAAGGCATAATACTAGTAAATAGTTCTGAAGATGAGGAGGATGATGAAGATGAAGAAGAAGAAGAAGACGAAGATCAAGATGAAGAGATGGTAGAAACCGAAGCAGGTGACGAAGTAGAAGATGTTGATGATGACTCTAGTGATGATATTAAAATATTATAAATAATTTTTTTTATTTATTTTAATTATATAAGTTGATATGTATTATTAATTTACAATTATTTATATTAATTGCTATTATATTATTTTTTTTTAAAAAAAATCAGTAAATTTTTATAAAAATATATTATTTTTAACTATATACGTTTTTTCTTTCAATTAATTTATAAATTAAATTATGATTCCCTCTCTTTTTCTTTAATCTATATATATATATATATAAAGGTTTTTATTGGCATATTGCTCAGAATTTAAATATCTTTGCATATCTACACGTTTCATCACCTCTAGAATCCAACACTAAAATTTTTCATGTCTGTCTGTGTGTCTATTCGGGAAATTGTAACGCTATAGATTCAAAATTGGCTGAACCGATTATTATAAAATTCCATCAAACTATTCTTATATACCTCTATTTAAACATAGGCTATATTTTTAATAATATCTAATCAATAACCGCACAAATTAATTTTTAAAAAAATGTTTTTATTGTTCAAATTTTACAAAAATAATTTTCTTTTATAATATTTATACAATTACAACGCAAAGTTATAATCGGTTGAGATATGTAACAGGTATGAAAACCAGATTTTTTTAAAAAAAATATCTATGTACACTAGCCAAAAAAATCGTGCAACCTAATTTTATTCTTTAATTTCATTTATCTCATATTCATCATTTTGAAATGAGAATTGTGTCATATTTTTTATTTGATTTCTTAAAATTTAATAATAAAAATAAATTGTTTAATTTTGAATATAAACTTTTAATATTTTATAGATTAAGAATATTTTCATTATTTTTTAAGAATATAATTTTGTTTTTTTTTTTAAGAAAAACTTGCTTCATCTTATATTGCCTCCACGCGCCTTAATAACCACTTGTATTCTTGTTTTCATTGAAGAAATTAATGGCAGATGGGATATTTTGCTATTCCTCTTAAAACGTAAATTTTAGCTCACCAGTCGTTTTTCTGGCTCAAAATTTCAAAGATGTTCTATGGGTTTCAAATGCGTGCTGACAATTCTACTGTTTGAATGCCGGCCTCTTGTAAGTAAATCTTCACTATTATGGCAGTCTGTGGATTTGCATCCATAAACAACATGTTATCACCGATAATGCCAGCATAGGGCATCACATGATTCTCAAGAACTTCTTGAATATACCGAATAGCCGTTAGTCCTCTCTGCTTCTTTGGATTGCCTCCCCCATTCATAATAACTAAAACTGTTTTCGCTTTTCAAGATATTCCAACCTATACCATTATGGAACTTCCTCCGACACTGACCTCGTCCTGGTTATAACAAGAGATATATCGCTCTGCTTGTGCGTCATTATATTATTATTTTTCAATAAATAAAAAAGTTTCTATTCAAAATGAAACAATTCATTTTTTTGTATTAAATTTTAATAAATTATAAAGTAAACAATAAAGTAAGTTCCACAGAGGTTTTTTTACCTTGGAAAAACAATTTTAATTACAATAAATGGTTACACATTTTCCTATTTTTCAACATATTCTCCATTTCGATCAAAACATAAGGCAATTTTGTAGATAAAACCATATATTGATATTTGTTATTGTAAATTTATTCAAAAAATACAAAAAATATAGACAACGTTTCGATTGCTACTTCTGCAATCGTTATCAAGTGACTGCACTGTCCGAGCGTCACTCGTCACTGGATGCTCGAAACGTTGTCTATATTTTTTGTATTTTTTGAATAAATTTACAATAACAAATATCAATAGGTGGTTTTATTTCCTTATAAATAAAAACAGCCACCAAAGCTTTAATAATTTAATATCGATCAAAACATTTTTGCAGTCGGGGCACCCATATTTTAAATTCAGAGTTGACCTCAGTTCGTCCGTTTTTGAAGTCTCCATCTTTCGCAATTTCGTTCAATTTGTTTTTTTATTGAATCGTAAATCTTATCTTATTATGATAGCTAAAATTGTATATATATATATAAATATATATATATATATAGCCATGGGTTCTCAAAAACCGCTCTAACGATTTTTTTCAAATTCACACTAGATATAGTATTTATAAAGAAAAATTAAGTTTTATTGATCATATCTCTTGAAAAATACATTTTCATTATTTATTTCTTAATTAAAATTTATATATGGGTGACGTCACATGACATCCATTTTTATTTTTTAACTGAAATTGTATTAATATTTTTTTTTTATTTAAAATATTTTAAAATTTATTATTTAATTTCGAAATAAAATTAAAAATATTTATTTTATATATATTTATTAATCTATCTCAAAAAAAAAAATAAAAAAAAACAACAAAACAAATGCGGTTTGGTAGATTAGATGGTAAAAAAATGTTATTTTTATCATCTAAATATATTAGTCGCATGGGTAGAACGATTGTTTTTACTCCCCGAGTTCGAAGGGTCGCAACTCGGTGAGTGCTACGATATTTAAAAATAAAAATAAAAATAAAAATAGTAAATTTGCTATTATTTTTTTTTGACGTCACAAATGACATTCATATTGAAATTTAACTCCCGCCTTTTTTTAAAGGATATTGTATTAATATTTTTTTTATATTTAAAATATTTTAAAATTTTTTATTTAATTTCGAAATAAAATTAAAAATAAATATTTTAATAATATTTTATAATTATAAATTACGATATATATTTATCATTCTTCCAATAAAAAAAAAAAATATTCATGCACTTAGAAACATACCTAATAACCCCAAGTTCCATTCATTTTAATCAGATTGATACAATGATGCAACATTTAATAATTGTAATAAATAATTAAAGAATTGTATATCAGCTCGGTGTCCCAAGTATTAATATTATCAGCCAAACCCAATAATAATAAATTATTTTTTTTTAACTTAATTACCGAGCCGAGGCTCGGGGTCCCGGTATGATCTTAATATATTGTGAGAATTTGATAAATAATTTAGAGAGAAAAAAATATTTAAAAATAGATATTTATTTAAATGAAATAAAATTATTTAATTTACAGAATGAAAATGTCTATAATAATGTCTACACATTTTTTCTTTATAATTTTACATTATAATAATACTAATTACAGTAGTTATAATATATGGGGAATTTTCAACTTTGACTGCCGATTTGACCATGTTCCCAAACGAATTTTAAAAAACCAAGCCCACTTTACTATTACACATTTTAAGCTCTAATCGAATCCAAAATCAAAATTTAAAAAATCGAAAAACATACACACAGATATATAGATTTTATAAATGTGAACATTTATACAATTTATTTTAATTAATTTGAAACATTTTAGTAAACAAATTTTTAATGGGTCATTTTTAGAAATCCCATTTAACAATTATAATAAATAATTAAAAAATTGTAAAATTTTTAAAGTATATAAAAATAAATTATATAAATTGGTTAAAGGGTCGAGTGAGAGTTCCATGTCCCAGATATATATTTTATATTAACACGCCTACTTTTCTGTATAATAAAGATATAAAGAATCATATTTTAATTTTTATATAACCAAGAAATCATTTTTTCACTTAAAATATAGTTGTAAAGCCCAATTTTCCGATCCATATAACATCATCGACTGGGCCGCTTCTCTTGCTCTGACTAGGGCCACCGGTATTTGCCATTAGTCTCGAAAAAATAATATTAAATTGTATATAAATTTAAAAATTAGAATATTTGAATTTGTTTAAATTTTAACACATGTAATCAATCATATGCATAAAGAATAGAAAATTTTGAAAATCAACTTGGTATTAAATTCAGAAAAAAAATACTCATATATAGAATATGTAGACTATTCGAATATACTTGAAACTCTTTCTCTCCCTCTATTTTAAATTTGAAAAAACGGAGTGTTAAGAAATTAAGATTCCTTATACAACATGGATGGTTAAATGAATTGGGCTCCCTACCTCCCTGAGAAATTCCACTAAAAATGTTTATAATATTTTAGTTTATTAAATCAAACTATTAGTTTTTATTTCAATATTTTTAATGTTAATACAATAATTTTATAATCTTTAAAATAATTTAATTATTTTAAAAAACTGCGGTCTTCAATTACAATTTTTTTTTACTCTCTACTGACTGTTCATTTCATAACTGAAAATAGTTTCGAATAGAAATAGACGATATTACTTGGATTAATCTTATTATGCTAGCTAAAATTGTTTGTTTGTATTATTGAGGACCCCAGTTCAATTCATTTTAATCAGAATGATGCAATCATGCAACATTTAATAATTGTAATAAATAATTAAAGAATTGTATATTAATATTTTTTAAAGGGTCGAGCGAGAGCTCGGTGTCCCAGATATTAATATTACCAGCCAAACCCAATAATAATGAATCATTTTTTTTAACTTAAGTACCGAGCCGAGGCTCGGGGTCCCGGTACTGTTATATTTATATTTTATATTATATTTAATTTTATTTTTCTAATATTGGCCTTTTAAATTATTTATAAAACACTGAAAACATTCACATTGAATATGAATAAATAATTTTAATTTTGATCTCATAATTGGATTACTATTTTCAAGTAAGTTATTATTATGGGTGGATTCACAATGTATGAAGGGACACTTCTAGAAATGTGGATGTTGCAGCTAAGACCTTTCGACTACCGTAGAGCACAGAGATAGATAGATATAACAGTTACAATAATAATATATAATTAATTTAATGATTAAATTAAAATATATTAAAAGTAAGAACACAAAAACAAATAAATGTTTTATCTAATATACTGATTGAACAGCTAGCTAGAATATATATTTTTTATATTTACGGAGTCGCTTTATAATAAATTGATGATGTCATTTAATTCTCCAATACAGTAGCGTACCTAGAACTTTTGCCGCCCGGGGCGATCTCCAGTTCGCCGCCCTTTTTATTATAAGTCAATCAAATAGTGGTTTTTATAAATTAATAAGTTATTTAATCAATATTAATTAATACACAGAGAGTAAAATTTTTACACATATTTGTATGCATTCGTAAACATATTAATATAATATTTACTCTTCTAGCTTTCATACTAGAAAAATCGTGTATAATGCTCTCAAAATTTATATTTATATTTTTTCCGCCGGCTCTGCTTTTCAAAAGAAAAATCGATGATTTAAAAAAATATTGATATATCACTTCAAAGTAATCATATAAACTTTTCAAAAGAAATGACATTTATAAACTGATATCAAAAAATTTTAGTTAGGAAAAATTGACGAACAAAATCGTAAAGATGCGTTTACGAATTCAACGAATTTTAATGAATACAATAAAATAAAATTATTATCCTGTTCTTGGGATTAGAATTCAAAATTTACACTAAAATGCATTTATATACACCGAGGAATAATATTCGAAATCATATAGTTGATCATAATTTATATAAATCAAATAGTAAACTTATAATAATAATTTATTATTCAAGAAAGAAAAAAAATAAATATGAAATGAATAAGTTGCTTTTTACAACAATAACTAAATATAAAAAATGCCGTCCCAAGATAAGTGCCGCCCGGTGCGGACCGCACCCCCCCCCCCCACTAGGTACGCCACTGCTCCTATATATCGAATCGAATAAAGATAAATCTTCTAAACGTTGTGGAACAATTTCAAATAATTTAAATGTAAAACTATTAATGAAATAAAAAAAAATCAAATATATGAATATAATATAAATATTTTTAATTTTATTTTAAGAATAGATATGTATATATCTCACAGGCGGTGGTTGTGACGTCACATATATACATTTAAATTAAAAAAAAAAAAAACTAATGAAGATAAATTTTTCCAGAGATGTGATCAATAAAACTCAATTTTTCTTTATAAATACTATCTCTAGTGTGAATTTCAAAAAAATCGTTAGAGCGGTTTTTGAGAACCCATGGCCAAACATACAAACATATATATATACATTAGATACATACATACAATTTTTCCTAGCATAATAAGATTAGATAATAATAATAATATTAATAATTAATAATTAATATTAAATAAATAAATATTATATTTTTGTTTTTTCCTATTTAACTATTTGAGGTATCTCAGGTATTTAATTAAAATTATTAATTTGGCATATTTCAAAATCTTTTGTAAATGTGTAGATATAATAAATAGATAAGTACTATAGATAAATAAAATTTATAAAAATATTTATTTCCTATGGTTTAATTATATTTTAAGTATATGTATCATGCACAAACTGTTTTTTAAAGCTTTTGTTTTCTTTTGATTTTAGACCTTAGTATAGTTCACAAATCAGCTACTAGATGGCAATGAGAGAGAGTTCTGTATTATGCAGAAAAACTTTATATATATATATTAACTATGAATTGTTATATAGAAGATAATTTTTTTAAGTAGAGATCATGAAATTAAATTTTTAGGAGAAGATTAATGATTCCTTGAGTTGACTTAAATATATATATATATATATATATTTTTGTTTTGTTTCGATAAGAAATTCTATGGTCAATGTTACTTGTGTACTTTACTGTTATTTAAATTTATTATTCATTTTTGTGAATTTATTTTTTAAAGTTGTGATTAATATAATTTAGGTAGTTTTTACCATCAACCACTACCTTACCTCTCATCACACTTTCTATGATAATTAGGACTAGGAATATTTACAAACAAGAGAAATTGAGAAGAATATTAAAGTAAAGAATCGCGTTTAATTTAAACATAAAAAGATGGATACAAGTTAATTCAGGATCAAAATTTAGATATTCAAAGTTGAAATTTCTTTAATAAAGTCTGAAATAAAATTTATTAATATTAGATTAAGAATATTGAAATAAACTAATATGAAATTAATTTGATAATCATATTTTAGACTATATTATTTACTACTATATAATTTAAATAATTATATATGTATATATATTTGTATTTTGGAAATATTTAACCGCTCAAAGGATTTTTTTTGAAAATCACACCATAGATAATATTTATAAAGAAAAATCGAACTGTATTGGTTTCTGACTCGGGAAAAATCATCATTGTTAGATTTTTCTTCATTTAAAATAGGAATTTTAATGATAAAAAAAATGGCGCCGGGTAACGTTGGGCAGCACTTCCTTAAATACAAAATATTATAAATAAAATAAAATTAAAATAATTTATTTTATAATCAAATTAAGAAATATATTATCATATTATAGGCGCCATTGGGTGTGCGGGTAGCGAACCTCCCTCACATTCACATGGTCCCGGGTTCAAGTCCCGGGCCTGGCAAGAGAATTTCCCTAGCTGGGGTCTATGGGACGGAGTCATCCCAGCCTCCGGGAACAACATTGGGGAAAAGCTACTTGATAGAGCCTCCGATCAAGAAAATCAAGGTAAAGGTTGAGAGGACCCGTTCTACTGATCATAGGACACCTCATTGATATAGCCGACTTAATAGGCGTTGTCCTTGCGTAGGATGTACAAAGTCAGAGGTTTTTTTTTTTTATTATCATATTATGTTATATCCACCGGCCATACTTTTCTGTTTTTCAGTGCATTAATACGTACGTTTGAGGTTTTATGACTTTTTTTTTTAAATTTATTATCTTTTAAATTATTTAAAATGGTTTCATATTTTGTCGTTTATTTTTATTTTAAATAATAATCTTAATCTAAATATATTCATAGTTCTTAAGAAATATTTTTTTTAAAGTACCGAGAGGCGGCTCGGTGTGAACCAGGTACTAGGTTATTTATCTTCAATTAAATTTCAATAAAATAAAAAAAAATTGTCTCAAGAAGAAAATTAATTTAGAATTATTTAGTATTAAAATCAGGCACATATAAAAATAATAATGACTAAATTTATTTTATTTTATATAGAATATTCTTTAGTATGAGTACAATCATCATGAAATTCAATATTTTTTTCATAAAAAGTTTTAAAGTGACATTATCCATATTCATTAAGAAATGGAAAAAACAACAAATGACATACACACAGTTTTTTTTTCGATTAAACTTATTGCTAAAGCTACCGTTAAAAGGCCGGATGATCATTCTTAAAGCAGTTTATGTTGTTGGTACGTACAGTCACGTTTCCATAATTATATGGTATCGGAGAATATCGGAGAAGAAATTCCATCCAAACAGGCAAGCAGACCCCTCGCCTATAATTCATCTTAAGATAAACAAAGTTAAACAGCCATTGACAAGCCCATAGGCAGCAGCCTAACAGACACTCTGCTTTCTATTTATCCAAAATCCCTTTCGTAGAAACATCATTTGCCTTTAATTGGAGAATATAAAAGGATCTTGACATATTTATGTTATATTTATTTAAAATTACCATTTGGATTTTGATTTCTTTTTTTATCATTTCTTTAAGAATGGAAATAAATCATATACCTACATTTCTATATTTTTAATTAATAATTATGTTGTTTAATTTTTAATAATATTAATAAAATATTAAAATTTCCCCCCCCCCATCTCTTTTAAAAATGCTAACTATTGATATGTCAAAAAAATTGTATATTTTCATCTTGATGTATGTATGTTAAAAAATAAAAGTTGACCTGTGGCCAGGCAAAGAACCGACCGACGGTTTGAAATAAATTAATTTCTAACTACAGAAACAATTTCAAATAATTTTAATATATCTATTAATGTAATAAAAAACAGATAGACATATAACATAAATATTTTTAATTTTATTTTATTTATAATACATAAGGAGGCGCTGGTTGTGACGACATGAAGGACTAGGTGACGTCATATAATTTTAAATTAAGACAAAACTAATGAAGATGATTTTTCCCGAGGATAAAATCAATACAAAGTGCATGATGATTCGTGGAGATATTATGTAAAAAATCTTCTCATGTGAAATTTGGTGTGAAAATAACCCTTCCCTTCCTATCGTCGATCAGTAATACTATCACTTCATACACACCAAAAGTTTGATCAATTCATCATACTGATGCATTAAGTAAATATACCAAATTTCATCAAAACCTGTTGAGCCGTTCAATGTTTTTCGCCAATTTTACTAATAAGTTCATATTTTATATTAATTTCATTATACAATTATATAGAATTAATGAACAAAAGTATATAATATAAGCTTCTGATGATGATTTAACTATTGAATGATCATAAAGTTAAATCAAATATTTTTTAAACATAAAACCGAGTGATTTTAATAACTTGTATTTTTTAACCTAATCATTTTATTATTTATTTTTTAGTTATAAATTGAAAATTTTTTGAAAACAATTTCTCAGGTTAAATTTCGAAATAAATGAACAAGAATTAAGGAGAAGAAAAATATAAGTGCAAAATTTTATGAGAAATAAATACAATATAAAATTTAAACGAAGAAAAGTGGTAAAATAGTAAAATAACAATAATTATGCTACAATAAAATGAATTTAAATATGAGAGAAAAACCGTGAAAACATTTCACATTTGTGCATCGTAAACACAAAATATTGTATTTCATTTAATATACTATTAAAACAATATAATAAATAAATATAAAGTTTTTTTTATTTTTATGGTAATAATTATTATCAAGTATTCATAATCATAAGATAAATTTATGAAGTAAAAACATTTTATGAAAATACAAAAAAAAAATTCAACTTTTAGTATAAATTAATACGTAAAGTTTGTGTACTTGTTTTAATAGCAAAAATAGTACAAGAAAACTTTTTAAGAGAATATCAGTGATGTATTGGTAAAATAAGAAGTAAGGGAACGTATAGTGGGAGCAAAAAAAGTCCTATTTTCAGTAAACTATTTTTTTACATATAAGTTTTTAATTTTTACTATCTCGCCAAATTTTCGATGTTGAGATTTTGATGTTTTTATACGTTTTGAAGGTTCCTGAATCATTTTCACTAAGGTTGAGAAAAATGTCTGTGTGTGTGTGTGTGTATGTATGTATGTAGACAAGATTGCGCAAAAACGGTTTGAGCTAGAATGATGAAATTTGGTACATGGACATTATTCAAAATTCATAGTTTTCTATCAACTTTTGAGAAATGTAGCTCAACCGGAAGAGGGTCATTACCTACAACGTTTTGATTTTTTTTCCTCTAAAGTGACCGTAAAAATAAAGCTATATGTTTGATAATTTTTCACATGATTAATAATTGTATAAAACTGCTATATCTAGAATTTCAGCTTGATTGAATCGCTGAAAGTACCAGAATTAATTTTTTAACACTGCAAATCTCACGCGCCAACACGTGCCATGGTGCCATCAATAAATAGTCAAACATGCGCTGGTTTAATATTTATTATTTATAATTTATAATTAATTAAATTTAATTTAAATATAATATATTATGTTATTTAATCCAATTCAAATTGCGAGATAGTTGAGTGGAGACATTCCAGCTAATTTTATTCTTACTATACAAAATATTAACGAATACAAAAAAAAAAGAAATTATAAAAGTAGATTTAAGTGGGAGTTGTCGGGACATGAAAAAGTACTGGAACGCATTCCCGTTTAGAAAAAGGTAACAAAACGTCGTTCCCCCGCGTTCCCATTCCAATACACCACAGGAGAATATTATTTTAACATTTATCGATTTTCAAAAGCAAAAACTTAATTCCGATAAAATGAATTCTCAAAATTTTTTGTATGTTAATAAAATATAAATTTTCTAACCAAGATATGAAGCAAGTAAAAATTATTTTAATTTAAAAAATGAAACTTGTTTTAAATTAGCTGGAGTGTCTCCACTCGACTATCTCGCAATTTGAATTGGATTAAATAACATAATATATTATATTTAAATTAAATTTAATTAATTATAAATTATAAATAATAAATAATAAATATTAAACCAGCGCATGTTTGGCTTTTTGTTGATGGCACCACGTCACGTGTTGACGCGTGAGATTTTCAGTGTTAAAAAATTAATTCTGGTAATTTCAGCGAATCAATCAAGCTGAAATTCTATATATAGCAGTTTTATATAATTATTAATCATGTGAAAAATTATCAAACATATATCTTTATTTTTACGGTCACTTTAGAGGAAAAAAAATCAAAACGTTGTAGGTAATGACCCTCTTCCGGTTGAGCTACATTTCTCAAAAGTTGATAGAAAACTATGAATTTTGAATAATGTCCATGTACCAAATTTCATCATTCTAGCTCAAACCGTTTTTGCGTAATCTTGCCTACATACATACACACACACATACACACATACACACACACATACACACACACAGACATTTTTCTCAACCTTAGTGAAAATGATTCAGGAACCTTCAAAACGTATAAAAACATCAAAATCTCAACATCGAAAATTTTCATGATCGCAATACTATCTCTGGCGAGATAGTAAAAATATATAATAAACGTTCAAGTAAGGGTTTCTATATTTCTACAATTAAACAAAACAAAACAAATTGTAAAAAAATATATTATTCTGATGATATTGTAAAGATCATTTAGATTATTTTGTAATTTATTATTTTCTTTTAACATATATAATTATTCAGCATCATGAAAATCAACTAAAAAAAAAACAAATTAGTTTTTTTTATATAAAACAAAAGTTGCTAAGTTTGCCTTTGATATAGGCAACCAATCTATTGTATTAACATATTTACAAAATATAAAATGTGTGTTTAATGTTCAAAAGGGATTACTGCTCCTTGACCAAAAAAAAACAGTATTACTTAATTCTTTTTTAAGCAAAAGTCCTATCTTACTTTGAAATGATTTTAATAAATGTTGGATTTAAACAGGATGACTAGTATTTCCATTTCCAAGACAAGAAAGAGCATTTGATAAATTCCCTTTTCTATGGTCTAAATTCTAAATGATCTTCAGAAAAAATTTAATTTTCAATGATCTGTTCATTTTATTATGTATTTCATTTTAAAAGATAACTTTTGATAGATTTTTGAAATTTAAAAATTTTATTTCGAATAACATGACTATTATAGGGGACTTGAATTAATAATGAGCGTTTTTTTTTCGAAATTTACGGATTTATTTTCAAATAAGAGTTACCAAAATATTAATCAAACTATTGTCCATCGCTACTACCTTTTCCCATATTTCTGGCAATTTTCGAATACCAGATCGACTTGACTTTTGAGGCAATCTAATCATCGATCCATTTATTGCATTGTTCATATGAATTGAACTTCTACTGAGACAGACCGGAAGTAATAGTCCGAAGGAGCAATGTCTGAAGAATACGGCGGGTGAGGTAAGACTTCCTATTTTAGTGTTTCTAGGTCAGATTTCACCGGTTTTGTCACATGTGGCCGAGCGTTGTCATAATGCAAAATCACTTTGTCGTGCCTTTCTTCGAGGTTTTTGTTTAACTGCGCTGCTTAAAGGCATGAATTGAGTCCGATAACGTTCACTCGTGATTGTTTTATTGAGTAGTGATTCTAATTCTTTGTCTACAAACTTTTTGGGTTGATCCGGTCGTTCCTTGTCTTCGAGGTCAAAATCACCACTTTTAAATCATCCAAACCATATCAGATACACAGATAGAGCATATTCGCTGTAAACTTCCGCTAAGATTCGGTAACTCTCGATAATGAAGACCTCCCCGAAAAAAAACTTTATTTGGTACAAATTTGGACATGTCCGAAACAATATATTTAATACTGTTGTTTACGTTTCAACCAAATGATACAAGCTGTTGAAGACGACTATAGACTGTAGGTTTTAGCGGGGAGACATTGTAAACTGGAATATTGAAACATACACTAGTGGCGACCTCTTGTACGAAACGCTGATTATTAATTCAAGTACCCAATAATAAATAAATACTGATAAATATAGAATTTATATTTATATTTTTTGTTCATCCAGGGGATTATTATAGTTTAATCTCTTTAAGTGAAAATGTTTCGAATCAAGAAAGGAACAATCATCAAGACTCAAAGAAATATACAAAGAAATGCATAAAACTTTGGTCAGAGAACGATTATTTTTTTTTTTTATATATGAAATTTATACTAAAAAAAATAAACTATTCTCACTCTCTCTCTAATATATTAGAAATTAAACCTGTTGGTCACGTGTGGAGATGTGATGTGTTTTTGAATATGTTGTATTTAAATTGATTGATAGATAATTTATGTTAATGTAGGATTTTCTTGAACATTTGTTTATTATTGTTTGTTCATTTATTTTATTATTTTTTTAACATTCATAGTTTTTCATTTTTTTTTAAATTGTTATTATTTTTGTTTTACTTTAATATATAAGAAAATAAGAGGTAGATGAAGTAATATAAAAATATTGGGTAAATAAAATTTATAAAAATAAAAAAGTCAATTTTTACTATACTAAATTTTCGATGTCGAGATTTTGATGTATTTATACGTTTTGATGGTTCCTGAATCATTTTCACTAAGGTTGAGAAAAATGTCTGTCTGTTTCTCTCTCTGTGTGTGTATGTGTGTATGTATGTAGACAAGATTACGAAAAAACGGTTTGAGTTAGAATCATGAAATTTGGTATACGGGCATTATTCAAAATTCGTAGTTTCTATCAACTTTTGAGAAATATAGCTCAACTCTGGAAGAGGGTCATTACCTACAACGTTTTGATTTTTTTTCCTCTAAAGTGACCGTAAAAATAAATATTTATGTTTGATAGTTTTTCACATTATTAAAAATTGTATAAAACTGCTATATATAGAATTTCAACTTTATTGAATCGCTGAAAGTATCGGAATTAATTTTTTAACACTGCAAATCTCACGCGCCAACACGTGACGTGGTGCTATCAAGAAA
Organism: Labia minor; assembly: GCA_963082975.1. NCBI lineage: Eukaryota > Metazoa > Arthropoda > Insecta > Dermaptera > Spongiphoridae > Labia > Labia minor. The sequence goes on along the minus strand of OY720344.1, from coordinate 119,940,109 downwards.
GAGCCAAACATGCGCTGATTTAATAAATATTATTTATTAATTTTAATTTATAATTTATTTAATATAATTTAAATATAATATATTATAATATTTAAACCAATTCAAATTGCGAGATGGTCGATTGGAGACACTCCAGCTTATTTACATATAAATGTAGAACTGGTCAATATACATGTATACTTTTGTAAATATTCATTTATATAGGTATTGCATTTTTGTAATGAACAAAGTGCATTAAAATTAATTAAACGAGGTTATGTTGAAAAATAAAACATAGCTCAAGAAAATATTAGGCCCCCTTTCAAATAACTTTTATACATTTGCTAAAATAACAAGATTAAATGTTAAAAATTATTATTTGAAATGTATTATTTGTTAATACGATTTTATTATTATTTATTTTAATTAATATCATATCGTTGTCTATTTTTCTTTTACCCATTTCATACGAATTAATATGAAATAAATAATTAATATGTTAATTTGTTAATAATTCAAATAAATGATAAAATTTAAGTAGTTGGTAGTGATTAAATATAAAAATGTATGCGTCCATTTAGGAACAGGATAAAAATAATATTAGTTTTATATAAAAACATGTTCAAGTTGATGTTGTTAATAATTTGTAACCAGAACCATAATAACTATGGCAATTTCCAAAGCCAATAATCGAGTGAGTTCATAATCAGAGTCACGTTTTGTTCCTGCACCGGTCGTAGTCCCTCCAACCATTAAACTTGACGAGCTCTTCATGTTTTTGATGTTCGTGAATCGTATGTTGATTCCACTCAAATCTTCCCTTTGATGAATTCGTGAAGGGATTGATTTTGTTTTTTTTTATTTTTATAAAGAAAATCTTTTTTAGATAATCTTCTTCCTAGTTAAGAAATGACATGCTGAGATTAACCCATCAACTTAGGATTTATTAATTGAATAATTAAATTTGATTCTCCATCTAATTTGATATTAACACTTTCATCAAAATGTCGTTCAATATCAATAACAGTTCACAATCTTCATTTCTCACATAAAAAATCATTATTTCTAAATCTTTGAAACGTTGTTTTACTAATGTTGCTAATGATAAAGCATGTAAATCATAAACTTAATCATGCATTCGTTGTGATTCTGCTGCATTTTTCTTTAAATAATAATAAATAATTAATATTGTCCTCATATCGTAAGTTGTGGCAATAAAATTCAACAAAGATTAGTACAACAGCTCTTTTATGTTGTTCTATTCCAGACTTTACTAATAAATGCCAAAGTAATAAAAAAAGAATGGGGTTATGGTGCATACAAAATAAACATAATCTATGCCGCCATCTTTTGGGAAATGATCATACTTCTATGTATATTCATTTAATACTTAAATAATTTAAATTGATACTAATTTTTATAAAATGTTTTGTTTTTGTTTAAATCTTTCATATTAAAAAAATATTGAATTAATTATCATTAGTAAATTAAAATTCATTGAATTAATTAATTTATTTATGATAATCATAATTGAGTTTTGTTTTGATATTTTATTTCTTTGAAATTTAAACTATTTAGTAAATATATTTAATAGTTTTTACTATCTCGCCAGAGATAGTATTGCGATCACGAAAATTTTCGATGTCGAGATTTTGATGTTTTTATACGTTTTGAAGGTTCCTGAATCATTTTCACTAAGGTTGAGAAAAATGTCTCTCTCTCTGTGTGTGTATGTATGTAGACAAGATAACGTAAAAACGGTTTGAGCTAAAATCATGAAATTAGGTATACGGGCATTATTCAAAATTCGTAGTCTTCTATCAACTTTTGAGAAATGTAGCTCAACCAGAAGAGGGTCATTACCTACAACGTTTTGATTTTTTTTCCTCTAAAGTGACCGTAAAAATAAAGATATATGTTTGATAGTTTTTCACATGATTAAAAATTGTATAAAACTGCTATATATAGAATTTCAGCTTGATTAAAACTCTGAAAATATCAGAATTAATGTATTAACACTGCAAATCTCACGCGCCAACACGTGAAGAGGTGCCATCAACAAAGAGCCAAACATACGCTGGTTTAATAAATATTATTTCTTAATTTTAATTTATAATTTATAATTAATTCAATTTAATTTAAATATAATATATTATGTTATTTAATCCAATTCAAATTGCGAGATAGTCGAGTGGAGACACTCCAGCTTATTTGTTTTTGTTTTTTAGTCTTTGTGTGTATATTTGAGTAAAGTAAACTGAAAGAATTAATTATGATTAATTTTGGGGTAGAGATTTGGGAGAAAAAAAAATATTGGTCTCCTGTTTGACTCCCAGAGGGGAGCAAAAATACTTGGAAACGATTTTGAGGGCCACCCTGTCAGCTCGTCTCCTTAGAGAAAACCTTTAAACAAACAAAGCCCCGGGCACTGGAATGACTGAAATGATGAGGTGGGGAGGGTGAGTGTTTATATTCTAAGACCCACCTCTCCTTTCTTTAATCGAATGTGTGTCCCTGGAAAAGGCAGGGCTCGGCTCCATGAGGAAGGCCCTTGACAATGGTCAAGAGGGTGACATAGACACACGTCAACCCAAACCAAAAGTCTCGTCTTTATCATCTCCTGGGATCTACGACTTCCTCTTTACCCTAACATAACAATTATTCATTCTTGGCTATTTATTTTAGTCTTGGAATAAATAAAAAGAAACAAAACATAAAATGTTTAAACTAAAAACCAAAAAAAAAAAAATCAAAATGCCAATGGATAATGGAATTTGATTTTTTATTTTTACACGATTATATAAAATTTCGTTTTTTTATAAAAAAATAAATTCTTTTGAATTAAATTATTTCTTATTGAAACAAAAAAAACTTAGCTGGAGTGTCTCCACTGACTATCTCGAAAATTGAATTGGATTAAATAACATAATATATTATATTTAAATTAAATTAAATTAATTATAAATTATAAATAATAAATATTAAACCAGTGCATGTTTGGCTTTTTATTGATGGCACCATGGCACGTGTTGGCGCGTGAGATTTGCAGTGTTAAAAAATTAATTCTGGTACTTTCAGTGATTCAATCAAACTGAAATTCTATATATAGCAGTTTTATACAATTTTTAATCATGGGAAAATTATCAAACACATAGCTTTATTTTTACGGTCACTTTAGAGGAAAAAAAATCAAAACGTTGTAGGTAATGACCCTCTTCTGGTTGAGCTACATTTCTCAAAAGTTGATAGAAAACTACAAATTTTGAATAATGCCCATGTACCAAATTTCATGATTCTAACTCAAATCGGTTTTGCGTAATCTTGTCTATATACATACACACACATACATTTTTCTCAACATTAGTGAAAATAATTCAGGCGAGATAAAAAAAATGAATGGGCCAAAGAAAGATGAGGTCACTGCATAACGAAGAATTGCATGATCTCTATGCATCTTCAGACATAGTTAGGGTTATAAAATCAGGAAGGTTGCGATGGGTAGGGCAGGTGGCTAGAATGGGAGAGGAAAGAATAGAGAAAAATATATTTTGGTGGGGAGAGTGGGAAAAGTCCGCTTGGAAGACCAAGGACGCGCGGTGGGTGGATAATGTGGGAAGGGATGCGAGAGAGATGGGAGAGGGTAGGGATTCGAGGGTTCTGGCTCAGGATAGGGATAGTTGGAGAAGTGTGATTGCTGCGGCCAAGAAATTTCGAGATCCGTATATATTGTATGGATCATTTAAAAATTGTATTATATTTCTATTTGTATAGTACATGTAAAAATTCAAATTTCTGTTAAAAATAAAAAAAAAAAAAAATTAAAAATTAACAAATGAAAATTTTTAATAATAATTTATGAGTTGGATAATTTATTTAATAGTGATTAAATTATGAGAGGACGTTATAAGCATATAAAAAAAATTATATTTTTTTTTTGCTTACTTTGATTGGTGGTTTTCAATTCCCCGTTTGAATGTAATTTCGCTAACAACTTTTGAGAAATATTTCTAATAATTAATTCGTTCATACCATGTTTTCTTATAATCAAGATTTGATATTTTTTATAATAAGAGTTGTTTTTTTTGTCTTGAAATGAACGACCTTTTGTCATCCATCCATCCAACCATCCTATAACATCCTATCAGATCACGATTCTAAATCGATTCAGGACTAGGAACGATAATTGCATTTAATGGATCAGGAGAAGGAAGGCTTGCTTGGGATGGTAACCTATTATTAAAACCCCCTTCACTCAGAAAAAAAACGCTCCTAAAACAAACATATAATTTAATAACTACCGGGCGGTCCGAAAATTTCCTTTTCTGTCTTACAAGATAAACTAATCCTATCCACTCTTGTATTTTTATTCCTGAACAAACGACAATCGTGAGGACCCCAAAAAAAAATGATAATGATATTAAAAATTGAAAAATTCATTTCATCTCAATTCCCAAATATACAAAGCAATTATATATAATTAATATAATGATAAAATGATTTCGTTCAGACCACCATCATGAAATGTTCATTAAATTATTAAAATCGTATTTTTTTTTCTTTTATAAGTACTACATCATCTCTTATTTGTTTTTCCAATAGGATTATGTATAAATAAGTTATAGGGTGATAATAAATATTTAATAAATAAATATATAAATTCTTATATTTAAAAGAAGTAAAAAATAAAATTGCAAATCGTTGAAGTAAAATTAAATCACATTAATATTTGCTATTATTAACTGAATTAGAATAGAATACAATAGAATCAGTGGTGTATTGGGAGGGGAACGCGGGGGAACGACGTTCCCTTACCTTTTTTCAGAAGATGGAACGCGTTCCAGTACTTTTTCCAGGGCTTCGAATCGGAACTGAACCGAAAACCGAAAACCGAAAAAACCCGGTATCTTTGTCGGAACGAAAACCGGAGCTGAACCGAAAAAAATAATATCGGTTTATTTCAGTTCAGTACGTGTTAAATCCAGAGTTGCGAGAAGAGGTGTTTTGGCAACACACAAGCCCGAATTTTTTTCAATTAGTTATGCCTCGCACTGCATAGTGTCGCTAAAAACTTTGTTTCAAAAATTAGTGTCCTAGTCATACTCTCCCTTCGATTGTGTCGCAATACAGAATTTAATGTTTTCATCGTTTAATACTGATATTTTGATTTAATGATAGTATTAATTTTTTAAATTATTTATTCCATTTGTTACAGGGTTATGTATTGATATAAAGAAAATGATTCATAAATATAAAGTACCGGGACCCCGAGCCTCGGCTCGGTACTTAAGTTAAAAAAAATGATTCATTATTATTGGATTTGGCTGGTAATATTAATACCTGGGACACCGAGCTCTCGCTCTACCCTTTAAAAAATATTGATACACAATTCTTTAATTATTTATTACAATTATTAAATGTTACACATTTGCATCAATCTGATTAAAATTAATGAACTTGTGCTCCTCAATAATACATAAATATATAATATATAGGTACATATATTTTTTTTCTATAGTGTTTTTTTGAAAAACTGTTTAGCGCCCCAAGTGGTTATAAAACAAACTAAAGACAAAAAAACGTGCTTTGCAGCTTTTCGGAATTAAAAAAGCAAAATTGGCAGTCGTGGGACTGGCCGACAGAAGTGAAAACTTCTGCGTAAGAAATTTTAAAACAGACGAAATTCGCGCTATTTCACGAGAAAGATGAATTTCATATGCATGCATATATATATAACTTATATATTATTTTAAACATATATTTTAAACAAATTTGTAACTTATATTTATATATATATAAATACACAACTTTGTTTAAAATATTGCAATACGAACTGTTTTATAATTCTTATCTCTAACATAAAATATATATTTATTATGTGAAGTTCATTTCGTATAATTTTGATTATATATGTATATATGAAATGAACTTTACATAATAAATATATATTTATATGTTAGAGATAATTTATAAAACAGTTCTAATGACAATTCAAATTTCGCGCTCTGTTATAAGAAATTTGAAAGCAGATGGTTTCATGGTGTTGGTCACGATCACGCGAGTTCTATACTTTTTCCCCATCCCGCAAAAGTGCTCAACGCCGCTAAAGAAGTTTTCACTTCAAAAATTATTTAATATTTGGAAATATATCTGACTTATAGAAAAAATGAATATTAATTAAAGAAAGAAATAGTTTTTAAAATATCCTGAATAATATGTAACAATTTTCAAGATAGAAATTTATTACAATATTACAATTATTAACTGTTGCATCATTGCATCAATCTGATTAAAATGAATGGAACTTCGGGTACTCAATAATAATAAATAAAATAATATTAATAAATATATTGAATAATATTTTATTGAAAAAATATTAAAACTTATAAAACTATCTAAAACTTTATTAATAAAAGAACAATGAATAAATAAATATAGAATAGTAATTTATTAAAAAGTAAACAATAGATAAAAAGAAAAAAAAATAACAAAATCATTATTTTCATTTTTAAATAACGATTCACCCGGCGAGTTTCGAACCGACGAAATCCACTCGTTAAAACATCAGTCCAACCGCTGGACTATATGTATTTAGATAAAAAATTGTCATTTTTTTACTGTCTTAGCAGGCAGTATTAAAAATTTTGACGTTTTCCATATATAATTTTCAATTAAGAAATTAATAATGAAGCTGTATGTTTCAAGAGATATCATCAATAAAACTTAATTTTTCTTTATAAATACTATATCTAGTGTGAATTTGAAAAAAATCGTTAGAGCGGTTTTTGAGAACCAATATATATAGATAAATACATATATACAATTTTAGCTAGCATAATAAGATAAGATAAAATTATTAAATAAATTTAAACAAATATTGAATAACTTTGACAGTAAAAAACTTATTTTAGAATTTTGGGAGGAAAATAAAAATACATATCCTCATTGATACAAAATTGCAATGGTGGTTTTAGGAGCTCCTGCAACACAAGTTCGTGTTGAAAGAGCTTTCTCTGGTTTAAAGTTTATTTTACGAGACAATAGAAATAGTTTAAATAAAAATATATTGGAAGATATTTTAATAATTAGAGGTAATTTTCATCTTTTATAATTATAGTTATAATTGTAAGTAAATATATCCAAGAATCCTGTATACTTTAACATTAAATATACGAATTTGTTTCGTTTGTTGAGTTTTTGAAAGTAGAAGGATGTAAAAAAATATTCATACTTATTTGTTCCCTTTAATAAATTATATTAACATCTTATATTATATACTTCTAATTATTATACCTTTAATTAATTATTATTATTTATATTATATTGTATCAATTCATGTAGTATGATTTAGGGTGGTAGCAAGAAATATTTTTCGGGCGCTAATTTATGGCAGACTCGGCATACCCCGACCTAAATTTCTAATACAAATAAAAGGTCTTTAAAATTAATTAATCGGAACTGAACGGAAAACCGAAAACCGAAAAAAACATTATTTTTGCCGGGACGAAAACCGGAACCGAACTGATATTTTTTTTTTATTAAAAATAACGGTTCGAAGCCCTGACTTTTTCATGCCCCGAAAACTTAAAAAACTTAAATCTACTGTTAAAATTTCTTTTTTTTTTGTGTTCGTTAATATTTTGTATAGTAAGAATAAGAAAAAGTAAAAACTTATATATAATAAGTTGACCTGTGGGCAGGTCCGAACCGACCGACGGTTTGCAGTAAATTAATTTCTAACTACAGAAACAATTTCAAATAATTTTCATATATCTATTAATGTAATAAAAAACAGATATGGATATAACATAAATATTTTTAATTTTAGTTTATTTATAACTAGCTGCTTCGAGCGCCTTCGGCGCTCTCCACACCTAGACGGGGGCTCCGCCCCCTGTACCCCCCCGAGTGTCCCTATTCTGAGCTATAACCATCTAACTCCTACCCTGTCCCATCTCTCTCACGTTCCTTCCTACATTGTCCGCCCTGTTCACAATTGGTCTTCCAAACGGACGTTTTCCAATCGAACTCCCCACCAATATATTTTTCCTCTCCCATTCTAGCCATGTGCCCTGCCGATCCCAGCTTTCTCGCTTTTATAACCCTAACTATATCTAGAGATGCATAGAGGTCATGCAATTCCTTGTTATGCAGTCTCCGCCATTCCCCGGTGTCCTCATCTTTCTTTGGTCCATAAATGCTGGGAAGAATCCTATTCTCAAATACTCTGAATCTACTCTCATCTCCCAGGGTTATAGACCATGCCTCCCACCCATATAATACAATTAATAATTTAATAATTTTGATCCCATTTTTTCAGTTCGTTTTGTATATATGAAAATTAAAAAAATAATTAATTAAATAATTTCTCTATATCCAAAGCGAACCGAAAAAACCGAAAATTAGTGAATAAGTGAATAATTAGTGAATTAGTCAATAAAAACATTATGAAATGGATGATCATTCATAACGTGTTTATCTGTAATAATTAATAATTTTTATCTAGAAAAATTGCATAGGGAAAGTTTCTTTGGAATTAATATAATAAAAGAATCCATTAGCATAAATGCTGGGAAGAATCCTATTCTCAAATACTCTGAATCTACTCTCATCTCCCAGGGTTATAGACCATGCCTCCCACCCATATAATACAATTAATAATTTAATAATTTTGATCCCCTTTGATAATAATTTCCAGATTGCAACCTCGATTTAAATTCTTTGCAAATATTATTCTCTCTGATACTAATTATTTTGTCTTATCACTATTAATTTCAAACCCCATCAATTTTCCTGCCTCGATTAATTTTTTTATACTACTTTAAATGTTATTAATTTATTTAAAAAAAATCAGAGTAAACAAAATAAAAATAAAATATAAAATTAGCATAACACTAAACTACTATAAAAATAATATTAAAAAATATATTATATATTAAAATCTTACTTGAAAATCCAATTATGAGATCAAATTTTCTTAATTAAAATAATTTACTCACATAATCTTAAAAATTAATAGTATTAAATTATAGCCGTAATGTGAATGTTTTCAAAGTTTAAAAGGCCAATAAGATCAATTGAGATATTGTAAATATCAATAGATATATAAAAAGATTTTTATCTGCACATTGCTCAGAATTTAAATTACCGCCAAATTATCGCCACCAGCGCCTCTATGATCTAGTATTGTAACTAAACTATTTTTAATTAATTATTCTTTATAATTTTTTTAAAATTTCAGTCAGCTAAAGAATAAGAATATTTGATCTATCAAAATTAAAAAAAAATTTAGGAGATCTAATTTTATTTATTTATTTAAAATAAGTTGTACCACATGTTTATAATTAACAAAGTTAATTTTTTAAATAAGCTTAACTATATATTTTATTTCTTTCCAAATATGATTTATCAGTACAATGATAAGAAAAAAATTTGATAATTTATTAATATTAAATTATTATTGAGTATAGATATATTCGATTATATTCATATGAAATAATTTCCATAATAAAAAAAAATAAAATATCTTTATATTTGGTAAGTTAAAAAGAAATAATAATGAAAAAGAGTTTTATTTTTACAATATATATGATTTTTTTTGTGATGTTCGCATTTTAATTTTAAATTGAGAAATTATAATAATAATTAATTCTACTTATATAGTAAAATATTTAAAATATATCAAAGTTTAAATTATGAAATTATATATTTCAAAATGAAAATAAAAAGTTAAAGAAAATAATCGCGCTATTCAATTATTTTTTTATTATTAATTAAATTAAAAAAAAACAATTGAATATTTAATAGGGCCTCCTCCTTTCCCCATAAATTAGCCCTTCCAAGCCTCGCCTTCCGAAATTTAGAAAAAGTAATTTGAATTGGATTAAATAACATAATATATTATATTTAAATTAAATTTATTAATTATAAATTATAAATTAAAATTAATAAATAATATTTATTAAACCAGCGCATGTTCGGCTCTTTGTTGATGGCACCACGTCACGTGTTGGCGCGTAAGATTTGCAGTGTTAAAAAATGATTAAATCAAGCTGAAATTCTATATATAGCAGTTTTATACAATTTTTTATCATGTGAAAAATTATCAAACATATATCTTTATTTTTACGGTCACTTTAGAAGAAAAAAAATCAAAACGTTATAAGTAATGACCCTCTTCAGGTTAAGCTACATCTCTCAAAAGTTGATAAAAAACTACAAATTTTGAATAATGCCCATGTACAATATTTCATGATTCTAGCTCAAACCGTTTTTGCGTAATTTTGTCTACACACACATATATATATATATATATATATATATATATATATAAATTTTCTCAACCTTAGTGAAAATGATTCAGAAACCTTCAAATGCATAAAAACATCAAAATCTCAACATCGAAAATTTTCTAGCGAGATAGTAAAAAATGGTTTGCTGAAAATAGGACTTTTTTTTGCTCCCACTATGCGTTCCCTTTCTTCTTATTTACATCACTGAATAGAATAGATTAAAATAGTTATTTACCACTAATAATCGGCTAATAGGAGAATTATCATTCAGTGTTATTATTAATTTTTTTCTTTTTTCCATTTCTAACTCACTTGACGAACCATCTTTCAAGAAGTATCCAAATGGTGTGTGTGTATGTGTGTGTGTGTTTACCCCTACGTAAATGCGGTTTACCTATTAAATCATCAAAGTTCAAAATACCATTCGTTCTTATTTCCAACATAAAAATCCTCTATTCTCTTTCTTCCTCCTCCCTCCTACCCCTCAACTAGCACTATATACATAAACGTACACACACACTTTAAATCTTAAATACTTTTTCTTAATATTATCTTCTGTTCGAAATAATCAAAAACGTAATTAATGTTCAACTAATATCAATTGCAATACATATTAACTACAAAAAAGGTGAATGTACCAGTAGTTTATAATAGAAACATTTAATTAATAATATTTAATATTGATGTCAATACTAAAAATAAAAAATTAAAAAAAAAAAATTAGTGATTAGCCTCCTTAAGCATTTGAAGAACAAAATATTAAAATATCCTTTTGTTCGATTCTATAAAAAGTAATTTTGTAGTGCCGTTGACTGAGACGGTGATTCAAAACTTTTATATTTACACATCTTCAATAGAGAATTACTTTCATATACCGCGCATCTATAAATGTTGAGATAGATATAATAATAATATATATTAAATGGACAAATGTCAACTACTGGTACATTTACCCTAGACCCTAGTTCATTAGGTAGTTTCAGGGATGAATTTCTGTAAAGGGGTTTGTGTGAATGGGCCCTACTTTTCGCGAAATTCGCATTTCACTTTTCGCGGACGTTACTCAAAGTTGTAGTACAAATGAAAATGTTTATTTATGTACAAAAAATTAATTGACATAATTATTAGTTTAATTTGCCTTTTAAAATAATAAAAATGTACAAAAACAAACATATAACACTTAAAAAAAATATTGTGTTTGGCCGAGATTCGACCGATCGCTATTAGCAGGCCGCGGAGGCAAAAACATGAGTGGGCAAATAAATATATATTTTTTTTTATTTTTGGTAAATGAAAATTTAACAAATTTTAAATATCCCAATCATAAGTAAATATTTGATGTAAAAAACAAAAAGAAAGAAGTTTCAAAATTTTCATCATATTTTAATGAAAATGTCTATATACAAAAATTTAAGTAGTGTAAGTTTTTTATTAAAAAATTTGATTATTATTTTTTTTATAAAAATAATAGTGTAAGTTTTTTTTTCAATTTATATAAAAATATTTTTTTGAATTATACACCACGAGAGATGTTAATATTATTTTAATCAATTTTCCTTCTTCTTAAGGTACCGTCTCCCTTTCGGAGTTTGGTTGGATAGCCTTAGAAGCTGCCCAGCCTTGATAATTTTTCTTGGGAATGTTAATGCAGTGGTTTCCCGATGCCTTACGCATGTATAGAACCAGGAACTGACAGTTCCTGGAACCGGAGGCAGCTGATGTTAAATTGAATTTTATTAGAAAAATTTGTTCTTAGTTGGAATCTAACGCCAACTTCTTGTGTAGGAAATTGCTATGCTACACTCTCGGCCAGCTGCCTACATCAATTTTAATATTTGAAATTTTTTTATTGACTATTTTATATCATATAGAACAAATCTTCAAATTTGTTTAATGTTGTTTTATTGATAAAATCTAATTTTAAATATTTTAAAGAATTTTCCAATATTTTTCTTTAAATCATATTTGAAAAGGTAAAATATGTAATTGAATATCATTCAAGTAAAAAGGGGTGAGTTATTCAAATTCTCCATCATATTTCATCTGAAGACGGTTAATTCAGGAAGCATTGTTTGTTTTTTTTTATTTTTTTTTTTTTAATTTTGTGGTCTTTTAGAAACGGTGTCCGTTTTAATTGCTCCTGGCATACAGGCGAGAGTTTTCTAGACGAGTGTTGGATTTCTTATTCACACCGATCCTTTTATAATCATCAGAAAAAGAACGAGAACTTGGGGAGATGGATTTTTTTTTAAGTGTCTCATCCAATTAAGCCAACGAATGCACTGAGCTTCACACTCGGTGGAATCAAGACAATTGTCTTTTAATCTCTACATTCAAAGAAAAACTTGGATCGCATGATGGATGCAGTGTGCAGGAAATATATTTTTTTTTATTTTTATTATTCATTAACCAACGCTCTTTTCAATTGTAGAATTTACATTCATCGAAGATTGCACTATAAATATTTCTAAAGCTCTAAAGAGCTTTTCAATTTAAATTTTTCTTCTTTTTTTTTATAAAATTCTAATTCTCTTATTTAAACTACATATTTCACTATTAACAAATATTTCTTATTATTTAATCATACATTCGTGGTGTTCAAACGTAATCAGGCATTTTATAGTGCATATTATCACAGCATTAAATAGTATAAGAGAAAACATTATGATGTTAGTTGGTAGGCAAGACTAAGCATGGTTACCAATTATATAGCGAATCGTTGTGAAAACTCATTTGGAGAAGTGATAACAAATCAAATAAAAAAAAAATAATAAATGTGTTAAGTAGGTATTATATATGTGTTGAATTTGTATTTAAATCAAACTATCGAATGAACTATAACTCATTTAAAAATCGATTTTACAATTCTTGCCATCTCCTTGTTAGTGTATAAGTTAAAAAGTTTAAATAATTATTTGAAAATATAAATTTAGAATAAGTGATCACTTATATTATAATTACCTCTCATATTAATAAAAATAAATACATTTGTAAAATACCATATCAAACTTAAGGGTAGGAGGACATAAAGTCCAAATCTATTAGATCCATAAATATTTTTAGAAAATCTATTATTTTTAGGACTATTTAAACTATTTAAAGATATATATTTAAAATTATAAGAGGTTAAGTTATTACTTAAGTATTTCAACACTTTTTCGGTTTATTTCTTAATAAGTTAATTTCCAGGTACAGAAACAATTTCAAATAATTTAAATGTATATATTAGTGCAATAAAAAACAGATATGGATATAACATAAATATTTTTAATTTTATTTTATTTATAATATATAAGGAGGCGCTGACTGTGACGTCAGGAAGGGCTGGGTGACGTCATATAATTTTAAATTAAGAAAAAACGAATGAAGATGATTTTTCCCGAGGATAAAACCAATACAAACTGCATGATTCGTAGAGATAAATATTTCAAAATTGTATTTTCGTTTTTACTAGCATTAGTAATAATTCCTTGCAGATTACGGTTTATTTTAAATTCTTTACAGATTTAAAGAATTTAGTTTTACATTTTGTATAACATTTATTAGTTTTTTCTAAATAATCAATTACGTAAACTTTATATATTTTTAATTTTAAGCCAAAAGAAATTTAGAATATTCTCAGTTATTATTGGCTATATTAACATTTATTTCAACTTTGCCTAGAAATAGTTTTCTAAAAAGAAAACACTTTATTTTGGTATTTAGGGTAAAAATAACTGTTTTTTTTATAAATAAAAGCACAAAACGGTTTTTGGAATTATTAAGGGTTTAAAGCTTAAATAGTGGTAAACATTTTAAACTTTTAGAAAAAGGGTCAAGGGCTTCGTGACAATATTGCTATTTAATAAAAGAAAGAAGAAGAGAGAAGAAGAAACCTAAATAATAAAAATAACTAAACCTTAAATAATCTTGGGCAAAAATCTAGGTTAATTCTTGACAATTTAAAAGAAAATAATTTAAGAATGTTAGTTAAAAGACACAAACAAAATAAAAGAGAAGTTCTTTCTAATAATTTTCACTTTTTTTTATTTGTTTTTATAAATATATATTTACAAATTTTGAAAAATTGATTCAAATATAAATCACTTTATTTACATTTATTTAATGTGACTATTTTGGAAATAAAATAATAATCCAAATGAAAAAATGTATTAACTTATTTGTAAAGAAATATCTCTTTTTATAATTAGGGTAAAACATACAGTCGTTTGTCCCCTAAAGCAATTCCTAGCAGTCTTTAATGCATATCTGGGCAAATTGCGAAACAATCTGTGTCAAATTAGATTTGAAGCACATAGATACTATGAGCATTTTGATGAATAAAAAAAATAATAATTTTCTCATGACATTTTCAATAAGCACGCAAAAATCCTAAAAAATACTGTTATTGGCCGAGGTATTCTATAGTGATTATATAACCATACACAAACGATTACATAACCATAATAAACCAATTTTTAAAATAAAAATCTCTTATTATTAGAGTTTTAGTCATAGGGGGCCAATGACTGTCTCGGGGCCAACGACTGTATACTTTACCCTATATCATTAAAAAATGAGCTATAGTGTCTCCACTCGACTATCTCGCAATTTGAATTGGATTAAATAACATATATTATATTTAAATTTCAATTTAATTAATTATATATAAATTATAAATTAAAATTAATAAATAATATTTATTAAACAAGCGCATGTTTGGCTCATTGTTGATGACACCACGTCACGTGTTGGCGCGTGAGATTTGCAGTGTTAAAAAATTAATTCTGGTACTTTCAGCGTTTCAATCAAGCTGAAATTTCTCAAAAGTTGATAGAAAACTACGAATTTTGAATAATGCGCATGTACCAAATTTCAGGTTTTTAGCTCAAACCGTTTTTGCATAATCTTATCTACACACACACACAAATAGACATTTTTCTCAACCTTAGTGAAAATGATTCAGGAACCTTCAAAACGTATAAAAACATCAAAATCTCCACATCGAAATTTTTCTGGCGAGATAGTAATAATGGATAAATTAAACAAATAATGTGCCACTATTTCTAAAAGTGGTAGCAAGTTTTATACATCTTATCAAATGATCAATGTTTTTTCTTTTTTTTTCAAAAAAAAAAAAAAAAAAGAATATTTCAAGTTTTCTATTATGATTTAATTTTCATTTGATTTATCGAATGTGTATAAATAAATTTAAACTTCTAGACAAGGTGTTCGTTTACTTTATCATTTTGATAATGTATCTAACGACAAAATAAAAGAAAAATAAAAAATAGCCATTTGACTAAGTTAATTGAGTAGGCGACCACAAATTTCCTTCGGTCATTCCAAATAATTTAATGCGTATTTTTAGAAAAAGATTTCCATGTAACTTCCAGAAGACAAACATCTTTGGACTATTAATCACACGGACAAGGATTTTATCTTGAATGTTTTGTGTTGGACATCTTCTCTATACTGTTCCTTTTTTTTTCGTTAAGGAGAGATCAAATGTTGTTATAAGATCGTCTCTTCGCTTTTCCTCACTCTTCTTCACAATATATATATATATATATATATATATATATATATAGTAAGCTAGTAAGACCCTGGTTAGTCGTTCGTTTACTTTTGGAACGTCAAAACATATCTCGCCTGAATGTTTATCGGTTTGATCGGAAATAAGCCCCCTGTAGCTGACTGCAGCCTCTAGGAAAACATTAACCTCAGGACAAATAAACACCTAAAAAGCTAGGAGAGACAAAAAAAAAAAAAAATCTTCTCCTCTATTAAGATATCAAATATCATTGGAATTCTTCAAATTAAACATCACCAATCAATCACTATCCAATCAATACTTTAAATTTGTTAAATTTTTCTTTATTTTATAATTATCAAGTGAAAATTTTATATATATTCGGAAAAAACTATTTTTTTTTTCAATTTTTTTGGATTTTATATTTTAAAAATAAATAATTATTTTAATTAGATGTGTATTGTGCAAATTAATCGTCTTGTTCAAGGGTCACCATTAACTTTCGTTCAGCCCCTTGATACTTGATAGTTTCGAATAAAACAGTTTCACTATTTATAGATAAAATATAAGAATGACGATATTAATGATTACATCATAATGTAATGGTCAATTATTATTTATATTTTATATAGAGTTCTAGATTTAAGACATATTTTATAGAAATAATTTATATTTTCATTTGATTCATAAAATGTGTCAAGATTCAACATTTTAATTCATTCATGTTCAAAATGCATCCTTCTTCTGTTTTAAGGAATTCTATTCTATTCTCATTAAAAATCAGCTGACAAAATAAAAAAAATGTTAAGAAATTATTTCTCTTTAAAAAAAATAATAATCTTAGTAGTTTGTTTGGGGAGGCTATGAAGAAAACGCTCGTATATTATTCATTATTTCTGTTTATTATAATGAATATAACTGAATAATATAGTAAATAATATATAACAATAACTCAGTAAAATAATATAATAATAAATTTAAAATAAGGGACAAGCTATCTGAAAACGGGACGTATGGTCACTTTATTCAAGGGGAAATTCAACTTTCTCCTATGGGGAAGGCTATCGATGGGCCACTAAAAAGAAATTTTGGTAATTGTTTACAAAACGGGAAGTTTCATGGATTTGGATGAAACTTTGCTAATGGATTCTTTTATTATATTAATTCCAAAGAAACTTTCCCTATGCAATTTTTCTAGATAAAAATTATTAATTATTACAGATAAACACGTTATGAATGATCATCCATTTCATAATGTTTTTATTGACTAATTCACTAATTATTCACTTATTCACTAATTTTCGGTTTTTTCGGTTCGCTTTGGATATAGAGAAATTATTTAATTAATTATTTTTTTAATTTTCATATATACAAAACGAACTGAAAAAAACCCCGAAAATTAGTGAAGGCCTCTGCTGGCCAAATAATAAAAGATGGTTGGTAGCTAAATTGAATGTTAATGGATTTATATGCAAATTTTCATAATTTTTATCTCGTAAACTAGAAGAGACCGAGAAATATTGCACAAGGAAAGTTTCTTTGGAATTAAAAAAGGAATCTACTGGTAAAGTTTCATTCATATCAGTAAATGTTCTTGTTTTGTAAACAATTACCGAAATTTGTAATATCTTCTATCTATAATAGTAAAAGCAAGTGTAATGTGTCTGTCTGTCTGCCTATCTGTCTGTCTGACCGAGCTCTCCAGGCAAATCTATCGCACGCAGGGACCTGGAATTTTTTACACGGAAGCACAAAGGGGCTGGCCACCAGACCTCGAAGCCCGATTTTCGATTTTTTAATTAGAAAAATTTTAAAAAAATTATAAAGAATAATAATTAAAAATAGTTTAGTTACCATACTAGATCATAGAGGCGCTGGTGGCGATAATTTAGCGGTAATTTAAATTCTGAGCAATGTGCAGATAAAAATCTTTTTATATATCTATTGATATTTACAATATCTCAATTGATCTTATTGGCCTTTTAAACTTTGAAAACATTCACATTACGGCTATAATTTAATACTATTAATTTTTAAGATTATGTGAGTAAATTATTTTAATTAAGAAAGTTTGATCTCATAATTGGATTTTCACGTAAGATTTTAATATATAATATATTTTTTAATATTATTTTTATAGTAGTTTAGTGTTATGCTAATTTTATATTTTATTTTTATTTTGTTTACTCTGATTTTTTTTTAAATAAATTAATAACATTTAAAGTAGCATAAAAAAATTAATCGAGGCAGGAAAATTGATGGGGTTTGAAATTAATAGTGATAAGACAAAATAATTAGTATCAGAGAGAATAATATTTGCAAAGAATTTAAATCGAGGTTGCAATCTGGAAATTATTATCAAAGGGGATCAAAATTATTAAATTATTAATTGTATTATATGGGTGGGAGGCATGGTCTATAACCCTGGGAGATGAGAGTAGATTCAGAGTATTTGAGAATAGGATTCTTCCCAGCATTTATGGGCCAAAGAAAGATGAGGACACCGGGGAATGGCGGAGACTGCATAACAAGGAATTGCATGACCTCTATGCATCTCTAGATATAGTTACGGTTATAAAAGCGAGAAGGCTGGGATCGGCAGGGCACATGGCTAGAATGGGAGAGGAAAAATATATTGGTGGGGAGTTCGATTGGAAAACGTCCGTTTGGAAGACCAATTGTGAACAGGGCGGACAATGTATGAAGGAACGTGAGAGAGATGGGACAGGGTAGGAGTTAGATGGTTATAGTTCAGAATAGGGACACTCTCGGGGGGGTACAGGGGGCGGAGCCCCCGTCAAGGTGTGGAGAGCGCCGAAGGCGCTCGAAGCAGCTAGTTATAAATAAACTAAAATTAAAAATATTTATGTTATATCCATATCTGTTTTTTATTGCACTAATAGATACATTTAAATTATTTGAAATTGTTTCTGTACCTGGAAATTAACTTATTAAGAAATAAACCGATAAAGTGTTGAAATACTTAAGTAATAACTTAACCTCTTATAATTTTAAATATATATCTTTAAATAGTTTAAATAGTCCTACTTGTCGGCACTATTGTCATTTTTTTTAATGACAATAGTGCATACACATTTTGTAAATTCGTAAATTCCTAATACAAAAATACCGGTATTTTTACATAAATACCGGTTTTTAATACCGGACAAAAATCGTCCGGGATCCCGGTATTCGGGATCCCGAGATCCCGGTATTGTAAGCCCTACCGACAGGCAGGCAGACCAGGAGGGAGAGTGGGAGGTGAGGTGGGGTGGCGGAGGGGTTCAACATGGCGGCAAATGTTTTCAATCTGTCAAAATTTAATAATAAATATTTAATCAACGAAGCTCCGTAAAATTATATAATAGTAGTGAAAATGAATCTACGTTTCATAACGAATCGATTCGTATAGGTTTTACCTGTTGTTATGAGACAATATTTTTGTTGAACTGTTAAAATAAACCGATATTAAAATTAATTTAAAATTTCCATTTAATGATACGAAAAATCAATTTTATTTAGAATCTGGCTAAAATTATGGTCAATGGATTTGTTTTGGTCATAATTTACAAGATTTAGTCAAAAATTTTAATAAAATGATTAACATTGATTTGATTGGTTTTTCTAATTCGCGAAAGCCCACTATAAATATGAGTTCCAAATTTTATACTAATGTGAAGCGTTGGAGAGGTGGGTCGTCTTAGAGGCATATAACATGACTCACTCGTGAATTCATGGGGTTTTGCTAGTCGAAAGACTGGCGTAATCTGGATATATTTGGGGGGTTCATTCAAATATATATAGGAGACTCTTAAAGAGTCTCCTATAAGAAGTCAAGATATTTTTCTTTTTAATGAATCTATGCTAGGTATTCTCCTTCATCCAAATAAATTTGATTTTTTGCATGATCAGGGGAGGGGAGGAATGGATGGAAAGGAGTCAACGGGTAAAAGACATGATTCCTCCAGGTAGAAGAGAGATTTAGAAGAAATCATGAGCTCACGTGAGGGCAGGGACGCCAATCCCTGAAATAAAATTCTTTTCTACTGGGTTTATAGAAAAGAATCTACTCGCTACCCGGAATATTATCTTTAAATATATAAAAAATTAATTTTACATTTCATGACACTTATTCAATTTTTTCATATTTCTTCATAAATAAAAACAATTAATGATTTTCTTCCTTTTCTAGTAATAATTATGTTATTTTTAGTTATATATTTTTGAATATATAATTTGAAAATAGAAATATAGTAGGAGAAATGTTTCAATTTTATAATACACAGGACGAAAGTAGATTTAGAGTATTTGAGAATACGATTCTTCGCAGCATTTATGGGCCAAAGAAAATAAATTTAATTTAATTGAAACTGAAAAAGAAAATATTTTATTTTATTTTAAGGTATCGAATATAAATAGAAATATACAAAATATACAAAATAAAATGACAATTTTATATTTAACTTTAATAATTGTAAACAAATAATAATTATATATTTAAACTTATAATACGATATATGCTACTTAATTATAGGTTTTCTTTTTTTTTTTAACAAGCCTATATTATATAATTAATATTAACATTCCTATATCAATTACAAATTACAGCCAATTTAATTAAATTTTAATTAGAATTGTTATTTATTATCCAAACAAAAGCAAAAGGGAAAGAAAAAAAAAACAAAAATAATTAGAAATTTAGCATTTGAAAAAAGATTGAATGTAAGATTAAAACAACTGACAAGCATCATAAAGTCATATATTACTTATAAAGATATACATATAAATTATATAGCAATAGTATTTTGTAGAATGTTATTTTAAATGAAAATTAACTCGTGTGTGAGCAAAGTTAGAATCTATTAAAATTAAAATTCACTCCCACTTGTGTAAAAACTATTAAATTATATAAACATGGAGGAAAAAGAAGAAATAGAAAGAAAGAATGTGTGATGATGTTTTTTTTCTCTTTCGTTGGTGAATCTACAATTCATGAAGAGAGATCTTATATATTCATTTGGTTGGAATTGGTTGGGTGAAGTAAATAAAAAAAAAAAAAAGAAGAGAGGAGTACAAATTGTGAGAAGAATTTAATTATAAATAATAATAACCAAGAAAGGTTTAAACAAATAAATTAAATGAGAATAAGTAAATTTATGATTGAGCTCAAAACATACATACAAAATTATTGTCGTGGCCATTACGAAGGATACAAATTTAATTTTGTAGTCAAAGAAAATGAAATTTTTATTGTCTTGGTAGAGAAACGTGAAAGAAATAATAGAAGAACCATATCGAAAAATGTTTAAAATAAAAAAAAAAGCTGGAGTGTCTCCATTCGACTATTTCGAAATTTGAATTGGATTAAATAACATAATATATCAAATTTAAATTAAATTTAATTAATTATAAATTATAAATTAATAAATAATATTTATTAAATCAGCGCATGTTTGACTCTTTGTTGATGGCACCACGTCACGTGTTGGCGCGTGAGATTTGCAGTGTTAAAAAATGAATTCTGGTACTTTCAGCGATTCAATCAAGCTGAAATTCTATATATAGCAATTTTATACAATCATTAATCATGTGAAAATTATCAAACATATATCTTTATTTTTACGGTCATTTTAATTTAATTTTAGTTTAATTACCTACTCAATTATTAATTACTACTATTTTTTAAGTGAAATATTTTCCGACAATGAATATAAAATTAATACTTTGTAAACTAACACTTCCGATATCCGGATTTACACCAAAAGTTGATGAATTCATGCTACTGATGCATTAAGTAAATACACCAAATTTTATGAAAATCCGTTAATCCGTTAATCCGTTACGGCTATACGGACGGACGGACAGACAGACACCATGTTAAAAATATTTTTTTCTGTTAACAAAAAAAACAAACTGATTTATTCTTTATGAGTTAATTAAAATATAAGAATTTTAATATAATAATAATAATATTTTGATATAATTTTTAAAAGCACTCACAGCGGGTATTTTCTTCAACTCTTTTACTTTTGTTTTGTTTTATTACCATGTAAAATAATTTACATAATTTAAAATAAACAATCGCAGTTGGTATCCGCCCCCTCGTTTGGGGGCCCGGAGGCCCCCGCTCAAGATAACGAGTTGTCTTTGAAAAGAGGCACACCAGCCATCGAAAAAAGAACAATCCAAGTCACGATCCCATCGCACACGGTCCAACATGGATGATGGACCCATGTATGGAGATGAGATGAGAACCAGATACGATTCTTACCTTTTTTTTATTTTCATTTACTATTTGTTGTCATAAGTACACATTCAAGTATTTATCTCAACATTTCATTTCATTTCCAAGAGAGAGAAGGGGGGGGAGAGAAGAGGTAAATGTTTCATGTATTCGTGATGTCTGCATTCGAAATCAACAGGTTATAACCAATAGATAGAGTAATAATATATATGTTGTTGTTTTTTTCTTTTTTCAATAATAATATTTATTTATTCAAGAGATAGATAAGAATATTTTAAATGATGAAATTTATTATTCTCTATTTTTAAAAAGAAAATCAATTTCTTATGGCTACCATGTCTGGTTATATCTCAAAAAACATTAAATTTGAATGTATAATAAAAATAAAAATAAAATAAACAAGAGAACGATATCCTATACAGTATCTTACAATCATTTAAAATTTATTCTATTTTATTTTCTGAGTTGGTTTTAGTATAAAAATTTAATAATTATTATTATTTTTATTATTTTCGTGATAGACCCTGAGAATCACGCAAAGCTTTAAAGTGAAATTATTAATTATTGAATTTACCTAGGCCCGAACTCGAGTCTATAGTGTGGTAGACTGTCGTGCTAACCACTTTTTACTTTCCCGCATACTTCGTATAAGGGAAGTATTGGAATCGTCAAAAATTTCGACTTCGAGATTTCGATAGATCTTGACGTTTTAGACCTCCCTGAGTCGGAAAATACCATTTTTCGAATTATGCCTGTGTGTGTGTATGTATGTATGTATGGATGTATGAATGTATGTAATGTTTGTCTGTGAGCAAATTTACTCAGAAACTAATCAAGCTAGGACTTCGAAATTTGGGACACCGATATTATTCACAGTTTGTAGATTTCTATCAAAATTTCGTCAAAATCGGTTAACCGGAAGTGGTACTTTACCTACACTGGTTGCGTTTACCTTTCAAGTAAAGTACCAGTTTGCTTCGAGATATTTGCTTCCTATTTTGTATATAGATTTAAAAATATGAAAAAAATTCAGATACCAAATTTCATCATGATCTGACTACCGGAAGTGACATTTTACCTATACAAGTATCGTTAGAAATGTGGTATATTTATTAACAATAATGTGTTTTACATTTATTTTAGGAAACTGGCAATTCGTGCTAACCACTAAAACACTGAAAAGTCAAAAATATAATTATAATAATATTTATAAATAAATTTATATACTTAACTAGAAAAGTTATTAGTAATAGAATTTTACTTTACTCATATTTAGGTATAAGTACGATATAACGAAAGGTTGCTATCGATGGGTCACTTAAAGGAAATTTGTAAGAAAATTCAATTGTTTTTTTTAATTTGTTTACTAGGAAACTCGGTAGTTGCGATTAGGCACATATGTAGAGTGGCTCATTTAAGACATCTTGAACTACATCGTTTAGTAAGAGTTAGTCTTAGTTTACGGCAGAGAAATTGAATTATATTGTAAATATGACAACAAAATACAAACCATTGGATAAACGGCATAAATTCAATCATTACTAACATGAATTGTTTTGTTCATTAATAAACTAGAAAAAAGGAAGTTAATATTTTATTATACTTTCTGCCTGAGTTAACTCCAAACTTAAATGGTTTTCCTTTGGCAATATAGGCTTTATTGATCATTTGAGTACGCGTAATGTCTATATCTACCGAGAAATTAAGAAAGTCCATTTTAGGAGCCGGTCCATCAAATAGCAACAGTCTCCTATATAATTTGTATATATGTACCTAGTATTGAATAGACAAAATAAATGTATGTATTATTATATTTTTAAAGCACCTAAGAATAAATTTCTGATTTAGAATTTTATGTTTTAACCAAAACTTATGATAAATTTTTGTTTTAATAATAATTATTTCATCTCCATATTAAAATCACTAAGATTATACTAATTTATATCCCAAAAATATTAGAAATTATGTCGCAAATAAAAATGAAAACGAAAAAAATAGCTGGAGTGTCTTCATTAGAATAATTTGAATTGGATTAATTAACATATATTATATCTAAATAAATTTAAATTAAATTATAAATTAAAATTAATAAATAATATTTATTAAATCAGCGCATGTTTGGCTCTTTGTTGATGGCACCACGTCACGTGTTGGCGCGTGATTTGCAGTGTTAAAAAATTAATTCCGATACTTTCAGCGATTCAATCAAGCTGAAATTATATATATATATATATAGCAGTTTTATATATCATTAATCATAAGAAAAATTATCAAACATATATCTTTTTTTAAGGTCACTTTAGAGGAAAAAAACAAAACGTTGTAGGTAATGACTCTCTTCTGGTTGAGCTACATTTCTCAAAAGTTGATAGAAAAATACGAAATTCGAATAATGCCCGTGCACCAAATATCATTATTCTAGCTCAAACCGTTTTTGCGTAATCTTGTCTACATACATACACACACACTCACACAGACATTTTTCTCACCCTTAGTGAAAATGATTCAGGAACCTTCAAAACGTATAAAAACATCAAAATCTCGACATTGAAAATTTTCGTGATCGCAATACTATCTTTGGCGAGATAGTAAAAAAAATACAAACTCAAGATAAAAGTTAAATAAACTTAATTAATTAAATTATTTAAGAATTCAAGAATATGAAATTTGTCACGCAATTTTTTTTTTTTTTTTTGAAACGATTAATTGTGTTTATATTTTGTTTGTTTGTATTTTGATAAGAATCATTTAAGAAAAATATTTTATAAAGTGTTAAAATGCAAATGGGTAGCTAATCGGGATCATTTATATTAATATGTAGGAGAGGTGATTTTTCAAATATGAAAAACCATAAATAAATCTATCGTGGTGGGGAGAATATAAGGCTAGGAGGACGGATGGTTGGGAGGGAGGGAGGGATTAGAAGTTCACGAGGAGACTTGAACGCGCTGTCGGGTGTCGATTCGTTGTCGTCTTTCAGGTTGTGGGTCGTTTATCACGCACAAGACCTCCTCTGTGAACCTATTCTCCCCTCCTTCAATCCTCCCCTCCCCCCCACCCACATTACCATCACCTGCATCTTTCTTACCCAGTTAACAAAATAGAAAAGATAGATAGATCGAGAGAAAGAAAGAGAAAGAGAAGATGATTGGCCCTTTCCGTTTTCAAAACTCGTTTCTCCTCGCATCCATTGTTCATACTTTACTTGTTCAAACAAATCAAGATAATTATCATGTTTACTCGTCTATCCCAGATTATAATTTATTTCCGATGCAAATTTATATTTAAAATAATTATAGAACTCGACTACTATATAATTATTTCATTCTAATTTAAAGATTGGATAATGAAAAATGACAAGCTATCAAATCTTTCAACCACCTCCCGCCTCCCATAATTTAGGTATAGAAAATTAATCGAAATGTTAAATCAACTCGATGGATCAAAATTAATTGCTAATTTTCAAAAGTATGCATCATTTTTTAAAAAATAATTTATGATTAACTCAAACATTATTAATAGATTATAATTATTATTTTTTCTTTTTATTTTATGAAGAAAAAAACAAGACTTTTTACTATCTCGCCAGAGATTTTGATGTTTTTATACGTTTTGAAGGCCCCTGAGTCATTTTCACTAAGGTTGAGAAAAATGTCTATTTGTGTGTGTGTGTAGATAAGATTATGCAAAAATGGTTTCAAATTTGGAACACTCGCATTATTCAAAAGTCGTTTTTTATCAACTTTTGAGAAATTAAGCACATTCGGAGGAGGACCAATTAATTTTTAAAATTGTTAACACGTTGACTTCCAATCACGCGCCAGGACTTGACATGGTGTCATCTACAAAGAGTCAAGAACGCGCTAGTTTAATAAATATTATTTACTAATTTTAATTTATAATTTATAAGTAATTAATTTTAATTTAAATAAATATAATATATGTTAAATAATCCAATTCAAATTTGCGATACGCTCGAGATTTTTTACCGACCGACGATAGTAAGGGAGGTATTGTTTTCACACCAAATTTCACATGTGGAGATTTTTACATATCTCCACGAATCATGCATTTTCTTAACAGAAAAATGTATTTTTAGCATGATGTCTTTTTGTCTGTCCGTCTGTCCGTCTGTCCGTATAGATGTGTACAGCTTAAACGGTTTAACGGATTTTGATAAAATTTGGTATATTTACTTAGGGCATCATTAGCATGAATTCATCAACTTTTGGTGTATATCCGGAAACCGGAAGAGGTAGTATTACCGATCGACGATACAAAGGGAAGGGTTATTTTCACACCAAATTTCACATGCGAAGATTTTTTTATATATCTCCACGAATCATGCACTTTGTATTGGTTTTATCCTCGGGAAAAATCATCATCTTCATTATTTTTTTTTTAATTTAAAATTATATGACGTCACCAAGTCCTTCATGACGTCTCAACAAGCGCCTCCTTATTTATTATCAATGAAATAAAATTAAAAATATGTATGTTATATCCATATAGGCTTTTTATTGCATTAATAGATATATTAAAATTATATGAAATTGTTTCTGTAGCAGGAATTTAATTTATTTCAAACCGTCGGTCGTTTCTGCGCCTGGCCACAGGTCAACTTATTTTTTAAAAAATAAAACTATTCAAATTTTTTTATGTGTATGGGTATATATTTATTTAAAAATTATGACTTTACCTTCACAGGAGTTCGATTTAATCAATAAATGAATATAATATAACATATTATAATATACAAAAGAAATAGAATAAAAAAAGCAAGATTTAAGACTTAACCGTATTTATCGTACATTAAGTTGCCACAAACCAATTATTATAAAGAAAATGGAGGTGTCAAATGGGATTTTCATCCTAAAAGGTGTCTGTCAAAATTGAATTGTCCTATTCTCCTAAAAGGAGGGATGAAAAGTGAGTGAGTGAGTGATTCAAGGTTGGTGGAGGGATGAGAGGCTTTTAGGTCTTAACACACAATCAAGTTGGCCCTCCCTCTCATTCGACTAGTCTTTGTATTTATTCTGCATTGCCTTTTGTGCTCACTTGGAGGGGTTTAAGCACACAAAAGACATTCATTTTATATTTTTTTTATTTATATTCAATTCATTTTAAATTTCTTCCTCTTTTCTAGGACCACAAAATCCAATAGAGATTGTGCGAATTTGATCCTTGAAAATATCCCTATATTTAAAGACACTTATTGTGTGAATTTTATTGATGTGAACCACCGATTTATCCGTTTTATTCGAGGGAGGATGGATTGAGGACGAAAGGTAAAAAGTTACCGCCGTCAATTTAAGCTGATAATAGAATTTATCATGTTATTAAAAAAAAATAATAATAAAAATAAATGAAAAAAATAAAAAAAAAAGTTAGAAAAAAAAAATAAAATTTTTCAAAATTTCATTTTAAAAGGATATAAAAAAATTACTTGATAAATAAAATTAATATTTTCATTATAGCAATAAAAATATTTTATCATTTTTATATGCTTTTTAGTAACTTCACTTTTGTGTCTGTCCGTAAAAAATTTGTAATGAATTTTAACCAGTGGCGGATTAAAGGTCCAGAGCGCCCTAGGCTATCACTTTATCGGCGCCCCTGTATCGGCCATAAATGACCATCATAATACTATAATTTTAACTAATTGTTTATGCAATTACAATGACGTTGTATCATCAAACCCTAGACTTTAGTAGACCAGGACCCCTGTACTTACGCTAATGCGCGAATGAAATATGACTTTATAACTGTGAAGAAATCAAGAGGGATCAAATTTTGTTTGCCATCAACTCAATAAATTCTTCACATATTGTAGAACTCAAGTAATTGGTACATCCCTTTCCCTTGCCGCCATATTAAGCAATATTTTACTTACAAACGGAACAAATTCCGCTATGAGTTCTAGCGTCATCAAATAATTTTCGTTATGAAAAGACCCAAGTTTTTCTTCATGTCCCCTAAAAGATAATCCACGCGATGCTAAAGTTTTTACAGTCGCAACCACTCGTTTCAAAACTTCACGCTAATAAGTTAGCTCTTCTTGAAATTGAGCGACGAGCTCTTGATCGACACTATCGACAATGTCAGATCTACGTTGCAAAGCCAAAACACATGTTTTATGTTCACATGAGTTTTCATGGCTTTCTAGTCTAATCGACGCGTTCTTCCAATCATTGAAACCTACATCTTGTTTTCCAAAGCTAGTTCCTCCACCGAATAATAAACAAGGTCCACAAAAAACTTTCCCTGTGCTTGGAGAGTAAATAAGCCATTTTGGACGTTTTCCTCTATTTAACAATTTCCGTTCAAACATTGTTTTTGTCAAAAAACGTGAGACTTTATCTTCATATATTCTCTTACTCAATGAAAAATCTACATTTATATTTTGATTGAAACCATTTAGTGCAATATATTCTTGTGTTTGGTTATTGATACTCCAATTTAATCCACGATAATTATTGTATTTTGCGACTGCTGACGAAGTAGACGGCGTGGGTACGAACAAATCTTGTGGCTGTATAGAACTAGTAGGAGTTTCGCTTTGAACAGGGTCGGTTGCAGACACACTGTGCACAATTGCGTTAGACAATTCCGAATCATCACTTTTTGGTTTTGAAAAATATGTCTCAATATTTTTCGTGTGCTTTATTACATTTTGATGTCTTTCTTCTTTTTCTTTAGCCTTCCTTTTATTTGATGCACCACTAGGTTTTTTTTCAATTCACTCATTCTTTGAGAAATACTCTAAAAGGTAATGGATACACACAAATACCACAGCGAGAACGTAAACAATAGAAGCGAGCGTAACTGACTGACGACCAGGGGTATGACAGTCAATGTTAAATTTTTTTAACATTGCTTTTAGCGCGCTTTGGGAGCTTTACGACTAACTAATTATCGAAAAAGCGCGCTTGGCAGCGCCGCTACCCCGCCCGACGCTCGAGAACGACGCGACGATGCAACAAACGCGCTATATTGCATCGAGTATATCGATGCTTGTGTAATATAATCTATTATAGATTCAGATTATAGATCAGCATTTAGTTCTTAATCGTTGATATGTTATTTTCTTTATTTATTTAAAAATTCTGAGCTCGCGCGCCCCTTGTGACTACACGCCCCTAGGCACGTGCCTAGTTTGCCTTACGAATAATCTGCCTCTGATTTTAACCCACTTTTAGTTGAGCGATTTCGCTCAAATTTAAAACGTATATTAAAATGTGAAGACAATGTAATAATAAAAAAAAATTTTGAATTTTTCAAAAATACTGATTTTTAAAATTTGTGAATTAAAATTAAAAAGTAATAAAAATTTATAAAAAACAAAATTTAATTAAATTCCAATTATAAATTCATTTTAATAAAATTCAAACTATTTAAATATTTCAAATGGATTAATAATGAATAATTTTATATAAATAATTAATTTTACATAATAATAAATATTTTTTTTAACTTATAAATTATAAATTTATAATAATAAAAATATTAAAAAAAAACAAAAAATTTAAAAATAAATTAATAAAAATAACATTTTTTAATATACATGCTTTTTAATCAAAAATGCCCTAAAAATAGAAAATAAAATATTAATTAAACCTTGAATATTATCCTTTACATATGTCCAATAAAAAAAAGCGTGGAGCGCATATAATAATATTAAATTCTTTACCTACTAATTATGTTCATGTAGATTTGCCATGAAAAAATCAGTATTTGTTAAAATTCATACAAAAATAGTTGAGCATGTACATATTTTGTGGAATAATTAAAATAATTATATGTAATTATATGTATCATTGAATTGACTGGTTAAATATTGAATGGGATTGATTGTGATTAGTTTTTAGTTTTTATCATTTTCTAATTTAAAAACTAATATTTGAATCATCCTAATTGAATATTACATTCTTAAATTAATATTGAAAAATTATATATATTTATTGATTATTATAAATGAGAGAGAGAAAATCGTATCATTGCTAGAAAAATAAGCTGGACTATCTCGTAATTTGAATTGGATTTAATAACATAATATATTATATTTAAATTATATTTAATTAATGATAAATTATAAATTAATATTAATAAATAATATTTATTAAACCAGCGCATGTTTGAATCTTTATTGATGGTACCAAGTCACGTATTGGCGCGTGATTTGCAGTGTTAAAAAATTAATTCCGGTACTTTCAGCCATTCAATCAAGCTGAAATTCTATATATAACAGTTTTATACAATTTTTAATCATTTGAAAAACTATCAAACATATATCTTTATTTTTACGGTCACTTTAGAGGGAAAAAAAAAATCAATACCTTTTAGGTAATGACCCTCTTCCTGTTGAGCTACATTTCTCAAAAGTTGATAGAAAACTACAAATTTTGAATAATGCCCATGTACCAAATTTCATGATTCTAGCTCAAACCGTTTTTGCGTAATCTTGTCTACATACATACCTTTTCTCAACCTTAGTGAAAATGATTCAGGAACCTTCAAAACGTATAAAAACATCAAAATCTCAACAGTAAAAATTTTTGTGTTCGCAATACTATTTCTGGCGAGTTAGTAATTATTGGGTTTATGCATTTGTTTAATTTATTTTTCTCAATTGTCCAAATATATATCCTAAAAATGTAAATAAAAAATAAAAAAATAAATAAATTAAATTTATACATATAATATAATATCGTTTGGACATTCTCGTATTTTTTTTTCTCGTGACTACATAAATATCAAAAAAAAAAAAAAAAAAAAAAATTAAAGGAAAAAAAAAAGTCCTATGTATTCATCTTAAACGAGCGTTTCTAATGATTAATCGGTCATATTTTGACATGTGAATGTGGTATTTGTCAAACAAGCTGAACGCGACGTTCCAATTCGTCATTATTCGGCAACGTTCGGCATCTTTCGGCCGGCTTGACTTCAAAATCTCATGCGGCTCGCAGTACGATTTCAGTCTGTGAGTGTGGTGCATTGTGAGTGGATGATTTTCGTTTCTTGAATTTCGGGGACGGCGAATGCACGCGTGTGCGACCAATTCGTGACATGACGTGGATTCGTGGCAGCTGTTGTCGGCTGATCCCCTTACTATGGATCGTCACCGGCACACTGGCTAATCTCAATCTTTTTCTTAATCAAGTCGAAGTCCGACAACTTTTAGGTAAGTCGATTACATTTTAAGAGAGAAAAGAGAGAGGAAAAAAAAAACACTGAACCGGCATTCTTCTTGATAGCCATCGGAAGACGAAATTCTCCCAGTGAGTTTATAATAGACCATCGGGAAAGAAAATCGTGAAAGACTTGAAAAAAAAAATAAATAAATAAACATTCATGCACGATTCCCTCTATTATTTACAACTTCACGAATTTATTTACACTTCTTTCTAAGCAAATCATACACTTTTCTTAATAAAAAATAAAAAATTATTTTCTTTTCACATATCCAATATTATTATTAATTTAATCACAAATGATCTTTAAAGATTTTCAAAATATTATTTATTTACTTGATAGTACTTTAAAAAAAAAAAAAAAAAATTAAAACACATTTTATGTTTATATTCTAATAAAAAAATATGTATTTCCATGATTATATATTAATATAAAAATAACTAAAAGTTTTATTAATAAACTACTACTTAAAATAATAATACTCTTACTCATCTGAAAGTATCAAATTAATTATACTATATTAATTTATTTATGTTTTATTTTTATTATTATTATTTAATAATATATATTTTATTTACACCCTTTCTTATGAGATCAAATATAACCAGAATAATAAATATTTATAAAATTTCTTAACTAGATAGTTAGATTTACTTGATAGTTATTTATATAATAGACTTTAATACAATACAATTTAATAATATATATTATATATCTTGTATTTTAAAAATCAAACAAATAAATGCCCCTTTACAGTCACTTCAATAGTTTTTAATAATTATTATTTTATCTATCAGTCTATTGAATGATAAATTTGCCTATTTGTCTTTTTACAGAAGGTTTCCATTTGAATATTTATTTATTTATTTTAATCGAATACCGAATGGGTCCTTTATAGACACTCCAAGCGTATTAGTATTTATTTATTGAATGAATTATTAAAAAAAAGTTGATTTAATCTAAATGGATTGACTTACCGACACGCCCTTAAATATTTCAATAAATTAATTAAATTTTATTAATTTAATTGAAATTTTTCATTAAATTAATAATACATTATTAAATAAAAATTAAAAATAAAATCCGGATTTTGAATGTACCAGTATATATAAGAATTATAATCATTTTAATCCTCGTTTATTAATTATACATCGATATATGATATGATTAAATTTTATTAAGACATTTACAAAAGAGTGAATTGTATGATCAGACGTAGAAAAAAAAATTAAATAAATATAATGTGATTTTTTATTAAAAAATTAATTTTAAATAAAAATTAAAAAGAAAAAAAGTTTAACATATCTTATAAAGTATCTAATCGTATAAAATGTATATACCTATATTATTTTTATTTTACATATAGAAAATAATTATGATACTATCAATATTAAGTAATTATAATTTCCAATTAATATTTTATATACTTATTACTTTGTCCTAATTACCTTTTAATTATTATTTATTCAATATAATTGTATTATTAATAAGTAAAATAATAATTATTATAATAAATATAGATTAGTATAAATATTTCTTTAGAAATGTTTTAATATTTAAGAATTTATTTAAAAAAAAATAAAATCCGATTAATTTATATTTTAATGTATATTATAAATAAAAAAAAAACAATAACAAAATAATTAAATTTAAAATTCTTTCAAATTTTAATAGTTATTAATAGTGATTTTAGTTTAGACTAATTCTTGAAGTCAGAAAGTTTTCTAATACATATCTTATTATTTATCTATCTAATCTTAATGAAGAAAATAATAATAATGATAATAATATCAAATATCAAATATCAATAAATATCCAATTCAAAATATTACAATTTTTCGGTTGGTCTTGTAAAATATAATTATTATATACGAGGGGCGTCTAAAAAATTCGGTGAATGGTATGATAAAAACATAAAAAGAGAATGTTAATTGTATGTATATTTATTAACCTTCAAAATACTCTCCACTTGTCACAACACACTTCTGATAATCTTCGTATAACGCTTGAAAACTGTTGGAGAAGTCTTGATGTGGAATCGTTCTCAGAGTAATCGTCACAACGTTCAGGCCGGCAATCCACAAGCAGGAAACCAGAAAACACTATTTACTGTGTCTTTGCTAATACCCAATTCTTCGGCTATTCGTCGCAGAGCCAATCGCCGATCTTTTGTTATCATCTCTCATACACGTTCAGTGTTTACTGGTGTCCAGCTTGTGGATTGCCGGCCTGAACGTTGTGACGACATTCCACATCACAACTTCTCCAACAGTTTTCAAGCGTTATACGAACGTTGTCAGAAGTGGGTTGTGGCTAGTGGAGAGTATTTTGAAGGTTAATAAAGGTATTTACAATTTACCGCACTTTTTCGACTCACCTCGTATATATATATATATATGTTATAATTCTTAATTAAAAATAAATAAATAAACATAAAAATAAATATACAACAAACAATGAAGGTATTTGATAGAATTATCATTAATCATTTGATTAATATCTGATGTATTGTTTTGAAAAGAAAACAACAGCGATGTTAGAATGAGTTGTGAAGAAATTTAATTGGAAATCAAATCGTTACACCTCCACTTCAAATAAACAAATTCCGCCATCTCTCGATCTTGATATATATATATAGGTCAAACATCAACAATCTTGTTCAGTTTTATGATTTTCCTCTTTTAATTATTTTTTTTTATGATAAATAAATAAACGTGATAAGACTTTCTTTGCCTACCCTTTCCATTGGTTGATTTCTTTTAATTTTTTTTGTTTTTTAAGTTAACTCATCAGGGGTTAAGTCGTTAATGCTCGTAGTGGTTTAATTTATCGTTCGAATAAATCACAACGCAATAAAACAATAATAGAATGAATAAATAAACGATTTTATGATTTCACTAGCATATACAGTTAACGTCGGTAATCCAATGGTAATAATCATATCATGATGGTCTTTTTACCCTTCCAAGTTGGAATAATAGAGAATAAATAAATAACACATCTGGCCAATCTTTTTCTTTCAAGCCTGGAGAATGAACAAAAATAATGAAAACTATTTTAAAATTTTAGTAGGGATTTGTTTTCTTATGAAAAAAAAATAGGAATAATTTGTTTTATTTTAGTTTTTTCATATATCTATCTTTCTATCCGCTCCTATTCAAAATCTATTAAATCTCCCTTAAATCACTCAACACCCTCCTTACATTCCCAATCTGTCTCCACATAAACAAGTTTCTCTCCCATTCTAGCCTGGTGTCCCACTCTAACAAGATTTAGTGATGTATATGGAGGTGATTCAATTAATTCCTGGTTATGCCATTCCTCATTGTCCTCATTCTTCTTCGTTCTATAAATGTTACGAAGAACCCTTCAAAAACTGTAAATGTATATTCGTCTTCCAAAGTGATAGCCCACACCTCACAACCATCTAATAGAACAATTTACAAAATGATTGTTTGTTATATTTTAATTTACATACCCATGAATAATAATGCTGACGAAATAAGGCCCTTTACTGCATTATAAGTCATTACTTCATTGCAACCTTAATTTATTTTTTTTCTACTTTTGGTATGTTAAGTCAAATTTATTGTAGTATTCTTTTCTGAAACTAAATAGTTTTTCTTTAGTTCTTCTTTTCCAAGTCTAACCCTCTTTACTGTGTCTATTAATTTTTACCGACCGATGTTAGGAAGGGAAGGTATTGTTTTCACACCAAATTTCACATGTGGAGATTTTTACACATCTCCATGAATCATGCATTCTGTTAACAGAAAAAAGTATTTTTAGCATCAAGTCTGTCCGTCCATTGTGTGTCCGTTTAGACGTGTATAGCATGAACGCTCAACGGATTTTGATAACATTTATATTTACTTAATTCATCAACTTTTGTTGTATTTCCAGAAACTGGAAGTGGTAGTTTACAAAGTATTAATTTTATATTCATTGTCGGAAATTGTTCACTTAAAATATAGTAGTAATTAATAATTGAGTAATTAAACTATAGACTAAAACCAAGATAAAATAATTTAGTCATTTTAAGTTTTAAAAATATTTTTTTTGATACTTTCTATGTTGTTTGGAAATTAATTTATTTCAAATCGTCGGTTAGTTCTGTGCCTGGTTTCTGTTGCTATTTTTTATTGAATTTGTTGAATCTTCTATTATATTTATTTAAATTATCAACGTAAACTAATACTTGAATTGTTTTGTTTGTTTGTTTGTTTTTTTGATTAATTTATATTAGCCTTAATATAAATATGAACAAAACTTATTTGAATGGTATAAGATGATTTTTTTTTAATATTTCCAATTTGTTAATTTATGTTTTAGAATTTAACAGTTATTTATTTATTTTTAAATGTTTAAAATATAATTTAAAATTTTAATTAATAATTTGGGAAATAACCAACAACAACAACAACAACATATCTAGGTGAATTAAAATTGAATCTACTGAAGTAGTTTAGTTTTCCATTTAAGCTCGCTCTTCTTGAAATTTGTTTCGTATTCCAAACGTTAAGAATTCTTGTTTGTTTTGTTTAATCGCCCCTCTCACTGCACTCTCGCGTTTTCCTAATGGTATCAAGTCTTGGTAATTAAACGAGTAGCAAACAACCCTTACACAAGCATTATATCACAGTGCATTTCACCAGATGATGGAATTTTGTCGCTACTTTCCTTACTCCTTCAAACATTTCAAGAGAAAATGGAATTTTAGTTAATAAAACAAAGAAGAAAGGAAAGAGAGACAGAAAATGCAAAATAAAAATGTTTTAAAAAAAAAGGAGAAGAGAAAATGTTAAGAGGACATCATCGATTCAAAAAGAAATACCAATCCGCCACGACCAAAACCAACCACTACCACCTGCTGATCAAAGATCAGAGAAGGGAAAAACCTTTTTACCTGTCAAAAAAAAAAAATATGATAAGAGATTATTATCATTTTTATCATGAAAAATCAGACAAGCCTATAAGCAAAAAAATATGTTTGTTATAAGAGTAATTAATTTTATTTTTTTAATTAAATTTATTTCATAGAAAAGAAATAAAAACATACCATATTAAAATTTTATTCAATTTCATTGCATTGAAATTATTTTTAAAGAAATATGAGTGTTAAATTGTTTTTTTTTTGGCGACTGAATGTTACGTTGTTTTGTTTTTTTTTTTTTGGCGACCAGTGTCTATTTAATAATAAGATATAAAATTTAAATTAAATATCATATTTCTTTGGTTTCATTCGCAATTTAATTAAGATAATTTACAGTAGCTTTTCTTTTCTTTTTCTTTTTGTTTTTATTGTATTAATCAAACATGGTTATAGAAGTAAATATATACTTATTATCATAATTTTAAATTTAAATTTTATTGACGGATTCATTCGTTTTTTTTTCACACAAATTCGCATGTAAAAATACAACTTTTTATTTTTGTTTTTGTTGATTGTCTTTGTTGTTGATTTTTTTAATCCTTTCTTTGGCTTTTGAAGCCAGTTCTCAAAAGTGACACCATAACCATTAAAAGTTAATTCTTTTCTAGATTAATTTAATTCACTTAATTATTTAAGAATTTAATCATTAAACCAATTGACTTTATGGCAAACGACAAACTTTTTTGTTTTGTTTTCGTTTTTTTAATTTTTTTATCTTATAATATTATTTATTTTAGGTTTAAAAAAAAATAATTAATTTTTTTTTATTTAATATTAATTTATATTATATAATTGATATATGTTTGTTATATTCAATTTAACATGAGACGATAGGTTTAATTTTTTTTTTTTTTAAATATTTAATAAAACTTGACTTGAACATGAATTATGAATATATTCACCGATACATATCTTTATTAAAAATAATAATTAAATCCATTAATTATTTATCCATTTTTATAGTTAATATCATACTTTATATTTATATTGAGAGAAATAATAAAGAAATAATATATTTATATAAAATAATTCAATCTCTCTAAACTTGTTATTTCATAAATTAAATTATTTAAATTATAATATTAAATAAAATTGTTTGTGGGGGGGGTATTTATTATATATATATATATATGTTTCTCCTACATTTCAATTATAATTAATTCTAACAAGAGAGAGCCGGTTCTGAACTTGACAAACAACACACAAATAAGACATGTCACATGTCACAATAGACAAGTGCATAAGCCACAAAGGCAACAACAAACACTTTCAATTATTTGATTTGTCATATGAATGAACTTAATCATCCCCCCCCCCCCTCGCATCACTTCCCACTTTGCCACTGACATTCCTTTACCATCTTATCAATCAGTGATATATAAATAATCAGTGATGTATTGGTAAAATAAGAAGTAAGGGAACGCATAGTGGGAGCAAAAAAAATGTCCTATTTTCAGTAAACTATTTTTTTCCATATAAGTTTTTATTTTTTCTTATTCTTACTAAACAAAATATTAACGAACACAAAAAAGAAATTCTAACAGTAGATTTAAGTGAGAGTTTAAGGGACATGAAAAAGCAGTGGAAAGCGTTCCGGTTCTGAAAAAAGGTAAGGGAACGTCGTTCCCCCGCGTTCCCCTCCCAATACACCACTGTAAATAATTATTTATTAAATAATAATAATAATATTAATAAAAGACCTAGAAGTAAAATGTAAAATATCTGTTATTCAATATAAAATGAATAAAATTAGGTATTTCAACGATAAAAAAAATAGTAATTATAAAAAATCACTTAAATCTTTATAAGAAAAGCAAACAATATCAATAAATCGATTTAATTCTTAAACCAAAATTATCGACACTGGTGTATTGGAAGGGGAACGGGGGGAGCGACGTTCCCTTACCTTTTTACTATCTCGCCAGATATATGTTTGATAGTTTTTCACATGATTAAACATTGAATAAAACTGCTATATATAGAATTTCAGCTTGATTGAATCGCTGAAAGTACCGAAATTAATTTTTTTACACGACTGCAAATCACGCACCAACACGTGACGTGGTTGACATCAACAAAGAGCCAAACACGCGCTGGTTTAATAAATATTTTTTATTAATTTTAATTTATAATAATTAATTAAATTTAATTTTTAAATATAATATATTATGTTAATTAATCCAATACAAATTGCGAGATAGTCCAGTGGAGACACTTCAGCTAATTTCAGAACGGGAATGCGTTCCAGTACTTTTTCATGTCCCGACAACTCCCACTTAAATCTACTATTGGAATTTCTTTTTTTGTGTTCGTAAATATTTTGTATAGTAAGAATAAGAAAAAATAAAAACTTATATGGAAAAAAAATAGTTTACTGAAAGTAGGACTTTTTTTGCTACCACTATGCGTTCCCTTACTTCTTATTTTACCAATACATCACTGATTATAGATATAATTAAAATTCTGAATACAAATGAATATGTTAAATATAATTCTATTCCATTTATGGAACGGAAATGAAAGGGTTTGAAGGCTCAAAGAAGAAAAAAAAATCTCCATCCTGCTTAAATAGAAACCAATCTGTCATCCCTTTCTATTCTCTCATCCACCCTCAACATACACATTGGGCTTCATTTCACATCATCATTCAACAAAATAGCAATTTATTTGACACCATGGAATAAAATAAATACTGTTTATTTTTTCTCTTACTGTTTTTTTTAAGTTCAGTTGAGTTTAAAAGTTCCTTCCTCTAAGTCAGTTGATTCTCAATCTTTTTTTTAACCGCGGCACGTTTAAGAGCCTGATCGCAAAAACATTTTACCTTTTTCTTTACATACATATAAAATAAATGAGTACTTTTTCTTAATTTGAATTTTACATTTGTAAAAAAATTTGGCGGAACATTTGGAAAATCTGACGGGACACAAAAGTGCCGAGGCACAGTGGTTGAGAATCACTGCTCTTTTTGTTGTACCTCTCTTTTCCATTCATATTCATGATTATCCAAATTAATTTTATTGATTTTGATGTTTATTAGAAATCTTTGTGAAAATTAAGTTATCCTTTAATAATATAGTATACAAATTTGTATGTAAATTTTTTTTTTTGAAATTTCTCCGATTAAATTAAAAAAAAGAAATAAATGTTTTTCTCTGATACAAAATAAATTTTTTTTAATTGTTTAAAAAATTATTTCAATTCTTGCAATTAATTAAAAATAAAATTTGTAGTTTTTTCAATAGTCAACTTTTTTTATTATCTCGATCGAGAAGGTATTGCGTTCACGAAAATTTTCGATAGTCGAGATTTTGATGTTTTTATACGTTTTGAAGGTTCCTGAATCATTTTCACTAAGGTTGAGAAAAATGTCTGCCTGTGTATATATATGTGTATGAGTGTGTGTGTGTGTGTGTGTGTAGACAAGATTTTTTTTTAGTTTAGAAACACTTAAGTAGAATTAATAGTTTATTTAAAATAAATAAATATAAATCGTGATGAGTTCTAAGTACTTTTAAAAGGATTTAATTAAGCAACTTTGTGTATGAAATTAAATATTTTCATTTTTTAACCTATAAATTATTACTAATATTATTGTATTTGACATTTAAAAATTCTACATACTATTTAATGTCAATTCATTTTCACATATAATTATATTAATATTATTATCATTATTATTATTACCATCTCTCTGGCGAGATAGTATTGCGATCACGAAAATTTTCGATGTTTTGATGTTTTTATACGTTTTGAAGGTTCCTGAATCATTTTCACTAAGATTGAGAAAGGTGTATGTGCGTGTATATATATATATATATATATATATATATATGTGTGTGTGTGTGTGTGTGTGTAGACAAGATTACGCAAAAACGGTTTGAGCTAGAATCATGAAATTTGGTACATGGGCATTATTCAAAATTCTTAATTTTCTATCAACTTTTGAGAAATGTAGCTCAACCGGAAGAGGGTCAACGTTTTGATTTTTTTTTCCTCTAAAGTGACCATAAAAATAAAGCTATATGTTTGATAGTTTTTCAAATGATTAAAAATTGTATAAAACTGCTATATATAGAATTTCAGGTTGATTGAATCGCTGAAAGTACCAGAATTAATTTTTTAACACTTCAAATCTCACGCGCCAACACGTGACGTGGTGCCCTCAACAAAGAGCCAAACACGCGCTGGTTTAATAAATATTATTTATTAATCTCAATTTATGATTTATAATTAATTAAATTTAATTTAAATATAATTAATATATGTTATTTAATCCAATTGAAATTGCGAGATAGTCGAGTGGAGACACTCCAGCTTATTTAAC
Source organism: Labia minor (assembly GCA_963082975.1). Classification (NCBI taxonomy): domain Eukaryota; kingdom Metazoa; phylum Arthropoda; class Insecta; order Dermaptera; family Spongiphoridae; genus Labia; species Labia minor. The sequence goes on along the minus strand of OY720344.1, from coordinate 119,899,633 downwards.
TTTGAGACAAATGTAATATAATATAATGTAATGTAAATGTATATATATTTTGAAAAAATCATAAATGTTTGGTTATCATCTTTTTAAATAACTTCATATTCGAATTTAAAAAAACCCTGCTATTTCCCTACGTCCTATAGGAATAAATTTATTATTCTTTTTTCTCGTATCATTTTAAATTACTAAACTCGTTCATCTTTTTTCTTCCCTCCACTCCGAGCCCTTAACTTGATGGACTCGATATGGTCCATTCTGGCCGATTGAAATGAAACAGACATCATCCGAAAGTGTTCCTTTAACGCCTTGTAAGGCATCGGAGCCGGTTTGTTTGTTTATTTATGCATTTCCCTCCACTTCTTTATAAAACTCCTCAACAGCCCAGACTAGGTATATTTTCTAGTAATAATCAGCCTCGAGAAACTCCGCCTTTTGCGTGAGGGAGTTGGACCAAAAAAAAAAAGAAAGATTGCCTACGGCATCTTGTTAACGACTTTCTCCTTGTGTTAGTGAAGGGAAGTGTGTCTATGTGCGTCCAGTCGCCTCACCTTTCATTTGCTTAACGAAATTCTTCAAAAAACAAACATCATTTTCAAGTAGCTGTCTTTTTTTACAAAAAAAAAAAAAGAAAAAAAAAACGAAAAGACTGAATTTGGAGTTGATTTGGCCATTTGGGATGCTAATTAAAGTATTAATTAAACTAATCACTTTATATCAAAAAATAGTAATTAAATTGAATATTCAATTATTCCATGCCATTATAAAAAAAATAATAAATTCCCTTCCAATAGAATAATAAATTATTAATATTATTAGATAAGATATATATACCTGTCTCCCGTTTTACACGGTACTTTTTTTACACGATTTCGATTTTACACGGTTTATAAATTAACGGATTTCAAAAAAGCTGGAGTGTCTCCTCTCGACTATCTCGCAATTTGAATTGGATTAAATAACATAATATAATATTTAAATTAAATTTAATTAATTATAAATTAAAATTAATAAATAATATTTATTAAACCAGTGTTTAGCTCTTTGTTGATGGCACCATGTTACGTGCTGGCGCGTGATCTGCAGTGTTAAAAAATTAATTCCGGTACTTTCAGCGATTCAATCATGCTGAAATTCTATATATAGCAGTTTGATACAATTTTTAATCATTTGAAAAACTATCAAACATATATTTTTGTTTTTACGGTCACTTTAGAGGAAAAAATAATCAAAACGTTGTAGGTAATGACCCTCTTCCGGTTGAGCTACATTTCTCAAAAGTTGATAGACAACTACAAATTTTGAATAATGCCCATGTACCAAATTTCATGGTTCTAGCTCAAACCGTTTTTGCGTAATCTTGTCTAAATACATACACACATACAACCTTAGTAAAAATAATTCCGGAACCTTCAAAACGTATAAAAACATCAAAATCTCGACATGGGAAATTTTCGTGATCGCAATACTATCTCTGGCGAGATAGTAAAAACATACCTACTCTATGCCCCTCTGCTAAGAGGAATTTATTCTGTTGTTCTAGGTAACTTACCATAAAACAGAGACTATACCCTTAAAATCCAAAAAAAAGAATGTTTCTTTAGAAAGTATTAGATATTGTTTAAAACTAAGAGAAACTATTTTTGTTCATCCTTCATATATATATAAGAATTTGTTTCGAAACATTTAAAAATCTTTTAGAGCCATTGTATTTTGTTGACATTCAATTTGATTTGATTTAGAATTTTATTCCCAGAACGAATCAAGAATCCCCAAAGTTGTTATTGTTTTCTTTTTTTTTTTAATTTTTGACTAAAGGTGCCCATAACAAGGTGCGATGAGGTGTGGACACTTTCAATACTCCAGATCAATAGATCAATTGTTTTCACACATTCTCTTTTATTTATTTATTTTTTTTAACTAACCTGGTTTCCCTTTAGAATTCAATAAATCTCTCTCACTGTCTCTGTCTCTGTCTCTCGATGTCAAAACACCCACGTGCTTATCTTATTTATGAAGATTTCTTTTTTAATCATAAGATATCCCTTTTTTCTTCATATAACGAATTACCTGATGAATAATCAATGAAATATATAGGTACTATATTCTGATAGAAATGTAAAAGATTGCTAGATTATCCGTTCAATTCCTTGATTATAAATACATTCATACATACATACATACTTTGCTAGTGTAGATGCATGCAAATGTATTATGTAAATAAGTAAAACTCTTGAGAGTTGTGCATTTAATATATTAGAGTCTCTGTATTTCATTAAAGATAAATATTTATGTTTTTATTGAACGAGGCACAGTTTATTTATTTATTCATTAAAGATAAATAAATATGTTAGAGACATTATTTTCTATTTTTCGTTCATTTTTTATTTAAATATTATTTTTATCAATCAATAATTTGAAGAAAAATTGATAATTTTTTTTTTCTTATCAATTTCTTAAAATTCTCATTTATTAATTTTTTTATAGAGATATTGTGTAAAATTAAAAAAAGGCGCCATTGCGAACCTATAGTTTTATAATTAAGTAAATATAATTAAATTTTAAAAATTTAAATGTATATTATCCAAATAAGTATAATATTTTTATGGACAAAACAATTTTTTACATTAAAACAGAAGGCGCCACAGAGTAGGGGACAGCGAATCTGGCTGAAGTTAGAAATATGATAGTCCCGGGTCTTGCAAGGGAATTTCTCTAGTTTAGGTCTATGGGTTGGAGACAACCCAACCTCCGGGAACAACATTGGGATTTGATAAAAATATAGCGCCTCCGATCAAGAAAATCAAGATAAAGGTTGATAGGACCCGTTCTACTGATCATAGGACACCTCATTGATATAATTGACTTGATAGGCGTCGTTGTTGCGTAGGACGTACAAAAGTCAGAGGTTACAATAAAACATAAATAAATAATTAATATTTTAATAAATTCTTCTTATTGAAGTGAACGTTTTTGATTAATTAATTAATTAAAAAAATTGAAATTGTAAAATATATTAAAAATTTATTAAATAAGAAAAATAATAATAAACCAAAATAAACATTACAATTTATTATATTATTATTATTATTATATGTATTTATTGATAATATTTGTTTTTTTAAAAATATGAATGATTTTTTGATTCGTTCAGGTATGAAGAGACTACAAGTCGTTTTTTTGTTCATTTATAAATCACCAGGATGAATTATTAAAACCAATATCGAACAGAGAGAGACGGAGAGTGGGGGTGGGGGGAGGGTCCAAATGAAAGAAGGCAATTGATTTCTTGGCCTTCGACCTTCGACGAGCGAGTCTTTTTTTCATTTCGATTAATTATCACCGGCTACTGGAAGTTAACGATTAACCGGACGGTTCGTTGACTACGAGCACGGCCAATTAACCAACATCAACGACGACTTATGCAAAGAGGTATACTCGCCCCCCCCCCCTCTCCCCACTCCTAAACAGATAGCCATCGGCTTCATTAGCGAGTTTAACACAAAAGATTTTAAATTAAAGAAGAGAAAAACAGAAAATAGTAGATATAAAGTAGGAGTAGAAAAAGTAAACGATATTCAAACAACAGAAAACCTCGAAAGATGTTGTCGCGCGAGAGAAACAAACTGAAAAACCTGTTTGCGGATTTGAATATACAACAACAAGTAGAAAGAAGTTGGCATCGGAGGAAAGTGTGTGTGTGTGTGTGTGTGTGTGTGTCGTGCAAAAGGGTGACAAGACAAAGCGAGAGGGCGATAACGAGGTTGAATGCAATATGAAAATGAGCAACAACCTACCTACCTACAACAACCTCGCCAATTAAACCCGGATTTACATTAAACGTGACATAATTAACACCAAAACTTGAAATTTCATTTCATATCAACAAAATACAAACTCCACTCCTTTTGCGGTAATAACAAATAAAAAGTAATTAATGAAATTTTTGTAAAATTTTAAAAATAAAAGAAAAAAAAAGAAAATTAAGGTTATAAATAATTAATTTTTGAAAATTTGATATAAACATGTAGTCATTCAGCAGCGCAAAGAATACAAAAAGAATGTTTATGAATATTTATATTTTGATTTTGATTTTTCTAATATTTACAATATTTCAATTAATCATTGGCCTTTTTAACTTATTTAGCACACTGAAAACATTAACATTGTGACTACATTTTCTCTTTTAATTTTTAAGATTATATGTACATGTTGTGATTCATCAGCACAAAGAATACAATAAAAAGAACGTCTACATATCAAATTTTAAAAAATGAATTTCTGCTGGTATTGATTAGATATTAATAAAATGTATAGCCTATGAACAAATAGAGATATGCAAGAATATTGTGATGTAATTTCATCGAAATCGGTTCAGCCAATTTTGAGTCTATAACATGAGAAGTTCCGGACAGACAGACATGAAAAATTCTAAAGTCACTTTTGGCTTCTAGAGATCATGAAACGCGAAGATATGCAAAAAGTTTTAAATTCTGAGCAATGTGCAGACAAAAACCTTTTTTTATATATATAGAAGATATTACAAATTTAGGTAATTGTTTACAAAACGGGAAGCTTTAGGGATTTGGATGGAACTTTTCCAGTGGATTCCTTTATTATTTCCAAAGAAACTTACCTTATGTAATATTTCCCGGTCTCTAGTTTACGAGATAAAAATTATTAAAGTTTGACAGATAAAGTAGTTAATAATAAGTAATGTTTTATTGACTAATTCACTAATTATTAACTAATCACTAATTCTCGGGTTTTTTTCGGTTCGGTTTGGATATATGAAAATTAAAACATTAATTAATTAATTAAATAATTTATATCCAAACCGAACTAAAAAAAGAAGAAAATTATACTTATTTGGATAATATACATTTACATTTTTAAAATTTAATTAAATTTACTTAATTATTAAACTATAGGTATATTTTTTCTAAAAAAAAAAAGAAAAATGTAAATAGTTAAGTGTTATAACCATTATTGAGAATCTGGATGAAAAATTCAAACTAATAAGAAATTAGTTAAATAATTATTTTCATCCAATAATAATAATAATACTTGTACAATGTAAAAATCTAATTAACCTTTTTTCATATTATTATTATTATTATTATTATTATTATATTTTTTCTTTTATCTTTTAATAAGTTGCACATTAAATTAAATTGCAAATGACAAAGGGAATGAAATTATTTTGTTATTACATTATTATATATTCATAATTTTATAGCATTAGCAACATATACCTACAATCTACATTTTTCATTTACATTTTTAGTTTTACGACTGAATAGTCCAAGTCACATATTAATTTAACATATTTCTAATTTCAGAATTTTTATTATTTTTTGTTTTTTGTTTTTTTATTTTAATTATAAATAAATTTTTTTATTTCGTTAAACAACGTACCATAATCATAAAATAGAAATTAATACACGCGATATTTACATATAGGATTCGAATAATATTTAATTTCAATGCATTTATAATAAATAGGATATTAAATGTTGTTGTTTTTTTCTTATACTTTAAAGTAAAAAAACATACAATGACTGGTTCTTCTCATAATTTTATATATTATTATTTTAATCCAAAATATTAACCATAATTAATTTACTTAATTATTCAATTTAATTTATTTTAAATTTTTACTATATCGCTAAAATCTCACGGAAATTTGCGATGTCGAGATTTTGATGTTTTAAACGTATTGAAGGTTCCTGAATCGTTTTCACTAAGGTTCAGAAAAATGTCTATGTGTATGTGTGTGTGTGTGTATGTATGTAGACAAGATTACGCAAAAATGGTTTGAGCTAGAATCATGAAATTTGGTACTTGGGCATTATTCAAAATTTGTAGTTTTCTATCACCTTTTGAAAATTGTGGCTCAACCGGAATTGGGTCATTACCTACAACGTTTTGATTTTTTTTCCTCTAAAGTGACCGTAAAAATAAAGATATATGTCTGATAATTTTTTATATGATTAAAAATTGTATAAAACTGCCATATTTAGAATTTCAACTTGATTGACTCGCTGGAGTACCGGAATAAATTTTTTAAATTTTTTAACACGTTGACTGCCAATCACGCGCCAGCACGTGACGTGGTGTCATCAAAGAGACAAACACGTGCTGATTTAATAAAAATCATTTATTAATATTAATTTATAATTTATAATTAATTAAATTTAATTTAAATATAATATATTATGTTATTTAATCCAATTCAAATTGCGAGATAGTCGAGTGGAGACACTCCAGCTTAATTTTTTGTTGTTTTATAAATAAATCAATTATATATATATATACTTTATTTTATTTGAACATACCTCAAAGCGAATAATCTAATATATTTAAATTTAAAATTTAAAATCATCCCAAAAAAAAAAAAAAATTGTTTATATCAATTATCTTTTTCGTTTATTTTTCTTGAGATTATAAATTAAATTGGATAGTTTTATAACTCGCCTGCAGGACTATTAATTCCGACATGTTTATTTTCAAGTGGGGAATAAAAATTCTTGAATCTTTGAAAATGGATGAGGGTGGTTCCTGGGGTACTCTCTCCTTTCTTCTCTTCTCTCTCTTTCTTTGGGGGGGGGGGGACCCAACCGGTTGCCTGCCACGCTGACTTTGCTGCCTTGTTAGATGCAATCTACCAACACAATTCGCTCAAATGAGCATAAATCGTGGTCCTTTACTTTCCATTTGGACCCACTCGCACACGTATACAATGACACAGCCACTTCTTATGCTTATGCTAATGCAGGCCACTTCGATTAGCATAGGAGAGGCTTTGGATCGGTGCCGCAGCTTCAAGATTTATCGGAAACGCCGCCACTTCCAACCCAGCCAGCACCAAAATGCAAAAATGGAAAAAATACTTCACTTACATGGAACCCTTTCTTTTCTATCTACTCTCCTGCTTGGTATTTATCAATTTCAAAATATAAACACAAGAAGGTGGGATTCAAAATAAAATAATTACTTTCTTGTTATCGATATTACTAAAAAAAATCAATGAAATTTCTTCAGAAATCCGTCATGTTTTCATTTTTTGACTTAAAATAAAGTATTCTGGTATGCTTGATAGTTTTTCACAGGATTAAAAATTGTATAAAACTGCTATAGATAGAATTTCAGCTTGATGGAATCGCTGAAAGTACCAGACTTAAGTTTTTAAATTTTTTAACACGTTGGCTGCCAATCACGCGCCAGCACGTGACGTGGTGTCATCAACAAAGAGCCAAACACGCCCTGTAATTGTATTCACATTGAATTAATGGGTGCATCATCCATTGCTACGTCTCCGTCTAGTCCACTGGTAATGTATTTAATTTTTATCAAAACTATGATATAAAAGTTAAATGCAGTTAAAAGCATTTGAAAACAAATGCTATTTCATAAATTTGCAAAACTCACAAAAATATAGTAATATATTAAGTCAAAGTCTTCTTATTTCAATAAGTTATCAGTGAAAATTATGTTTAAAAACCTTAAATCCTATGATCGGATAGAATAAAATTTTAATTAATTTTCAAATTTAGAAAAAAACTTCATTATCCGATTCAAATTTGCGAGAGAGTCGTGTGGAGACACTCCAGATTTTTTAATAGAAAAGAAAATTGGCTAACCTTCCATGCACTATCCATAAAAAACATTGTAAACGAATTTTTTACTCTCACCAGTGAAATTACTCAACAAATACCAAAATACCCAATACCCAATTCTTCGGCAGAGTCAATCGCCGATCTTTTGTTAGCATCTCTCGTACACGTTCAGTGTTTTCTGGTGTCCTGCTTGTGGATTGCCAGCCTGAACGTTGTGACGATTACTCTGAGAACGATTCCATATCAAGATTTCTCCAACAGTTTTTAAGCGTTATATGAACGTTGACAGAAGTGTGTTGTGGCAAGTGTAGAGTATTTTGAAGGTTAATAAAGGTATTTACAATTTACATTCTCTTATTATGTTTCTATCATACCATTCACCGAACCTTTTAGACACACCTCATATATATATTTCTACCGGATATAATCACGTATTTTTGTTCCGGCACCCATTTGGCGTTATTTTCAAGAGATTATTTAGGTGGGTATATTTTTGGGATTCTGGGTCTTAGTCTGTGTGACCAAGGGTTAATATCGGGATTTTGGCTTGATAGATTGGGTGGTTTTGTACTCACTACGTTGCTGTGGAGCTCCAAAGAATCCTGGGCAATCCTGAGACTGGCACACGTCCGCACTGGACAACAGCCCGAGGCCTACTGGAAAAAAAAGATATTAATAACAATAACATTCACGGAAATCTAAACAAAAATATATATATTATATATCGAAATATCGAGATTTAAATCTCCTAATAAATCGTGAAAGTAACTCAAAACTAATCCTCATGTAAATGTACATTATGTACTCATGTATTCATATTCATATATTGTATAAAATAAAGTATAATTTAATTACTTATATTTATACAGCATAGCATATAATATTATGTGTATTATTAAAATTATAAGAGAGTACTTATATACATTATTATATTATAAATAAATAAATTTATACTATAAATCAGTGATTCTCAACCTTTTTTTTAATGGTTTAAAAATTCGTCAGCATACAAAAAGTGGTCCCAAAAACGGTTTACCTTTTTTTAGAACCAAATTGAAAAAATTTAGAAAAAAAAGTCGGAAATGTTTAAGAGCCTCTTTACATTTGTAATAATTTGGCGGCACACTTTTGAAAATCTCATGGCATAGTACACTGCTATAAATAATTCGATTCTTAAAGTTATAATATAATTTATACAATAAAAATGTCTTTCTTGATTAAAAATAAAAAATAATATTTATGGGAAAATTTATAAATATTATAAATAATAAATTTTTTAATAATATATAATAACTCGCGTATTATTTGATATTATATTCAAGGTACGTATTTTAAAATGTTATGTTAAATATACTTTTACTTTTATTAGATATATCCATGTACTCATGTACATAGGTACATCGACGTATATAAATATAACAAACCAGTCTTTCTAAATTGGAGTTGAGGCATTTATGATGAGAACAAAGCATTTCTAATTAGGTAAAAAATAAGTTGTTAAATGTTCTTTCGAGATTTCTAGATTTCAAGATTACACTTTTATTAGATGTAACGAAAATTTTAAAAGTATAAATTTCAAATCATTATTAATGGTGTCAACCATTAAAAAAAACGTTTATACATACGAACGAGTACCTATAATCTGAAAAAAAGAAAAATTGTTGAAATTCTTTAAATGTTTCCACATTTAAAGCAAGTCGAAAGTGTTTTCATTCATTCTTTCTAGTTTTGCTTCATTAAAAGAGAAGATGATAAAAAAAATAATTTAAGACACTTTTAGTGAAAAATTAATTAATCATATTCATTCTTAAAATTCTTGTTTTATTTGTATTCTAATTAATTAACACGTATTTTTCCCATTTTATTATCTGTTTTAAGATAAATAATCAACTCACATTAAAAGAATATTCATGCATGGTTTTGCTGATAAACTAATAATAATAATAATAATAAATACTTATACTTGAATCAATTTATTTGAATACACATAATCATTATTCCAAGATTATTCCCAGGATTTATTTTCATAGAATAAAAATGAAAATTATTAAATAATATAAACATTCAATTTATTATCTGGTAATACAAAACGGGAAGCTCTAAGGATTTGGTTGAAACTTTGCCAAAGGATTCCTTTTTTAATTCCAAAGAAACTTTCTTTATACAATATTTGTCAGTCTCTTCTAGTTTACGAGAAAAAATTATTAAAATTTGCATATAAATCCATTTACATTCTATTTAACTATCATATTTTATTCATTTGGCCAGGAGAGGGCTCCACTAATTTTTGTTGTTGTTTTTTTCAGTTCACTTTGGATATATGAAAATTAAAAAACTAATTATTTAAATAATTTTTCTAGATCCAAACCCACCTGAAAAAACGCAAAATTGTGAATAAGTTAATAAATAGTGAATTATTCAATAAAACATTAAACATTAAACGGTTGCTCATTCATAATTAGTTTATCTGTCAAACTTAAAAAATTGTCATCTCCTAAACTAGAAGAGACTGTTGTGAGAAATATTGCATAAGGAATGTTTCTTTGGAATTAAAAAAGGAATCCACTGGCAAATTTTCATTCAAATCCCTGAAGCTTCCCCTTTTGTAAACAATTACCTAAATTTGTAATATCTTCTATATATATAAAAAAAGGTTTTTGTCTGCACATTGCTCAGAATTTAAAACTTTTAGCATATCTTGTAAACAATTACCTATTTTCTTAATGCTCTCTCTCTCTCTCTCTCTCTCTCTCCTCTCACTTTTCTCTCATTTACTATATTTATAACAATGATTATCATTTATTTCATTTGTTATATCACTAAATTATATTTACTTATTAACAAAAGAACAATAAATGTATTTATCATATGAGATAGGACATTATTTATTTTCTTGAAAATGATTTAATTATCTACATAAATTATTCATTTTCAAGAGGGTAGTGGATGGTTGATAATGAAAAATGATAACATCAACGAAAAAACATTCCTTTCCTTTCCAACTTTGATGCAGATTTTTTTTTTTATAAATATTTTATTTGTTTTGTTTTATTTTTTAATTTTATTTTGTAAATGTTTTGAATAATTTTTCACTGTAATCGTTTAAGGTTATTCAAAAACGCATGATGAATGGTTTTGCGATATCAATCTTGAAAGAAGTATAAAAAAAAGTCAGAATAATTTCAAAAGTTAATTAAGAAATACTATATATATATATTCAGTTCAAGGGCATCTTGTAATCAAGTTTGACTTGGAAAATTGATTTATTTTTTCTTATTTTTCTTTATAACAATTCATACAGGCTTACAAATCTTGCCGATATACTATAATTCAGCTATCAAGCACTTTTGTGTGCCGCGAGATTTTCAAAATGTTCCGCCAAATTTTACAAATGTAAAGTTCAAATTAAGAAAAAGTACTTATTTATTTTATATGCAAGTATAAAAAAAAGGTAAAATGTTTTTGCGATCACGCTCTTAAACATTTCCGACTTTTTTATTTAAATTTTTTTCAATATGGTTCAAAAAAGGTAAAATGTTTTTGCGATTTTCATAGTGTGCCGCCAAATTTTTAAACCATTAAAAGTGTGCCGCGGTAAAAAATATATAATATAAATTTATGAAATTCTATTCAATTTGATTTTTTGATTCTAACAAGTGAATAATAATAATAATAATATAAAAAAACTTTGTTTTGAATCGAAGTCCATTCTTTTTAAAACATACTCAACTTTGAAAATGTGACAAAATTACACTTATTACATACAAATAAATCCAATTTAGCTTAAATTCATTTTTATTTATTACCTGGAAGCACAAGGTTAGATTATAATAAATATTTTTGTTGGTCATTCCATTTCATTAGAAAAAAAAGATTATCATGACAAAAAAAAAAAAAACTATTAAAGTAGAGACGTAACGATTTACTGTACTCTATTAATGATGCCTTGAAAATGTCGACTAAAAGAGACATCATCAAAAGTAGTAGTAGGAATTCTTTTTATAAAAATTAATCACGTCTATTATAAAGTGAATCTTTAATTAAAACTTTCTTCAAGTTGATTTCTCTCTCATTTGTTCCAATACAATCTATTCTCGTAAAAAATATAAGCTTTTGTAATCTAAAATTATTTAAACTTTTTTTTAAGAAGAATTATATATATATATTATTTATAGTAAATTTATTTTCTAATCTATTATTATAAAAATAACAAAATCATTTAAAATAGTTCATAATTCTTACTATTCATACTTTTCGAACATTCAATTTTATATTCTACAAAATATTCTTGCAAATTACACAATTTTGTTTTTATATAATATTTATTTTAAAAAACATTTGTAGAATAAAATAAAACAATTAAATGTACTAATAGAATATTCACAGGCAGGACATACTTTATTATAATTAAATTAAAATTTTTTTTCTTTATATCAAGCTTTTTAAAATTAAATTCTAAATATTCTTTCTCAATTCCATATCATTTTGAATAGATTTTGTATAAAAAAGAAAAAGAAAATTCATTCGATTATCGAAATTTCTATTTTGTTGGTACGCATATGTTACTCCTATGTTGACATTATCAGCCATTTTGGATTAGTAGTATGTTTTTGACAAGTGCTTAAAAAAACACGCCAAGTTGAATCAGATGTAAAAATGTTAAAAATTGGTCATTAAAATTGAAATATTTTGTTTGTTTTTTAAAAATATATGTGTATTAGTTTCAATGTCCTACAGTCAAATTCAATATTGAGTAAGTAAGTGGCTGATAAATGGGATATCATACTGGAGGACCTTCAAAGGTTAAATGGATGGAATATGGGGTGGGGGTTCTTTCACGTTTTGTGTGTTCTTATATATATATATACTTAAGTAGGTGATATAAACTTACTTCTATTTATAATAAGTTAAGTGAAATAAATTTGGTTGCATAAGTTTTAGGCATTTTTTGATTAATAAATTAATAAAATGACAATATTTTTATATCTATATATATAAAGGAGAGTGTTTGTATGTATGTATGTATGTATGTAATTTGTTTACTTTTTTGCTGTCATAGAAACAAACAAAAAAGAAATTTCCTACTTGACCGACACTTTACCGGTAATTTAGAATTATAAACATCAAAAAATAAGAAACGATTTCTATGAAATTACATCACAATATTCTTATATACCTCTTTAATAAATGAACTTAATAATAAAAAATCAAATAAATCCATTAATTTAAATTAATACTATTAATGAATGTATATATTATTAATTTATCTTTAGTTTTAATCAATATTTTTATACCGTTAATTTTTATAAATTAATTTTTATAAATTGTCTCAAGTCTCTAACTTTGCATTTTCTCAAATTTTATTATAATTAAAAATAATCAATAAAAATCAAGCAATGAAATTAAAATATCGAAATGAAATGATCAAGAAATATTATAATCTATTATAACATATACAATACTTATAAACTATAGGCGGAGGAAATATTAGACGATATCATTGAGGGTTCATGCCAAATCGATCAACATTAATTAAGATATTTTCATTATGACAGATATTAAAAAAACCGCGAATTCAATATCTCTGTTCACTAATTATTTGTAGACTTTAGTAAAACCTACGCATGACTCAATAGATCCGGATAAACTTTTTCAAATTTTGATCTTAAAATTTATCTTGAAGGTAGTAAAGAAAGAGTAAGATGCGGAAATCAATTGTAAAATATTAGGTGACCCATACGACAAATATAATAGGAGATTCGGCAATTGTAATTACAGATAGCGAGGAAAAATTAATCGAGGTAGGAAAAGAGATGAGGTTTGAAATGAATAATGATAAATAAATATATTTAGAAACAAACAGGAGCAGTATTAACAAACAAAATGTAGAATTTGAATATGTAGAAAAATTGAATGTAATCACGAAGGATAATAATATTTGAGAAGAATTTAAATCGAAGTTGCAATCGGGAAACGCCTGTTATCATGCAGTAAAGAGGCTTATCTCATCAAAATTATTATAAAAGGGAATGAAAATTAAAATATATAAAACAATTATTTTGTCTGTTGTATTATATGAGTGTGAGACATGGTCTATGATCTTAGGAGATGAGAGTGGATTCAGAGTATTTGAGAATAGGATTCTCCCCAGCATTAATGGGCCAAAGAAAGATGAGTACATCAGGGAATGACGTACGAGAGATGGAACAGAGGCTCAGGAGAAGGACACTTGGAGAAATGTGGTTGTAGCTGCCAAGAACTTTCGAGTAGATAGATATAACATATTCAATAATAATATATATAATTAATTTACTAAATAAATTAAAATATATTTTAAATAATCACACAATAAGAAATGAATGTTTTATGTTATACATTGTTTGAAACAAAATGGATGAAAACCTTTTACTACTTTCAACCAAATACTATGTACCACTCGGGGGTACAGGGGGCGGAGCCCCCGTCTAGATGTGAAGAGCGACGAAGGAGCTCTAAGCAGCTAGTTAACTTATAATAATTAATTTTAATAAATGAATAATTTATAAACATGTAATCTTTTTTTTAATTGAAAATTTTTTAATTAAAATAAATTAAACTATAAATCAATTAATAAAAATCGCGATTTTCTTTTCTTTTAAAATATTACTAACAAGAGTCTTGTTCTCTTCTCCTGGCAAGAAAATAGAAATACTTTAATAAATAAATAAGCATAGTTAGGAAACATTTAAATAATAAAAATTATTTACTACAAGAAAAATACCAGTAATATATAATTATAAAATATTTTACATTAGAATACGTTAAGTAGCTGTCAATATTTCCTCTATAATAACTAGTTTGGCATGTTAATGATTTTTTTTCTTCTTTTTTTTAGTTTAGAAACACTTAAGTTGAAGTAATAGTTTATTTAAAATAAATAAATAAATAAATATAAATCGTGATGAGTTCTAAGTACTTTTAAAAGGATTTAATTAAGCAACTTTGTGTATGAAATTAAATATTTTCATTTTTTTAATCTATAAATTATTACTAATATTATTGTATTTGACATTTAAAAATTCTACATACTATTTAATGTCAATTCATTTTCACATATAATTATATTATTATTATTATTATTATCTGGCGAGATAGTATTGCGATCACGAAAATTTTCGATATGGAGATTTTGATGTTTTTATACGTTTAGAAGGTTCCTGAATCATTTTCACTAAGGTTGAGAAAAGTGTATATATATATATATATATATATATATATATATATATATATATATATATGTGTGTGTGTGTGTGTGT